>CM053035.1:203312507-203363064 GCA_028564925.1 Lithobates sylvaticus
CCCATGTAAATGAGTATGGGGTACATGGTACCCCTACTCATTCACCAAAAAAAGTGAGTAAAGACACAACACGAGTTTTTGGGAGGGAAGTCAAAATTTAAAAACCTAAAATGTGGTTGCATAAGTGTGCACACCCTCCTATAACTGGGGATGTAGATGTGTTCAGAATCAAGCAATTAAATTTAAACTCATATTAAATAGGAGTCAGTACACACCCACCATCATTTTTAAAGGGCCTCAGATTAACCCCAAATAAAGTTCAGCTGTTCTAGTGGGTCTTTCCTGACATAAAAAAATAACAAAACAGTAAAGTTAGCCCAATTTTAATTGTATAATGTGAAAGATGATTCTACGCCAAGTAAATGGATACCCAACATGTCACGCTTTAAAATTTCGCACACTTGTGGAATGGCGACAAACTTTGGTACTTAATTTACATATGCGGGCGCGACTTATGTGTGTGTTCAATTCTGTGAGTGAGCATACGGGGGGCGCTTTAAAAAATTATATTTATTTTTTTGTTTTACTTTTATTTTTGAACACTTTCCATCTTCTCCTTCTCCTTCTTCTTCTCCTTTTTTCTTCTTCTCCTCCTTCTTCTCCTTTTTTCTTCTTCTCCTCCTTCTTCTCCTTTTTTCTTCTTCTCCTCCTCCTCCTTTTTTTTCTCCTCCTCCTCCTTTTTTCTCCTCCTTTTTTCTCCTCCTCCTCCTCCTCCTCCTCCTCCTCCTCCTCCTCCTCCTCCTCCTCCTCCTCCTCCTCCTCCTCCTTTTTTTTTCTTCTTCTCCTCCTTCTCTGTCTTTCTCCCTTCTCCTTCTCCTTTTTCTTCTCCTCCTTTTTCTTTTTCTTCTCCTTCTTTCTCCCTTCTCCTTTTTCTTCTCCTCCTTTTTCTTTTTCTTCTCCTTCTTTCTCCCTTCTCCTTTTTCTTCTCCTCCTTCTCCTTCTTTCTTCTCCTTCTCCTTCTTTCTTCTCCTTCTCCTTCTTTCTTCTCCTTCCTATTACAAGAAATGTAGACATCCCTTGTAATAGGAATGGTATGTGACAGGTCCTCTTTATGGAGAGATGTGGGGTCAACAAGACCCCACATCTCTCCTCCAGGCTGAAAAGCATCAGATGGAAAAAAAAAACAAAAACGATCTGATGCTTTCCAGCCGAGATCTTGGCTTTGTTTACATCGGCTGCCCAGACGTGATGTCATAACGTCGCGCCTGGGCCTCCGACAGTCAGAGACTGGAAATCCCTGTGCCCTTCATCCGGCAGCGGATTCTTTCTCCGGGTCCCCGATCGCACAGGCAAGCCCGGAGAAGCATCAGAGGGGGTCCCCTCCCGCAAGAACGATCAAGCGACTGAATTGCTGCAATGATCGTTCTTACTGTGCATAGAATCGCCGGCTGAAAAAAGAAGATAACTGAATGATGCCGGCAGCTGCACCCATCATTCAGATATCACCACTGAAAGTAAAAGACGTCATATGACATCCTTGGGCAGGAAGTGGCTAAAGTGTGACGGCGCTAAAAGCTGAAAATTTTGGCCGGGGCAGGAAAGGGGGTAAAAGTGCCCGGTAGGCAAGTGGTTTAGGGGCCATATCTGGGAATGTGGATGATGTCACTTCATTTGATGTTGAATGAGTGGGGCCGGGAAAAGCCGCCGTCACCTGATGCGGGGGCGGGGCGGTTACACGCGTGTCTGAAGCAAACTCGCACACTAAATGCGGTTACTGACGGACGGTGAGAAATCGTAGAAGTGTCGCTTTGATACCCCTATAAGCGCCCTGTTGCATTCATGTGACGGGTCCTCTTTGAGCGACCCCCGCCTTTTATTTATTTATTTATGGTCTCCACATCGGGTTGTTTTCTGATGAGATTGCCGATGTGGGGAGTCGGTCCCGCGTTCCACAGTAACATACTGTGCTTATAGAGGAATATTTCCCTTATAAAATATTCAAGCCAATCTACTTCCTCTGCAGGCGTTTTACAGGCAGGAGTTAAGCAGCATTAAGCTCTCGTCTCTTGTCTGTGGCAATGTTGGTTTTCCTGGGCTCTGCGATTAGAGACCCGCGTACTTAAAGTGAACCAATCTTCATGAAACATTAAACGAAGCAGCACTATCGTGTGAGAGCAGACGCCGTGCGCTGGGTGTATGTACTCTCAGTTTTAGTAAAGCAAAGAATCGGGGCACTCGGAGAGACCCCCACAAACGTTGGTGCGCCTGCTGGTACATTGATAGCGCCGTCCTAAAGCGGAACTCCAGACACATGAATGAAATACAAAGTAGACTTGTGTACACCGAGATCTCTTGTACCGTCCAGAGAATGTGTCTTCTGATCAGCCACCCCTGCCAGACAGCCTAGCTGAGCACCTAGATTAACCACTTCAGCACCGAGCGATTTTACCCCCTTCCTTACCAGAGCACTTTTTGCGATTCGGCACTGCGTCGCTTTAACTGACAATTGCGCGGTCGTGCGACGTGGTACCCAAGCAAAATTGACGTCCTTTTTTTGCCACAAATAGAGCTTTCTTTTGGTGGTATTTGATCACCTCTGCGGTTTTTATTTTTTGCGCTATAAAGAAGAGCGACAACTTTGAATAAAAACACAATATTTTTTTACTTTTTGCTATAATAAATATCCTTTTTTTTTTTTTTTTACTCAGTTTAGGCCGATACGTATTCTTCTACATATTTTTGCTAAAAAAAATCGCAATAAGCGTATATAGATCGGTTTGCGCAAAAGTTATAGCGTCTACAAAATAGGGGATAGATTTATTGCATTTTTTTTTTTTTTACCAGTAATGGCGGCGATCTGCGATTTATTTATTTTTTTCGTGACTGCGACATTGCGGCGGACACTTTTGACACATTTTTGGGACCATTCACATTTACACAGCGATCGTTGCTATAAAATTGCAGTGATTACTGTGTAAATGTGACTGGCAGGGAAGGGGTTAACACTAGGGGGCGCTGCAGGGGTTAATGTGTTCCCTAAGGTAGTGATTCTAACTGTGGGGGAGAGGGGACTCACAAGGGGAGGAGACCGATCGGTGTTCACATGATCAGTTTCCTCGCCACTGACAGGATGTGGAGCTGTGTGTTTACACCCCATCATTACACACACAGCTCCACGGTCCCGCTGTTTTCACGGGCAATCGTGGGTGCCCGGCGGACATCGCGGCCGCCGGGCGCGCGCACATTAAAAGTATGTTTCAAGACAATAAGGCCTCCTGCACTCAGCACTGATGTTTTTAAGCTTCTGCTTTTTTCGATGTAATTTTAATGCCCTGTACACGCGATCGGAAATTCCCCCAGCAAAAGACTAATGTAAGCTTTTGGTCGGAAATTCCAACCGTGTGTATGTATCGGACTTTTGCTGGCCGAAATTCCCGCCAGCAAAAGACTGAGAGCAGGTTCTCAATTTTTCGGTCGGAAAAAGTTCAGATTGGAAATTCCGATCGTCTGTACCAATTCCGACGAGCAAAATTCCTACGCATGCTCGGAAACAATTCAACGCATGCTCAGAAAGCATTGAGCTTCATTTTCGTAGTGTTGTAAATCACCGCGTTCTTGATTTGTCAAAACTTCAGAGAACTTTCGTGTGTATGCAAGCCAAGCTTGAGCGTAGTAAGTGAATTCAAATATATGGCCTACACCAGGGGGGGTCTCCAAACTTTCTAGTCAAAGGGCCAGTTTACTATCCTTCAGGCTTTGGGGGGATAGTAAACCCATCAATGGGACACTATTCTTCTCATAGATATCAACAATGGGGCATTATTCCTCCCATTAAAACCAACGATGGGGCACTGATGCCAGGGCATTTTCTGCTCCCACTGCCCATAGTCCGGCCCCCCCAAAGCCTGAAGGATAGTAAACTGGCCCTTTGATTGGAAAGTTTGGAGACCCCCCCCCTGGTGTAGGCCATATGGCTAGGTGGTTAACCAGTCTTGAACACAAGTCTTATGAAATGACAGCGTTGTGTTATGTGACACACACACACACACACACACACACACACACACACACACACACACACACACACACACACACACACACACACACACACACACACACACACACACACACACACACACACACACCAACCCACACACACACACACACACACCAACCCACACACACACACACACACACACACCAACCAACACACACACACACACACACACACACACACACACCACACACACACACAACCAACCAACCAACCAACACAACACACACACCACACACACACCAACCAACCAACCAACCAACCAACCAACCAACCAACCAACCAACACACACACACACACAACACACACACACCACACCAACACAACAACCACACCAACACACACACACACACACACACACACACACACACACACACACACACACACCAACCAACACCCACACATGCGAAACCAACAAGTGTCAGGAAAAAAGTTTAGTCTTCAGATTGTTTAACTTTCCTCATTTACAGACTGAAGTTCATTCCTTTGATCTAAAGAACAAAAAGTTACAATGTTTATGGTTAGCTTAGCTTCTGAGGAATGTTGTGAAACTTGGCACACTGCGTGTGTGTGTGTGTGTGTGTTTTATTTTTGATTTTATTTTATTTTTGACAGCTGTCCTCTGCAGAGACCTTAGAGAATAAAATGGCGGTTGTTGCAATATTTTATTTATTCACACTATTTTTTGCAGCGGGTTTTCACATGTAATTGTATTTGGAAAAAAAATACACTAATGATTTAAAAAAAAAAAACACATTTAAAGTTGGCTCCTTTATTTTTTTTTATATATATAATATGAAAGATGATGTTACGCCGTGAGAATCGTGATCTTTATTCTAAGCAAAATAATCGTGATTCTAATTTTTCCCAGAATCCTGCAGCTCTAATTTTAATATATAAATAGATATCTATATCTCCAAATATAATACACACCTACACCTACCTTTTCTATGTGTGATGTATTCTACCTTTTTGTGTACCTGAGTGGAAGTTTTTAGGCCGCGGCCCAGTTTTATTGGTCTGTCTGTCAGGACATGATTCAGGATCTTCTCCCTCCCTCCTATCTTTCTTTTCTGTCTGTAATAAACACATGTCGCCAGTCAATTCCAAAGCATTCCTCCTCAGCGGAGAGAGATGTACCTAATTACCACTTCCTGACTGTTCATCACTGTCTCTCGTTATGTGAGGGGAGCGAGTTCACAAATCACAATCTCTACATGACAGCTCAGTTACAATGTACCTGCTTGCCGGGCTGTGGTGGAGGAAGACATGTATATATTTTTTTTCTCTGCTTTAAAGCCACAGCACACCAAATGTGTCTGCAAGCCTCGTAGGTGTGGATTGCAGAGATGATACGACCATTCTGGGGAGACGTCTTACTGAACTTTCTACATTTGTTGTGGGGATCACCCAAATAATTCATGTTTGTGCTATGAAGGTTCTTCCCTCTAATGCCGCGTACACACCATCGGAATTCTCGTCTGAAAAAACTGTGTCCGTTTTTCCGACGGAATTTCGCTCAAGCTGTGTTGCCTACACACGGTCACACCAAATTCCGACGGTCAATAACACAGCGGCATAAAACACGTTCGACAGCACTATAAAAGGGAAGTTTAATGCTTCCGAGCATGCGTCGAATTGTTTCCGAGCATGCGTCGGAATTTTGCGTGTCGGAATTGCCTACACACGATCAGAAAATCTGATAGAAAGGTTTTCCGCCGGAAAAATTGAGAACAGGTTCTCAATTCAAAGTCCGTTGGAAATTCCGACAGAAAAAGACCGATGGGCATACACACGGTTGGAAAATCCGATGAAAAGCTCCCATCGGACTGTTTCCATCGGAAATTCCGACCGTGTGTACGTGGCATTAGATTGTAAGCTCTAATGAGCAGGACTCTGATTCCTCTTGTATTGTAACTGTAATGTCTGCCTTCAATTTGTAAAGCACTGTGCAAACTGCTGGCACTATATAAATCCTGTATAATAATAATACTTCAATGCCTGGTCCTCGGCTGTGTGCTGAGCAGTGCTGGTGCAAGGATTTTTGACACCCTAGGCGAAACCTCACGCTGCCCCCTTTTCCCTGCCCATGTAAATCGCACCTATTTAATAAAGCGCCCATCAAATGTAGCCTCACCAGCGCCCCTCAATTGTAGCCTCACCAGCGCCCCTCAATTGTAGCCTTACCAGCGCCCCTCAATTGTAGCCTTACCAGCGCCCCTCAATTGTAGCCTTACCAGCGCCCCTCAATTGTAGCCTTTACCAGCGCCCCTCAATTGTAGCCTTTACCAGCGCCCCTCAATTGTAGCCTTTACCAGCGCCCATCAATTGTAGCCTTTACCAGCGCCCATCAATTGTAGCCTTTACCAACGCCCATCAATTGTAGCCTTTACCAGCGCCCATCAATTGTAGCCTTTACCAACGCCCATCAATTGTAGCCTTTACCAGCGCCCATCAATTGTAGCCTTTACCAGCGCCCATCAATTGTAGCCTTTACCAGCGCCCATCAATTGTAGCCTTTACCGGCGCCCATCAATTGTAGCCTTTACCGGCGCCCATCAAATGTAGCCTGACCGGCGCCCATCAAATGTAGCCTGACCGGCGCCCATCAAATGTAGCCTGACCGGCGCCCATCAAATGTAGCCTGACCGGCGCCCATCAAATGTAGCCTGACCGGCGCCCATCAAATGTAGCCTGACCGGCGCCCATCAAATGTAGCCTGACCGGCGCCCATCAATTGTAGCCTGACCGGCGCCCATCAAATGCAGCCTGACCGGCTCCCATCAAATGCAGCCTGACCGGCGCCCATCAAATGCAGCCTGACCGGCGCCCATCAAATGCAGCCTGACCGGCGCCCATCAAATGCAGCCTGACCGGCGCCCATGAAATGCAGCCTGACCGGCGCCCATGAAATGCAGCCTGACCGGCGCCCATGAAATGCAGCCTGACCGGCGCCCATGAAATGCAGCCTGACCGGCGCCCATGAAATGCAGCCTGACCGGCGCCCATGAAATGCAGCCTGACCGGCGCCCATGAAATGCAGCCTGACCGGCGCCCATGAAATGCAGCCTGACCGGCGCCCATGAAATGCAGCCTGACCGGCGCCCATGAAATGCAGCCTGACCGGCGCCCCTCAAATGCAGCCTGACCGGCGCCCCTCAAATGCAGCCTGACCGGCGCCCCTCAAATGCAGCCTGACCGGCGCCCCTCAAATGCAGCCTGACCGGCGCCCCTCAAATGCAGCCTGACCGGCGCCCCTCAAATGCAGCCTGACCGGCGCCCCTCAAATGCAGCCTGACCGGCGCCCCTCAAATGTAGCCTGACCAGCGCCCATCAATGAGGGTTTACTTGCTGCGGGAATCCGGGACACAGACACAGTCCTCCACCACTGCTGCGCCTCTGACACTATGTGTGAACAGAGAGGCGGCTGCCTGCTGATGCTGAGACTTAGTTGCTTGCTGCAGAGAGAAGAGAGTAGGAAAACCAGTGGCCGGGCGCCCTAGGCGGCCGCCTAGTTTGCCTAGTGGTAGCACCGGCCACTGGTCCTGAGGGTTCCATCCACTGGCTTCTACTCCATGGTTGTGTCTTGTAGTGGCACCAAAGTCTTCAATACCTTCCAATAGCTGAAATATCATTTTTGGATGGATGAATCCTAAAGAAGGTCAACTTTTTTTTTTCCTCTTTTTTTCCAACGCCACTAAAGTTTAGCAATTTTAATACCAAGGGTGTACTAAGGGTGTACTTTTCTAACGTTTTGGAAGCTACTTGTGCTTTTAAATTTTAAGCTTTCAGTCCTATAGATCTTTAGGACAGGCAGTGCAGATGGAAAGACTGTTCATCTTCTCAGACAAAGGCTGTCTGGCATCTTTGGTTCAACCTTCATGCTTGGCACAAATCTGACAACCGAGGCTCTTAAGACACCAAGCAATTGACGCCATTCCAAGATCTGAATTATTTGTTTAGTGATGGCATATTATGGGCACTGCACAGCTCCATAATGAAAGGCGTAGAGCCAGTAATAAAAAATAAAAAAAAAGCAGTTATTGTGTCCACGTAGTGATCTGCGTGTCAGAAATGAATGGCTTGGATGCGATAGTGGGCATCTGGATACACTTTGTTCTTGAGCCCGATCTTGGGGCCCTTTGTTACAGGGTGGATTTGATTTACATCAACTCGATTTTTACATTAGGATTTTTAAATCATGATTTAAGTCACTAGTAAAAAGGCTTGATTTAAATCATAATTTTTTAAGCAACTGTCATCTCTGTCCTGCAGCGGCTCCCTCTATCTGTCCCGCGGTTGGCTCCCTCTATCTGACCCGCGGTTGGCTCCCTCTATCTGACCCGCGGTTGGCTCCCTCTATCTGACCCGCGGTTGGCTCCCTCTATCTGACCCGCGGTTGGCTCCCTCTATCTGACCCCTCCTCTTGGCTCCCTCTATCTGACCCCTCCTCTTGGCTCCCTCTATCTGACCCCTCCTCTTGGCTCCCTCTATCTGACCCCTCCTCTTGGCTCCCTCTATCTGACCCCTCCTCTTGGCTCCCTCTTCTTCTATCTGACCCATTCACTTTTAATGGGACGGTTGGTGATGCAGAGGTGACACAACAAGGTGAGGGACGTGGCAGCAGCAGGTGAGTGGATGCCCGCTAACAGGCGCTGCCATGATGGATCTGAAATGACAGGTGCTCTTTAAATGTAGGGACTCATTCTTGCTGGTAGTTAGAATGCAAACAAAATTTTTTTTTTTTTACAAAACAATGGGATGAAGGAATATTCCTGAACTTTGGTTTATCTCATGGTTACTGTGAAATTGTGTGAAGGCATCAATGCAGTGCATGTTATCTCAGCTTGCAGAGTTTGGATTCATTGAATGAGTTTACCAAAAATGTAAATATTGCAGAATACACAGCCTCATGCTACATAACAATAATTTCATGCTGAATAAACTATATTAATGTATCTTATATTAACATATCTCTTTTTAGATGTATTTTAATAAAATGCTTTTGGAGTAAAAATCTATTTTGCTAAAAATCAAATCTGATTTTTTTTTTTTTTTTTTTTAATCATACTTTTTTTTTTTTTTTTTTTTTTTTTTTTTATCCGCCATGCTTTGTTCAAGTACCACCTACTTCTGCTTCCTGCACATCACTGTTGGTCTTTGGTTGGCCTAACAGATCCATAGCTGCTGTTTGCACAAAATCTGAACCTAAAAGATGGTACTTGCATGTATCTGCCACTTCATTAAGAGATGTATGGGTTTTTATTTATTTTAGGAATCCTTCTTACCTAGGTGGATGCCGCGCCCGGCTCACTGAGAGGCTGAGCCGGGTGTCGGTCCAGGCATGTGGGAGGATCCCGACTCCATTGTCGCAATCTCGCCCGAGCCTGGACCGGCTCTGTGATGTCAGCCGACAGCGGGGCTTTTTCAGCTAAAAACATGTCACAGGAGTGCGGAACGAACTGCACTCGTGATCCACAGGAGACGTACAGCCAAACAAGCTTTGGCTGTGCTACTCCTTTTAAGCAAAAAACGCAGGAATAGACCCGAGTGGAACCTGTGGGTTAGATGGTGTTCCAGAACGGTTCAGAATACCCAAGCTGGCCGGGGACCCGGTGCGTAGAGCATAAGACCTTCATGGGTCCACACTGTGAGGAACTTGGGGTGAGAGTCACGAAGCATACTGGTCATTTTTCTCATGAGGCATTGGGGTAGTCTGAATGCTTTTTACCTCTGTGAACCCAACTGAGGGCTTCCTCCAAGTTGCGGTGATGAAAAAGTAGGTGGCACATTTCTGCCCAGCGCACTTTTAACCTGGCCTGTAAAAACAACAACGGAAGTGTTCTGTCTTGTAAGGGCAGTGTTTGGGCTTCTGTTTTCCTGCTGTACTCTTTAACCACTTAAGCCCCGAGCCTTTTTCTGAGATTTGTTGTTTATAAGTTACCGTATATACTCGAGTATAAGCCGAGTTTTTCAGCACATTTTTTTTGTGCTGAAAATGCCCCCCTCGGCTTATACTGGAGTCAAGCACTTTTCTGCAGCAGAGAATTACATTTTCCAACCCGACTTTGAGGCTCCGTATCTCGGGGCCAATTGGCTCTAGGAACCCAAAATTTGGTGTGCAAACCCAGTGGAACTAGCACCACAACATATCCTAGGACTAAGTGGCCCCGAGATACGGGGCCCCAAAGTCGGTTCGGAAAATGTCATTCTCTGCTGCAGAAAAGTGCCAAACCGTCTTTGGGGCCTCGTATCTCGGGGCCACTTAGTGCTAGGAACCCCAGCTTTGGATTTTTGAGTTCCTAGCACTAAGTGGCCCCGAGATATGGGGGCCCCAAAGTCGGTCAATTGTGTCCATCTGCAGCAATGTCATTTTGGGACCCTTGGGGTCCAGAGACTCCAAATTTTGGCTACAGCTAGCGGGCATCTAGGAACCCTTAACTACCGAGTTTGTTTAGGGGACCTATGGCTGCAAATGGGCACAGTGAGGCTGCAAATGGGCATTGTTGACCCTCTTTTCCACTTGCAGTAGCTGCGCATTTCTCACCCTAGGCTTATACTCGAGTCAATAAGTTTTCCCATTTTTTTGTGGTAAAATGAGGTGCCTCGGTTTATATTCAGGTCGGCTATATACTGTAAAAACATATTATTTTTTTTTTTTTTTTTTGCTAGAAAATTGGAACCCCCAAACATTAAACTTTTTTTTTATTTTTATTTTTTCTAACACCCTAGGGAATAAAATGGCGGTCATTGCAATATTTGCACACTGGCTGATCACTTTTTTTCGTTCAATCTATGGCCACCTAATGCAGCACAACCCACGCATGGTACAACCATCATTGGAGCTAGTTTTATGTTTACATAGCGCAGGTTACTTTTTTTTTTTTTTTTTTTTCACTGCCTGTTTCCCCATTGGAGAAGAGTTGCCCCTACTTCCTGTGTCAGTGACCAATACCCAGTTGGAACAGGAAACTGGGAAAGGAAAATATCCTCAAACGAAGGCAGAGATGGAAAAACAGACTTGAAGGGTTCCAGCATCCAACGAAAAAAAATACATTTTGGTTGGCGTTTCCCTTTTTTAAGTTGAACTAAATAAAGTCCATCTATCTTGCGGCTTTTATAGTTCTCCTTGTGGTGGTATGAGCCGTGCCAGTCATAAAGGGGTTAAAATATAGAGCCAATGCATGCTTTTTAACATATATATTTTTTGCTCGGCAGATTGCTTGTCGGAAGTGATTGGCATTTAATATTTTGCTCCCGAGCACCTCCATGTTATTCCAGCTCCTATTTGTGTAGACGTTGATGTAGTGACCTACTTGTTAGAGCACTGGGCTGTGAAGTTGGACATGATATTCCCCGATGACCTTGGGCGCGTACTGTAGCTCGCCGTCCCAGATGGGCAGAACCGTTTGTGTGGTCTAATCTGCCCCATTTTTATGTTTCTTCGTTAAGCTTTTTAGCCTTTTTATTACAGCGGGAATAAAATGTTTGCAGTTTCCTTTAAAGGCCCCAAGAAAGAACTTTTTTAAGTTGTTTTCTTCTGTATGAGGTCACTATAACCTGAACCGGGCTGTTAAAGTAGACCTAAACCCAAACACTAAAATCTTGCATAAACTTTCATGTGTTAATGTTGTTTTAAAACAAATTTTCAGTCTTTCTTTTAGCTTTCCTTAAAGCAAGGGTCTCAAACTGGCGGCCCTCCAGCTGTTGCAAAACTACAAGTCCCATCATGCCTCGGCCTGTGGAAGTCATGCTTGTAACTGTCAGCCTTGCAATGCCTCATGGGACTTGTACTTTCAGCTGGAGGGCCGCCAGTTTGAGATCCCTGCCTTAAAGCAATCCCTGGTACAACTACCGCAAGGGTCCTTGTCCATGCCCAATGGGGTGACCGTGGTCTCTCAATTGGCCTCTGGTGTTTTCACCCTGTCGCATAGGCCCCTGGTGAAAGTTTAATGACTGCACCAATACACATTGCACAGACATGGTCCATCATTGGCACCATCAAGTAACTGATCCTGAGCAATGTTGTACAGAAGCGAGTTCACAAAGAGTGGAAGCGACTGACCCGAGCCACTCCATGCCACCTGGAGCTGCTTTCGTCTCCCTCACCCACTCAATGCTACTTTGAGTTCTCCTACCCGACTCACTCCAAGCAACCTGGAGTTGTTCTCACCCCATCCACTCCAAGCTACTTAGAGCTCCTTTTCTTGCCTCCCCCCACTCCAAGCAACCTAGGGCTGCTTTTCTCATCCCGTCCACTCCAAGCTACATAGAGCTACTTTTTTTTTGCCCCATCCACATAAAGCCACCTAGTGCTTTCCTTACCTAATCCCAGCAACTTTGAGTTTCTTTTGCCCCCACCTACTCCGAATGGTCTGGAGCTCTTCTCACCGTGCCAACTCCAAGCCACTTGGAGCTCTTCTCACCCTGCCATTTTTAAGCTGCCTGGAGCTCCCCTCACCCTGCCTATCATGCCAAGCCACTTGGAGATCTTCCTCCTGACCCTGTTCACTGGAAGCCCCATGGAGTTCTTCTCACATTGCCAACTCCAAACCACCACCTGAAGCTCCTTCTTTTATTTATTTATTTTTTTAACCCTTCCCACTCCTGACCTCCTGGAGCCCCACCTTACCTGCTACCACCCCACCTACTGCAAGCTCGTCTTACCCCCAACTACTCCAAATGGTCTGGAGCTCTTCTCACCGTGCCAACTCCAAGCCACTTGGAGCTCTTCTCAATCTGCCATTTTTAAGCTGCCTGGAGCTCCCCTCACCCTGCCTATCATGCCAAGCCACTTGGAGATCTTCCTCCTGACCCTGTTCACTGGAAGCCCCATGGAGTTCTTCTCACATTGCCAACTCCAAACCACCACCTGAAGCTCCTTCTTTTATTTATTTATTTTTTTAACCCTTCCCACTCCTGACCTCCTGGAGCCCCACCTTACCTGCTACCACCCCACCTACTGCAAGCTCGTCTTACCCCCAACTACTCCAAATGGTCTGGAGCTCTTCTCACTGTGCCAACTCCATGCCACTTGGAGCTCTTATTTTCACTCTGCCTGCTTAGAGCTCTTGCTCTCACCCTGCCCATTCTAAGCCATGTGGAGCTCCTCTCACCCTGCTCATAATGCCAAGTCGCTTGGAGCTCCCCTTCCCACCCTGCCCAATCCATGCCACTTGGAGCTTTTTTTCCCCTGACCCAGATTACTCAAAGCCCCATGGAGCTCTTCTCACACTGCCAACTCCAAACCGCCACCTGAAGCTGGGTTTTTTTATTTATTTTTATTTATTTTTTTTGTCACCCTTACCAGGTCTGGTCTCCAGGAGTTCATCTCGCCCCAGCTCTTCTTGCCCCCAGACTCTCCAAATGGTCTGGACTTCTTCTCACAGTGCCAACTTCAAGCCACTGGGAGCTCATCTTTTCACCCTGCCCATTCTAAGCCACTTGGGGCTCCTCTTTTCACCCTGCCCACTTCGATCTAGTCTTACCCTGCCCATTCTAAGCCACTTGGCGCTCCTCTTTTTACCCTGCCCACTCCAAGCCACTTTAAGCTCTTCCTCTGACCCTGTTCACTCGCCAACTCCAAACCACCACCTGAAGCTGCTTTTTTCACACTTCCCACTCTCAGCCTCCTGGAGTTCACCCCACCTACCTGAAGCAATTATGCTCTTTTTTTTTTTTTTCTTCAACAAACTACAAACCATCTAGAGCAGCTCCTTCTCATCCTGCCCATTTCAACCTACCTGTGCAGCTGGCATAGAGGTAAGTGGGTTCTCGGATGTTCTAACACACATAAGGAATATCCAACATTTAACAGACCCCCACCTCCATGTTTTCCAGCTGCACACCAAGTATGTTTGTTTTTTGAGGAGAGTGGAGCCACGGTCTGGAGTTAAAGGGCTCCGGGCACGATCGCTTGTCGGGTTCTAAAGTAGTATTTCTGCTGCCTCAGATGTTTTCTTATATTGAACCTTATGCACTAAATTGTTTTGTGAATAAATTGTGTTGCGCTAAACTAAAACCATATGGTAACCAAATAAAACCGAGTCCATGAGTCACCAACGTGACATAAAAACGTGGACAGATAAGGTTACTATTGTATCACCACCTGTGAATAAGCCGCCACCAATAATGTGCTCTTACCAGAGAGCGTTGACTCCCTATTACGGGAGCTCAAAAGGGGCTCTTATGTTTTTGAAAACTCCAGACCCTTGCATCTTTCATCCAGTGCTGCACTGACGTTTCTGGATTCTGTGTCATGGGGAAAGCAAAAGAACTGTCAAAGGATCTGTGGGAAAAGGTAGTTGAACTGTATAAAACAGGAAAGGGATATAAAAAGATACCCAAGGAATTGAGAATGCCAATCAGCAGTGTTCAAACTCTAATCAAGAAGTGGAAAATGAGGGGTTCTGTTGAAACCAAACCACGGTCAGGTAGACCAACTAAAATTTCAGCCACAACTGCCAGATAAATTGTTCGGGATGCAAAGAAAACCCCACAAATAACTTCAGGTGAAATACAGGACTCTCTGAAAACATGTGGTGTGGCTGTTTTCAAGATGCACAATAAGGAGGCACTTGAAGAAAGATGGGCTGCATGGTCGAGTCTCCAGAAGAAAGTCATTGCTACGCAAATGCCACAAAGTATCCGCTTACAATACGCCAAACAGCACAGAGACAAACCTCAAACCTTCTGCCACAAAGTCATTTGAGTGATGAGACCAAAAGTGAGCTTTTTGGCCACAACCATAAACACTACATTTGGAGAGAAATCAACAAGGCGTATGATGAAAGGTCCACCATCCCTACTGTGAAACACGGAGGTGGATCGCTGATGTTTTGGGGGATGTGTGAGCTACAAAGGCACAGGAAATGTGGTCACAATTGTTGGCAAGATGAATGTTATCAAAAAATACTGGAGGAACATTTCATTCATCAGCCAGGAAGCTGCGCATGGGACGGACTTGGACATTCCAACATGACAATCATCCAAAACACAAGGCCAAGTCCACCTTAGGCCACACTTTTCCTCTAAAATGATTGTAAAGGCAGAAGGTGCATTCTATGCATTAAGAAAAAAAACCTTGTGTGCAACAAACCCCCCTCAGCCACATCTCTATCCAGCAATGTAGCAGGAGAGACTCAGCTGCCCATTGGCTCTCTCTGCTGTCAAAGTCAGTAAGCCAATGAGGAGAGAGAGAGAGGGGCGGGGCCGGGCACAGGGAGCTGTGGTTTCCGGGGCCCCCCATAGCAAACTGCTTTCTGTGGGGGGCACTTAACAGGAAGGAGGGTCCAAGAGCACAGAAGGACCCAAGAAGGGGAGGACCTGGGCAAAACTACTGCAACAGAGCAGGTATGTAGAAGATATATATATTTTTTTTATTAAAAACAAACACGTTTTTAGTATGACTTTAAAAGGTTTTTCAGCACAGTGAAGCTCACCCCCCCCCCCCCGCCCCCTATTAAAGCAAACGCAAAAGTTGTTCTAAAAGCCTTTGGCCCCTTTCACACTTGTGCGACTCCAAAGTCGCACGATTTTGCCGCGATTTCAAGCAATGCCTGTGTAAGTGGCATCAAAATCGGACCAAAGTAGTGCAGGGACTACCATATTTATCGGCGTATAACACGCACATTTTCCCCCTTAAAAAATCGGGGGGAAAAAAGTGACAAAAATGGCAAGCGCCGCCGAAAAATAGCGAGCGCTGACGGAAAAAACCGAAGCGGCGCCGGAAAAGACCGAGCCGACTGTTCGGCTCCGCTCGTAGTCCCGCCTCCCTGCGCTCGCTCCGGAAACAGCGGGGAGGCGGGACCGCGAGCGGAGCCGAACAGACGGCTCGGCCTTTTCCGGGGGCGCACGCGACAGAGCGTCTCGGCGGTGGGAAATTTAAACCCATGCAAGGCTGCAAATGACGCTGGGCAAGGCTGCAAATGACGCTGGGCAAGGCTGCAAATGACGCTTAAATGTACGTTTTTTTTTTCCCTAAACTTCCCTCCTAAACCTTTTTTTCCTTAAAAATGCCCTCCTAAACTTGGGGTGCATGTTATACGCCGATAAATACGGTACTTTGAATTCGGAATGACTTGAAGTCGTACTAATATGAATGGCTGTCATTGGAAATCATGGGGAACGACTTGTCATGCTACTTTGCAGCCCCAAATCGTGGGACAAGTCGTATAAGTGTGAAAGGGGCCTTAAGGTTTTTCACCTTCATGCATTCTATGCATGAAGGCGAAAAAAAAAAAAAAACTTCTGTCCTGCAGCTCCCCCTAGTTTTTCTTACTGGAGCCCGATCTGATCCAGCGATGTGCGCGAGTGCAGCGGCTCCAGCTGCTGTCCCTCTCCTCATTGGACGGATCGATAGCAGCAGGAACCATTAGCTCCCGCTGCTGTCAATCAAATCCAGTGACATGGGAGCAGGGCCAATACCCCTCCCCCCCCAGGGAAAGCTCATGAAGAGGAGGGGCTAGGAGCTATTGCACAGAGCAGGTAAGTCTAACAGGTTTGCAAAAATGTGTCGACAACCCCTTTAACCACTTCACGACCGCTCACTGTATAGATACATCATTTTTTTGAAGAGGGATATCTCGGTAACGGCAGCAGCTGCTGCCACAACCGAGGTATCCCTCTTCACAGTGAGCGGTTCCCTTTAAGATAATGGTGGTCATCGCGGCACATTCGCCGCGAGATCACCGTTATCGGCGGCGGGAGAGGTGCCCCCCCCCCCGCCGCTCCCCCGTGCCTTCCGCCGCTTACCGGAGGCGATCGGGTCCTTTCCCTGCCTGTGTATAGAGATGAATGAGGCTAAGATGGCCGCCACTCATCTCTATACCATAGGAGGGCGGAAGCGACGTCAAAACGTCACTTCCACCCATACGTCTTAAAGGGGAATTTCCAAATGTCATTTTTTTTTAAATGACTTTTTTTTTTTTTTTTTGCATTTAAGTCCAAATATGAGATCTGAGGACTTTTTGACCCCAGATCTCATATTTAAGAGGACCTGTCATGCTTTTTTCTATTACACGGGATGTTTACATTCCTTGTAATAGGAATAAAAGTGATCCATTTTTTTTTTTTTAAAACAGTGTAAAAAATAATAAAATTAAGTAAAAAAAAAAAAAAAGAAAGAAAAACCCCCAAAAATTTTTTTAAAACACCCTGTCCCAACGAGCTCGCGCGCAAAAGCGAACGCATACGTGAGCAGCGCCCGCATATGAAACCGGTAGTCAAACCACACATGTGAGGTATCGCCGCGATCGGTAGAGCGAGAGCAATAATTCTAGCCCTAGACCTCCTCTGTAACTCAAAAAATGCAACCTGTAGAATTTTTAAAATGTCGCTTATGGAGATTTTTGAGGGTAAAAGTTTGACGCCATTCCACGAGCGGCCGCAATTTTGAAGCGTGACATGTTGGGTATCAATTTACTCGGCGTAACATTATCTTTCACAATCCAAAAAAAAAAACTTGGGCTAATTTTACGGTTGTCTTATTTTTTTATTCAAAAAAAGTGACTTTTCCAAAAAAAAAGTGCGCTTGTAAGACCGCTGCGCAAATACGGTGTGAAAAAAAGTATTGCAATGACCGCCATGTTATTCTCTAGGGTGTTAGAAAAAAAAAAACAATATATAATGTTTGGGGGTTCTAAGTTTTTTTCTAGTAAAAAAAACCCGTTTTAAAACATGTAAACACCTAAAATCCAAAACGAGGCTGGTCTGGAAGTGGTTAAGACACAAAAAAGGAGGCCAGCAATAGCAACCCTCTCGTACTTCTCTCACGGCGAGTCACTTTATAAAGGTTCAAACAACAAAGACATATATCTTTAGTTGGAGAAAACCTATACATGACTGAGGGGGCTTCAGTCCCCACCCCCCCCCTGTTGTCTCTTATTTAACAAGAGAATGTGGTTGGGCCCTGCAATGTGGTTTCTAAGAGACAGAAGGATGCGGAGAACGTAAATGGCGTCGGTCTGGCAAACCTTCAAAAAAAAAAAAAAAAAGAAAAGAAATAAAAAAAAAAAAAAAAAGAAGAAAAGAAGAAAAAAAAAAAAGAAAAAAGAAAAGAAAAAAAAAGAAAGAAAAAAAAAAGAAAACATAAAAAAAGTGAAGAAAATGACACTTTAGCGAAGACGCTCGTTAGTGGAACCGTCCCTCGCATGCGTTACCCTCACCCTGCACTTTGACAACACAACAGATACAAAACCCTAATTAATGACTACTTACAAAAACATCTCATTGTTGAGGAGAAGAGGATCTTAATTAGGACCTCTGACGAGCCGGCGGCACCGGGCACCACGCGCGCGGGGGGGGGGGGGGGGGGGGGGGGGGGGGCATAATTAGCTGAAGGCATCACAGATCAGACGCTCTCTGAATTACACCCGTACTACGCTGTGATTTGTGACGCCGCCATAAAGCAGGTAGCTCGCATACCTGCGCTGGGAGAGTCTCGGAACCAGGGCGAACAGATGGCTGCGCCGAGGAAGGCGGCGGGGCTCGGCAGAACGGTCGGGTTCGAAGCCTGGTTATTGCAGCATATTTTCCATATGAAAACAGTGTGGTGACAGATACGACGGACAATAAAAAATATTTAGCAGGGGAAGCCATGAGCGGAGCCGTAAAAGGCGGTACGCGCCGCCATAAATTAAAGCGACAGTAATAGTAAAAATGTGGCTTGTGAAAACATATGTGGGGTTATTTATGAAAGCCCTGCAACTCCAGGAGAAAAAAAAAAAAAAGTGTCGTCTTCCTCGTGCTTCTTACGGAGGGAATTTCAATGCGTCTGCAGCACCTTTTCATGATCATTGTTACTGCCGGGGTTCCACTTATTTTTCGCTCTCCGGATTCAAGAGGAGCTTCGTCCCAGCGGAGAAAACTCAACAGATGACCTGTCCTGTAGTATCATTTAACCGCTTGACTACTGGGCCCTTTTACCCCCTTCCGGACAAGGTAAAATTTTCAGCGCTCTCACACTGCGCAGTTATACAACACTGTACCCATATAGGATTACTGCTTTGATTACCTGATGGCAAGAGACGCACACCTGCCCCTGCTTTAGCAATACCCAATCTTTTTTTTACTAAACTAGCTGTACCCCATTTGGCCTCCTTCACTCTGCCATGAGTACCCCATATCTCCAGGAGCCTGGCCATTGAACATTTGTACATGAAGCCTAGTCCATTATAAGATAGTGAGACCGATTCTTATTTTCTTACGTCTTTGAAACCTTGTTCGTGTGCTGCAGAAGCCCAACGGCGAAACGCGTAGACGTGCAAGGACTCGCTGTACAAAATGTATCATGTTTAAACGAATTTTAACTTTTTTGAAAACTGATTATATCATACTTTCCTGATGAAGCGGCTATTGTCCGCGAAACTAGTCGAATTGTTTTCTGTGATGAATTGTCCCACTGTGACTCCCCCCCAATCCGGGGTTAACTGTTCTGGTGACATATATGAACTCTTGCTATGTTTTTATTTGTAAACCAATCATTTTTGTATTAATAAAATGATTTTATTTATATATTTTTTTACTATATACTCGTTACTCATTTATATTTTACTGTCTCACTGTACCGTGATAGTCCAACATTGCCCACAATTCCTTTGTGGTGACCTGGTTGGGGACCAGGTTCCCACCCCTCTATTTCAAAGATTTCTGGATGATGGTACAAGTTTATTCATTTTTCATGTTTACACTCAATCATAGGACAAAAGAGGGGGGGAATGTATATCTCTATATACTGGGACTTTAAATGAAGCGCACAAGGAAAGGGGGGTAGTGCGCCTCCATCCCTATATTGAATTAAAAAATAATGAACGAGTGTGGGACTTTACTACTACTTGTTACTTGGTTGGGGATCCTCCAGTGTGGGCCCGTTGTCTGTGGGCAGTACTGTATACCTCAGCTCCCGGTGAGGCTTGACGTGGCGACTCCTGCATATCGGGTTTTTTGGGGTTCAGTGTCCAATGGGATGTAAGTTTGTGGACTTTACCATCTTTCAGTTTTTCTATATATATATTTTTTACATATATTTTCCATATCATGGGTTGTTTGCCACTCCTCTCCTTTTTTTGATTGAGAACTCTTATTCTTTACAGACATTCATTATCTGCTCCTGATGAGTCGGCTAACCGATGAAACGCGTCGAGCTTGTGAGGATACGCCCCCTCACACTACCATTTATACTTTTATGAATTTCAATGTACATTACGATCTACATTTATGAAACTTGCAAAACTGTTCCCCTGTTATGGCAATTATGTGTTTATACCTTATTGATATGTATACTATGTATTTCTAAGATGCCTGTACATGCATTGAGTGACTGTCTGACGTATGCAACCTTGCGCAATTTGAAACTTATGTACATTAAAACTACTACTTTTTAATTCCATTTGTGTTTGAACCTGCCTCATTTAAAGTCCCACACTCGTTCATTATTTTTTAATACACTCAATCATAGAGACCACACACATTTTCGTACTGATTATATCATGTACTTTTTTGTTAATTCTTCATTGTTTCCATGTTTCCTCTAAAGTCCGATTTGTGGTTACTTTTCTAGTACCCCTCATTTTTGCTCACCCCCAAAACTATAGTCATCCTAACAGGAGACATCGCAGGATCTCCCTCCTCAGCTTCTTACTTTAATGTGCAAGTCTACCTCTGCCCCCCCAATGTGCCATTACAGCCCCCCAAACATCTAATGAAAATATTGACTTTTGACAGAAAAGTAATTTCCACAGCTTGGTGCATTCCAAAATTGACAAACCTGGCCCTGGTGAAGGGGTGCTCATACAATAAGCAGTTCATAGTTAACCCCTTCAATACTGGGCACTTTCACCCCCTACCTGCCCAGGCCAAATTTTCAGCTTTCAGCGCTGTCACATTCTGAATGACAGTTGCGTGGTCATGCTACACTGTACCCATATGACATTTTATTTTTTTTTCCACACAAATAGAGCTTTTTCTTTTGGTGGTATTTAATCACCGTTTGGAAAAAAAAAATAAAAAATAAATAAAGACCAAAAACATTTTTTTTATTTTTTTTTATAATATTTTGCAAATAAGCTTCCTTCATAAATTTACGCCAAAATGTATTCAGCCAAGTGTCTTTGGTGAAGAAAAAAAAAATAAGTGAATATTATTCAGTATTTGGGAAAGTTACAGTCCACAAACTATGGAATATATCTGTGTGTATATAAGTGTGTGTGTGTGTGTGTGTGTGTGTGTGTGTGTGTGTGTGTGTGTGTGTGTGTGTGTGTGTGTTGTGTGTGTGTGTGTGTGTGTGTGTGTGTGTGTGTGTGTGTGTGTGTATATATATATTTATATATTATCTCTCTCAATACCACATAGGTTTGAAGTACATAGACGTAAGGTCTCTATGCATTTCAAACCTTTGATAGATATCCATCTATCAAAGGTTTGAAATACATAGAGACCTTATGTCTATGTACTTCAAACCTTTGTGCTTGTTACATGTGGTGTTGAGAATATGAATATATATATATATACACATATACATACATATAAATAAATATACATACATATATACATACATATATAAATAAATAAATAAATAGAGGTGGTACGAGTCCTTGAGGTCACTTAATTATATGGTTTTTAATGTGTTTGTATACAATGGTTTTAACTTTATCCTATTAAAAAAATTCTCGTTGTTATACATCTACTAAAACTATTCTTACTCTTCCATAAGAATGCACTAAACTACTTTGGAGGGTGAAGGAACACCACCTCACCACCCATAGGTGTGAAATATGTATAGACGAGCTTACTAACCCAAATATTGTATTCGTTCAATACTTAACACCTCAATGTGTACTCTTATGCTTCTCGCTCTATTTGTATACTTTTGTACTATGTTTTGTACTTTGAAAAACTTTTCAATAAAAAACAAAATTGGAAAAAAAAAAAACTTTAAATATTTTACCCAATATACACGTGTGCCTATAAAGTCCATGTTTCTACTCAAATTCTTTCCAAACTATAAATCGGGACGTTGGCACACTGCTACTTGTGTATCCAGAGTATCACCCTGTGATGATACACGTAGTTCACGCTTTTTTGTAATTGTTTACAATGGTCATGTGATCTGATGCGATTGCTCACAGCGATCACATGGTACCAGCAGCGAGCCAGTACACTGATACATCCTCGGCTGTGTCAGATCACGCCGCAGCACGTGAGGCTAGATCTGGGAGTTTATCATAGGACATCCACCCGGATCGACAAATGTCCCACCCAGCTGTCAATTGACAACAGGCTGGGTGGGAAGTGGTTAAAGGAGAAAAGGATCAGACACATCACACTTGTATCTGGTAATCCAAGCCTTTTCCATGGGGCACTGAGCACCAAGGTAAGGAATCAGAAGGTGTCGGCTATGGATCTAGATTTGTTATTTCTCTTTATTATAAGAGCATGTAGCTTCAAAATTCAAGTGTTTGTTAACTCATACTTCTAAAATTACTGGCAGCCCCTCTATTATAGGAAGGCATACCACCCTGGGCAAGTCTTTTCTAAAAAATGAAACTTGTAAATACCCATTAAGGCCTCTTTCACACTTATACGACTTGTCGTTCCCAATGATTTCCAATGACAGCCATTCATATTAGTACGACTTCAAGTCGTTCCGACTTCAAAGTAGTCCCTGCACTACTTTGGTCCGATTTTCATGCCACTTACACAGGCATTCCTTGAAATCGCGGCAAAATCACGGCCTCGAATCACGGTAAAATCGCGCAGTGTGCACCCACCATAAGGCTGGGTTCACAGTGATACTACAAGACAGTCATACGACTTTCATCCTACTTTGCTCTGCGACATCAGTCCTACATCCATCTGACTTGAATGAACTGGATACTACTTTGATCCAACTTTGTGATAGTCTGACTTGTCCTTTGACCAATCAAAACAACCCCAGTGTGACATAAATTCCTTTTACTGCAATCTCCAGTCGGATGGACAAGGATCCTACTTTGAAACGACATCAATGATATTCAATGGGCTGAAGTATTACCAAGTGTAGTGATATAATATGTCGTTCGTAGATGGTATGTAGTTATTAAAAAGTATTATTCCGCAGCAAACCCAATTCTCCAGAGAGACGCACTTTATTGGCTTCCAAAACAGAACATTCTTGCAGATGATAAAAAATCCAACAGAGTACATGACAACGAATATTTCTCCTAGACCTATGCCTTCATAATCACAGACCCTTCTCTGAGATAGTTTTAGACTGAATGTCCCGTTATATCCCCACACACACTGAATGGCTGAGCAATTTGATTGGCCGTTTCCATTAAATGCTTTGATCTGCTCTTGTCATTCAGAGTGACAGGAGATCACCCCAAGCTGTGAACAGCTGTAGTCATAAATTGCCCTAATCTGCATTCTTACATATTAACATCAACATAGCCTATTCATTCATTATCTGTTCCCCTTTGATATGTGGAGTAATTCTTGTTTGGCCACTTCCTTTGATATGTGTAATTAGGTTAACAGATAATGTCAACTGAAATCTGGCCTGGTCAGTCTTATACTGTATGTGTGTGTGTGTAATACAGTACATATATATATAATAATAATAATATAAAATCCCACATAAATCGGCCAACACATTACAACACCAAGGTCGGACCAAAGTAGTGCAGGAACCTTTTTCAAAGTTGGACCAGTTAAAGAGGTTGTAAACCCTTACAAACCACTTGGACCTACAGGTAAGCCTAGACGATTTAGGAGATATTTGCCAAAAAACAGGCACCGCTGTCTACGGTGCATGCGCCATAGACAGCGGTGCGCAGGCGCACTGAGCAAGCCGTTTTCAACGGCGATATGCCGCGAGTGGCGGCTCCCGTGCGCATGCGAGGGAGTGACGTCATTGCGGCGCCGTCGAATGACAGCGAGGGAGCCGCGATACCCACCAAGAAGATGGAGGCTCCATACACAAGGGGACATGGGTGACTTCGCTGGCTCCTGTGTCAGGTAAGTGACACATAATGGACTACTATGCGATGCGATGCATAGTAGTCCATTATGCTTCATCTTTGAAGGGAAACAAAGAGGAAGTAACACCCATTAGGGTTTACTTCCTCTTTAAGAAACCATTGATTTTCACACATAATGCGACATGAGCTCCCAAAGTCAGAGCGTTTGTCGTACAAGTGTGAACCCAGCCTTAGGGTGATCTTCAGGCTGGTCACGTGACTCACAGCCGCTTTACAGCTCCAATACATGGATACAGCAGGAGGGGCTAAGATCTCCCTCTGACGTCAGCTGGGGAGGTCACATGGCCGCTCAGGCCCTCCTGCAGAAGCCCCTGTCTCCGAGATGTAAAGCGGGCCACGAGTCACGCGATCGGCCTGAAGATTGCCCTAAATAGGTATTTACATGCCTCGTTTTAGAAAAAAAATAAAAACTTACACAGTGTGGTATGCCTGCCTATAATAGAGGGGCTAGCAATGACTTATACATTCTTTATTTTTCATAATAGCGGTGGGGCCATCGACAGAGACACAGACATGGAGCCGACAGGCAGGGAGGAGGGGGAAAGGGGGAGAGATAAGAGCAGAGAGGACAGCTGCGTATGACAGAGGGATGTAAACTGACCACAGTGGTCAGGGCTCAGCAAACCTGATCATCGCGGTCAGCGCAGATATGTGGAGTAATTCTTGTTTGGCCACTTCCTTTGATATGTGTAATTAGGTTAACAGATAATGTCAACTGAAATCTGGCCTGGTCAGTCTTATACTGTATGTGTGTGTGTGTAATACAGTACATATATATATAATAATAATAATAATATAAAATCCCACATAAATCGGCCAACACATTACAACACCAAGGTCGGACCAAAGTAGTGCAGGAACCTTTTTCAAAGTTGGACCAGTTAAAGAGGTTGTAAACCCTTACAAACCACTTGGACCTACAGGTAAGCCTAGACGATTTAGGAGATATTTGCCAAAAAACAGGCACCGCTGTCTACGGTGCATGCGCCATAGACAGCGGTGCGCAGGCGCACTGAGCAAGCCGTTTTCAACGGCGATATGCCGCGAGTGGCGGCTCCCGTGCGCATGCGAGGGAGTGACGTCATTGCGGCGCCGTCGAATGACAGCGAGGGAGCCGCGATACCCACCAAGAAGATGGAGGCTCCATACACAAGGGGACATGGGTGACTTCGCTGGCTCCTGTGTCAGGTAAGTGACACATAATGGACTACTATGCGATGCGATGCATAGTAGTCCATTATGCTTCATCTTTGAAGGGAAACAAAGAGGAAGTAACACCCATTAGGGTTTACTTCCTCTTTAAGAAACCATTGATTTTCACACATAATGCGACATGAGCTCCCAAAGTCAGAGCGTTTGTCGTACAAGTGTGAACCCAGCCTTAGGGTGATCTTCAGGCTGGTCACGTGACTCACAGCCGCTTTACAGCTCCAATACATGGATACAGCAGGAGGGGCTAAGATCTCCCTCTGACGTCAGCTGGGGAGGTCACATGGCCGCTCAGGCCCTCCTGCAGAAGCCCCTGTCTCCGAGATGTAAAGCGGGCCACGAGTCACGCGATCGGCCTGAAGATTGCCCTAAATAGGTATTTACATGCCTCGTTTTTAGAAAAAAAATAAAAACTTACACAGTGTGGTATGCCTGCCTATAATAGAGGGGCTAGCAGTGACTTATACATTCTTTATTTTTCATAATAGCGGTGGGGCCATCGACAGAGACACAGACATGGAGCCGACAGGCAGGGAGGAGGGGGAAAGGGGGAGAGATAAGAGCAGAGAGGACAGCTGCGTATGACAGAGGGATGTAAACTGACCACAGTGGTCAGGGCTCAGCAAACCTGATCATCGCGGTCAGCGCAGAGAAGGGAATACAGGAATTGGCAGGATCAGGCAGGTTTTTTCACAGTTGAGAGGGGGGGGGGGGGGGAGATTACACAGCACAAGCACTGTGCTGTTTAATCTGCTTTAAGGGACCAGGAATAAATTTTTATTTATTTTTTGGGGTTAACAAAACACTTCAAAAGAAATTCTGTGTTCCCAAAACATATTCAGTACCATATACGCATCATAGGGCAAAGACAAGTCCGGTCATCAACAATAGAAGTTTTAAAAAAAAAAAAAAGCTGCACTTTATTTGCAGCCTGTTATTTTTATTTAAATGTCCAATTTTTGTTAAATGTTGCAAAAAAATAAAAAAAAATAAAATATAAAATAACTGCACTGTGTCATATGCTATATGGCTCCTGACCATCACACACCTAATGTGACCTTGTTGGACCTCACATGCCATCAGATTATCATGGAACTCAACCCCTCTTTCCCTTTGTGGCTTTAACAAGCTTTACCTCATTTAGGCCCCTTTCACACTGGGGCGTTTTTCAGGCGGTACAGCGCTAAAAATAGCGCCTGTATACCGCCTGAAAAAATCCGGCCCCATTCACTCCAGTGTGAAAGCTGGCGGGCTTTCACACTGGAGCGGTGCGCTAGCAGGACGGTCAAAAAAGTCCTGCTAGCAGCATCTTTGGAGCGGTGTATTCACCGCTCCTATACAGCTCCTTCCCATTGATTTGAATGGGACACCGCGGTAATACCGCCGCTACGGCGGCGCTCTGCGGGGGGTCTTTAACCCTTTTTCGGCCGCTTGCAGGTGGTAAAACCGCACCGCGAGCGGCCGAATACCGCGGCTAAAACGACGGTAAAGCAGCGCCAAATATAGCGATGCTTTACCGTCACCATGGCTCCCGCCCCAGTGTGAAAGGGGCCTTACTGAGCTCTGGAGCAACTGCACCTCCAGAGTGCAACTGCACAGTCTATTTGCCTTTAGCAAATAAACCCCATGGAGTCTTTGCTAAAGGTATACTTACCCTTTATTAGACAGTTATAATGAGCCAATTTCCTTTAGCAAAATATATATATATATATATATATATATATATATATATATATAAATATATATATATATATATATATATATATATATATATATATATATATATATATATATATATATACACACATACATACACACACACACACACACACACACACACACACACACACACACACACACACATATATATATATATATATATATATATATATATATTATACACACACACACGTAATACATATATAATACACCATAGGTGGCCTTTAACTTAATAAGGCAATTCACTTACCTTGGGGTTTGTCCTCTGCTGAAGTCGTCTCTCTTCCCTTTCCCTTTGTAGTCTCTCAAACTCTTCCCTTATCTCCGCGGCGGTTCTTCTCCGTTCCACCACCTAAGAGGGAAAAAGACACACAAGATATTTAAAGTTTATGTCTATGAGGGGGGGGGGGGGGGGGAGGACACGCACACACAGTAAATTGATCTGCTAGAAAATCATGGAGTTTACAACTTTCTGTGCACTTTGCGTTGCACTGAAATCCCAACCAGTAACATAAAAACAAAGAAATGTGACGTCATCGAGTCTGCCCTTTTCTTTACCCCTATTTTATATAGGTTTTTGTATTTTTTTGTTAACTCTGAATATATTTCTATGCTTGTCCCAAGCATGTTTGAATCCATCTACAGGGGGTCCCCGGGTTACAAACGAGATAGGGACTGTAGGGTTGTTCTTAAGTTGAATCTGTTGTAAGTCGGAACAGGTACATTTTTTTAAGTGTAGCTCCAGCCAAAAAATATTTTTAAGTTTTTTAGATAACATTGGGAAGGGTTATCACCCCTGTGACATTTGTTTTACTGTCTGTGCCCCTGTTCAGAAGATTTCACCTCACCTTCTGTCCCAATGACAATTGGATTTTGAAAATTTTGGGTTGTTAGGGAAGGATGGACTGGTGATAAAGCATCAGTGGAGATACCTTTTTCCCATATTAACTCTTACAGGAGTGAATTTCCCTTTCTAGGGGTAGATTTCCTCTCACTTCCTGTTGTCTCCCTCCGTTTGTAAGTCAGATGTTTGTAAGTCGGGGACCCCCTGTACTGTTGACGGACTCACTACCTCTGGTGGAAGTCTATTCAAAGCATCTGCTCTTTCAGTGAAATAATACTTTCCAAGATTAAATTTTGAACTTTCCTCCTGCTAGTCCCCATGTTCTTGATCTTGGCTAAAAATACTGCCCCCCCCCCCCCCCCCTTTGAACCTTATTCACCCCCTTGATGAATTTAAAGGTTTCAATCATTTCACCCCTTTACTTTCTTTCCTCCAGACTGTACATATTAAGTTCCTGAAGTCGGTCCTGATATATTTTAGCCCCCAGACCGTCCACCATTTTTCTACCCGTCTCTGGACTCATTTTATCAATATCTTTGTGCAAGTGAGGTCTCTAGAACTGGACACAGTATTATTAATGAGGTCTAACTAAAGATCTATATAGAGGAACCAGAACCTCCTTCCTCCTGCTGGTGTCCCCCCTAGAGATATAAAAATCTAGATAGAGAGATCAGGACCGCCTTCCTCCTGCTGGTATCCCCACTAGTGAGAACTAAAGATTTATATAGAGGAATCGGGACCTCCTTCCTCCTGTTGGTGATCCCTCTAGTGATATTAAGATCTATATAGAGGAAGGAGGACCTCCTTCCTCCTGCTGGTGACTCCTCTAGTGATATAAAGATATATATAGAGGAATCAGGACCTCCTTCCTCCTGCTGGTGACTCCTCTAGTGATATTAAGATCTATATAGAGGAATCAGGACCTCCTTCCTCCTGCTGGTGATCCCACTAATATAGATCTTAATATCACAGGAGAAATCAAGACCTCCTGTCACCTGCTTGTGATCCCTCTAGTGATATAAAGATCTATATAAAGGAATCAGAACCGCCTTCCCCCTGCTGGTGACCTCTCTAGTGATGCATGCTAGAATCCTACTCGCTTTTCCCACGGCCGGGCCACACAGTTTGCTCATTTCGCAGTCATCCGAGTCTTATCGGTCCTGCTCAGTTCCTCCCCCTAGATGATTGAGAGGAGGGAAGGCAGAAGTGTTCTGTAGTTCTGTCCTAGGGTGCCAATGCTGATTCTCCATAGATGCAGTACAATAAAGATTTGCCACCGTAGCACAAGTTGTTTTTAACCTGTAGGACCACAAAAAAAAAAAAAAAAAAATGCCACAGGAAAAAAAGCTTCAAAGAAGAAAAGAAATGTGACCATCGGGTCCAAGGACTAGCAAGATGCTATACATTGACCTATTATATAAAGTTATGGAAACAAAAAAAGTTCAGTGTCCCTCTCAGTTTTAATTCTATTGGTTGTCAAGGCTTGGAAAAAAAAAAAAAAAAAAAAGAAGAAGGATCCAAGTGGTCCATGAAACAAAAAGATTAAAGTGGAAGTAAACCCCCCCTATCGTTTTCAGCCAAGGAAGCTGCCATCTTTGCCTCTGTTTAATCTTCAACTGCCACAGTGCTGCACATGTGATCCGTTATGACACCAGCCATTGGATGGTTTGACTGTTTGGTTGAGAGCACAGCCAATGAGCAGTTAGCATTACCGGCGTGCCTTTTTTTTTTAAACTGTTAAATCGATGGGTTTACTTCCGCTTTAAGACCAACTTCTACAACCATTGGCGCAACAATTGGCTACACTGTATCCCTCGGTCACAAAAAGTAAGAAAGTACGAGAAGTAATTTTGGATTCCATCACAAAGTAGAACAGTCCAAAAATATATTACTTACATCTCACGGACACAGAAGACACCTTTTCGGAGTACATCTGAAATCATTAGATGATCTTTCAAAAGAACAGCTATGAAGTTACTTTGAGAAAGATCCATCTTTTTTACTGTCCGGCTTAACTCTCTTTTTTTTGTTCCCCCCAAAGGACGAAATAATAAAAAGACAATAGCGCAGGTAATTAATGCGTAGAACCTTAGCCGACTCCCTTTTGTCTAAATATCCCTTCTTATCTTCAGAAGACACTAATGAGTCTGATAGAAAAATGTCTGCAATAGGGCCTACAAATCTCAAACTGTACATTAAGCAGATTATATCTAAGCGATAGAGCAAACGTTTCGCACTTGGCCCGTTTCCCCCGTCATCTTTTTTCTGCCAAATCCGAGCGACAGAAGAAGAAGATCCTATTTTTAGAAGGACAATTTCTGAAAAATCTGCGGCTCGTAGATTTATCACTCGCCTGGTATTTCACTGGCAATGTTATCGCTTGCAAGACCAATAAAATAAAGGCCCGGCTTCAGAGTCAAATTATAGATAATCCGCTAACCTATTCGGTTAGCCTAAATCAATTTTACAGACTGCGTTTACTAATGCTAAAATACAATTTACGATGTACAGGAGAGGAAAAACAGGCATGAGGGATGCACCCGTGTATTAAACATTCATGGAGAAGGTTTGACTGTTTAGAAGGCAAATAACACCCAATAAAAAAGGGATTATTTCTTTTTAAAAAGGGCTACAGAAAGTAGCGTTGATAAATATTCTTGAGCAGAAAGATAGTTCAGTAAGGCCCCTTTCACACTGGGGCGTTATTCAAGCGGTACAGCGCTAAAAATAGCGCCTGTACACCGACTGAAAAAAACGGCGCCATTCACTCCAGTGTGAAAGCCTGCGGGCTTTTACACTGGAGCGGTGCGCTAGCAGGACGGTCAAAAAAGTCCTGCTAGCAGCATCTTTGGAGCGGTATAGGAGCCGTGTATTCACCGCTCCAATCCCATTGATTTCAATGGGACACCGCGGTAATACCGCCGCAAAGCACCTTTTTCGGCCGCTAGCGGGGGTTAAACCCGCACGCTAGCGGCCGAATACCACGGCTAAAACGTCGGTAAAGCATCGCTAAATATAGCGCTGCTTTACCGTCGCCGCGGCTCCCGCCTCAGTGTGAAAGGGGCCTCAGGCCACTTTCACACTGGGGCGGTTTGCAGGCGCTATTGCGCTAAAAATAGCGCCTGCAAACCGACCTGAAACAGCCGTTGCTGTGTCTCCAGTGTGAAAGCCCTCGGGCTTTCACACTGACGCAGTGCGCTTGCAGGATGCTGAAAAACGTCCTGCAAGCTGCATCTTTGGTGCGCTGTATTTACCGCTCCTAAAGCACCCCCTCCCATTGAAAACAATGGGGCAGCGCTCTGAACCCGCCCGCAAAGCGCAGCTGGAGCGGCGATTTGCGGGCGGTATTAACCCTTTTTCGGCCGCTTGCGGGGGGTAAAAACCGCCCCGCTAGCGGCCGAAATGCGCCGCTAAAACGACGGTAAAGCAGCGCTAAATATAGCGCCACCTAACCGCCAGCGCACCCAGCACCCCAGTGTGAAAATAGCCTTATAGAAACATCTTGCTCAAATAATTCTTTGCAACTACTACAGGGGACGGCGTTTAGCGAGCTACCAATGTTCTCCAGCAAATGGTTCAATGTTGTTACTGGTCAGAAAACATGCCGTCCACTGTGATCTGAGCCATCAGAAATGTCCTCAGAGCACACACAGCTCCACAGAGGGTCACTGGGTGTGCACTTCCTGAAAAGTGCTGTGCAACTTCCTTTAGCTCTGCTTCTTGGCACACCAATCACATTCAGAGTTATAACAAAAAAGTGGTTTCATTCCAAACATGTAGTGAATATCCAACACGTTTCAGGGGCCAAACTTTGCCCGTTTTTATCAAGGCTTAGGACAGGGGTGCCAAAACTTTTTTCAAAGAGGGCCAGATTTGATGAAGTGAACATGCGTGAGGGCCGGCCATTTTGCCCGACATTCTTTGAACCATTAAAATTAAATGCAAATTAACTAATACACTGCCCAACAAGAATTCTCTTGCCTTTGTGGCTGTGTGTGGTGAAGAGTCTAAGGGTGAGCTCGGGCGTATAACGCGCACCTTCACTTTAAGAGGGAAGTTTCAGGATTTTTATTTTAAATAAAGAACTGTGAAGCAAAGTAAGGGCCAGTGCCCAACTGCAGCCTCAACCATTGCCATAAATGCAGCCTCAACCAGTGCCATCAGTGCAGCCTCAACCAGTGCCATCAGTGCAGCCTGATCCATGCCCAAGTGCCGCCTCGAAGGGGGCGGGACGAACGCCAACACATTACATAAAGGAGAATCTCCTGTTTACTCGGGGGCCTCTTTAATACAAAGTCCTGCCTCCTATGATAGACAGAACAGTCGTCCAATGCCAGCCCAGGAGACGAGACTTCCTACTACAGAGGCTGCCAAGTAAACAAGAGGTTCTTCTGTATATAATCTGATAGCACGCGTCTCGTCCCCTCTGAGGATCGATAAATACAGTATATATCTTTTCTGGCCCCAATGAATCCCCGAGCACCGTGCAGAGATTCGTTGGGGGCCGCAAAAAGGAGATGGAGGAGCTAGAGATGGAAGAGCTAGAGATGGAAGAGCTAGAGATGGAAGAGCTAGAGATGGAAGAGCTAGAGATGGAAGAGCTAGAGATGGAAGAGCTAGAGATGGAAGAGCTAGAGATGGAAGAGCTAGAGATGGAAGAGCTAGAGATGAAAGAGCTAGAGATGGAAGAGCTAGAGATGGAAGAGCTAGAGATATAAGAGCTAGAGATATAAGAGCTAGAGATATAAGAGCTAGAGATATAAGAGCTAGAGATATAAGAGCTAGAGATATAAGAGCTAGAGATATAAGAGCTAGAGATATAAGAGCTAGAGATATAAGAGCTAGAGATATAAGAGCTAGAGATATAAGAGCTAGAGATATAAGAGCTAGAGATATAAGAGCTAGAGATATAAGAGCTAGAGATATAAGAGCTAGAGATATAAGAGCTAGAGATATAAGAGCTAGAGATATATCCCAATTACCAGTGGGGCCGTATGAAAAACTTCGTAATAAAATTATAATGAAATAAAAACAATTCTAACAAAAAGTGGTTTTATTCCAAACATGTAATGAATATCCATTGCATTTCGGGGGCCAAAATTTGCCCACTTCATCAAGGCTTAGGAGAACAGCCGATGAGAACTCAAGACTATAGCGTAAAACTGAATATCACAAGCAGCCTGAATGTTGCAAAGTTTGAAGGAACATCTTGCTCAAATAATTATTCGCAACTACAAAGGACACCAGTCATCTACCAATGTTCTCCAGCAAAAATGGTTACAAATCAGAGTTCATGCCATCTACTGTGATCTGAGTCATCAGAAATGTCCTCCAAGTGCACACAGCTCCATAGAGGGTCACTGGGTGTGCACTTCCTGAAATTTGTGCTTTTCAACTTCCTCTAGCTCTGCTCCCTGGCACACCAGTCACATTCAGAGTTCTAACAAAAAGTAGTTTTATTCCAAGACACTAAGACGACAGATGAGAATACGTTTTATTCCAAACATAGGCAAACGCGTTTCAGGTGCAAAACTATGCCCGGTTTATCAAGGCTCAGGAGAACGGCTGGTGAGAACTCAAGACTATAGATAAAATGGATTATCAAAAAGAAACTTGGTGTTGTTCAGCAGCTGGTCAATGCTGCCACATTTAGCAGCTGCTGGACGATGCCATGTTTCTTATAATATTAAATTTTAGCTATAGTCTTGAGTTCTTACCAGTCGTTCTCCTGAGCCTTGATAAACCCGGGCATAGTTTTGCACCTGAAACGCGTTTGCCTATGTTTGGAATAAAACGTATTCTCCTCTGTAGTTTTATTAAAGCGATTGTAAAGTCTAGTTTTATTTTTTTCAATAAAAATAACGAACATGTTATACTTGCCTGTTGTGTGTTATGGTTTTGCACAGAGCAGCCCCAATCCTCCTCTTCTCGTGTCCCCCTTCTGTGCTCCTCGCCCCTGTTGAGTGCCACACTGCAAGCAGCTTGCCATGGGGGCACCCAAGCCACGTCTCCTTGTGTACAGACACAGGGGTTTTGGCACGCCCCCGCCCTCTCCTGTGACAGCAGCGAGAGCCAATGGTGCTGTTGCGTCTCAGCCAATCAGGAGGGAGAGTCTCAGACAGCCGAGGCATTCGTGGAAAGAGATGGGGCTCAGGTAAGTATTAGGGGGTGCTGGGGCAGCTGCTGCACACAGAAGGCTTTTTATCTCAATGCATAGAATGCATTAAGATAAAAAAAAACTTCTGACTTTACAACTCCTTTAAGCCCTGATGAAAGGGTCAAAGTGACCTTTGGATAATGCTAGGTACATGGCTGTCATGCTGATCTACTGGCTTTAATCCTTCAGTCCCTGAAAAGTTCAGGCATGCAAATCAGGCTGAAGTCAGAGTTCTTGATCTGCAGACTTGTTCTGGGTCAAAAGCTGGAACCACTGATTTAGCATAAGTCTAGTAGGAGGAGTGTTACATAGCTACACAGAATGAGGAATGGACACTCCTATGCCTCAGTGCCACCAGGCTAAAACAGAACATTATTGTTCATTTATTATCCAACTGGGACATATGGGAGTACCCATTTTTCTAACTTGTGACTTCTAGGGATTGGCTGATCCAGTACATTTTTTTTTTTACACAGGTTCTGACGCCCCACAGACTCCACAGGATCTACCTGGGTTGCCCTCCCAATTGCCAAGCCGGAGCCAGCTGCTTTCCATATGATTTGGTCCTGCCCAAACTTTCTGGTCGAGGGTTCTCCAGTTTGTCCCATTGGTAACTATTATCCCTGTCCCACAGCAGGCGGATGTATGCCTCTTTGGGTTGGTGGAGGCTCTGGCCCTCCACAGGGCAGTTCGTTGAGCTGTTGAGGTTATTGTTTTATGCTAGAAAATCTATTCTTATTCAATGGAACTCGGGATCTGCTCCCACCCTGGGATTTTGGAAATCGTTAGTGAATTCTGCTATACACCTTTACAAAAGAGATGTACAAGTCTCGAAGCTGCCTGAAGAAGTTCCACAAAGTGGAACTGGCTAGACTCAGATGCCACTATTGTAGATCAACAGGACTCTGAGGCTACTGTTAGTACAGCCCTGGCCAAAAGCTTTGAGAATGATACAAATATTAATATTGTCACAAATTCTGTTGCTTCAGTGTTTTTAGATCTTTTTGTCAGATGTTACTATGGTATACTAGGGGTGCAACGGATCGTCACCGATCCGTGATCCGAACGGGTCACCCAGTTCGGATCGGCACACACCGCGATCCGCGGAGTGCTCCGCGGCCTTAGGAAAGGCCGCGGCTTTGGCCTAGCTCCGGAGCGGCGGCCATCTTGGTACACCCGGCCGCTGTTTACAATGTAAGCGCTCCGTCAAATGACGGAGCAATCAGTTGTAAATAAACTCTGCATTACCCACACCCAGCCAATACTCTGCGATACCCTGCCAATATTACAGTGGGGGAGATGACGTGGATATTACAGTGGGGGAGATGACATGGATATTACAGTGGTAACTATATGGTGGCAGAATTTTCACAGGTTTTTGCAAATTCAGTTATTTGCTGATCCGAAAAATGATCCGATCCGTGACTCTGATCCGAGGACCAATCCGATTCGTGAGTTTTTTTGATCCGTTGCACCCCTATGGTATACTGAAGTATAATTACACGCATTTCATAAGCGGCAAAGGCTTTTATTGACAATGAAATTAAGTTTATGCAAAGAGTCAATATTTTCAGTGTTGACCCTTCTTTTCCAAGACCTCTGCAATTCGCCCCGGCATGCTCGCCATCAACTTCTGGGCCACATCCCGACTGATCGCAGACCATTCTTGCATAATCAATGCTTGGAGTTTGTTAGAATTTGTGGGGTTTTTTGTTCACCCACCTCTCGAGGATTGACCAGAAAATCTCAAAGGGATTAAGGTCTGGGGCGCTTTCTGGCCATGGACCCGAAATTTTGAGGTTTTGTTCATTGAGCCACTTGGTTATCAATCTTGCTTTATGGCAAGGTGCTCCATCATGCTGGAAAAGGCATTGTTCATCACTAAACGGTTCTTGGATGGTTAGGAGAAGTTGCTCTAGGAGGAATTTTTTGTACCATTCCTTAGTCATAAACAAAAAAAAATAAAAAAACACGTTGCTATTGTTCAAAAATAACGAAAACATCAAAAACAGCTGCAACCTCTACTGAGGCAGAGCACAGTCCCAAAACAAAAGATTCATATAAAAAGAGTTGCGCTAAGAAGCATTGAGTCAGACACCAATAAGGAAAAAAAACAGTCCCAAAAGTGGAAAAAAAAAAAAAGTTTGTGATGGCATGCGCACCAAGTGTCAGCCTGGCTACCACAGGAGAGCCACTTCGATTGGATTCCAAGGGACTCTCCTGTGGTAGCCGGGCAGATATGGGCGATGAGGTGATTTATTAGGGAAAAAGGACTACAACTGAGAGTTCCAGAACTGGAGCCTCGTCAATGGGACAGTCTATACTGCTGTTGTGAGCATGCTCAGTCTTACGCCATGGTTTATCTTGGAGCTGTCCCTTCAGCACCATGAGATTGTAAGCCGCCCGATTTGTTTCCTTGAGGCTGCTCTGTTCCCTCAGAAGCCGCTTCTTGTGATGGCGATCAGCTGATGTTGATTTAACTGAAGGATTTTTTTTTGTTGTTCTATTCTAGCAGTACTCTACAATGAAATATGAGCTGTAATACAAGCGGGGAACTTGTTCTGTTGAAAAACAACACACTTAATGGTCGGATCACCAGATGAAAATAAAAAGGAAAGAAAGCCTACAATAAAGGAAACGAATGCGGCCCTCGCATCTAAGAATTGATATAGAAGACTGTCAGAAACCATGAATCAGACTGAGACAGAAGTACAGTTAAATCTCACTTGTTTAATAATAATAATAAAAAGGTAAACAGAGTAAACATAGTCCAAACATAGCCAGAGTTCAGGAACCAGAACGGATAGTCAGACAAGCCAAAACGTCAGGGAGCCAGAGATGAGCGTAGTAGAACAGCAAACAGGATCTGGAGCCAGAAGGATCGTCAGCCAAGCAAGTCTTTAACAGCAAGGCAGGAGAGCGTCTCTAGAGATGAGTGACCCAGGCGAAAGCAGAGATCATCTGGACTGGACGGCATAAGTAGGCAGGACTGACGAGCAGGATATCATCAGGTGAGTCACCCTGGATTAGCTGACAGCTGAGCGGCCAGCTCAGAGAAAGAAGGGCTGGGCCAAGCCCTGACAGACTTAATTTGGGGACTGTCTGTGATATCAATAACTGGATGGGGATTCTTTATTCATGGCTGTGTTTTTAGGAAAAACTGAGTGAGCCCCCTCTCTTGGCTGAGAAGCAACCCCACACATAAATGGTCCCAGGATGCTTTACTGTTGGCATGACACAGGAGTGATGGTAGCGCTCACATTTTCTTCTCCGGACAAGGTTTTTTCCAGATGCCCCAAACAATCTGAAAATGACTCTGCCCGCAGTGCTCAGCAGTCCAATCCCTGTACCTTTTGAAGAATATCAGTCTGTCCCTGATGTTCTTCATTCAGAGATGTGGCTTCTTTGCTGCCCTGCTTGACACCAGGCCATCCTCCAAAAAAGTCTTCTCCTCACTGTGCGTGCCGATGTCCTCATGCCTACCTGCTGCCATTTTTGAGCAAGTTCTGCACTGGTGGTGCCCTGATCCCGCACCAGAATCAACTGCAGGAGACGGCCCTAGCACTTGCTGGACTTTCTTGGGTGTCTGAAGCCTTTTCCACAACAATTGAACCTCTCTCCTTGAATTTCTTGATGATCCCATAAATGGTTGATTTAGGTGCAATCTTAGTAGCAGCAATAGCCATGCCTGTGAATCCCTTTTTGTGCAAAGCAATGATGACTGCACGCCTTTCCTCGCAGGTAACCATGGTTAACAGAGGAAGAACGATGATTTCAAGCGCCACCCTCTTTTGTAATTAATTGCAATTCATCTGAACCATGGTTAACAGAGAAAGAACAATGATTTCAAGCACCACCCTCTTTTGTAATTAATTGCAATTCATCTCAACCATGGTTAACAGAGGAAGAACAATGATTTCAAGCACCACCCTCTTTTGTAATTAATTGCAATTCATCTGAACCATGGTAAACAGAGAAAGAACAATGATTTCAAGCACCACCCTCTTTTGTAATTAATTGCAATTCATCTGAACCATGGTTAACAGAGGAAGAACAATGATTTCAAGCACCACCCTCTTTTGTAATTAATTGCAATTCATCTGAACCATGGTAAACAGAGGAAGAACAATGATTTCAAGCACCACCCTCTTTTGTAATTAATTGCAATTCATCTGAACCATGGTAAACAGAGAAAGAACAATGATTTCAAGCACCACCCTCTTTTGAAATTAATTGCAATTCATCTGATCACTCTTCATAACATTCTGGAGTATATGCAAATTGCCATCATGAAAACCAAGGCAGTAAACTTTGTGAAAATTTATATTTTTTGTCATTCTCAAATTTTTTTGGCCAGGGCTGTAGGATTACACAACCGGATAAACAGAACGACAAATAATTTTTCAGGTTAAACAATACAATACTTCAGCTTCGTGTTTTAGCTGCTTGACTGGAGCTCCAATTCAATTATTTTTCACCAAGCCCAATGCGTGGATCAAGAGCAGAATGTATTAAAGTAAAAAAATAAAAGGGCTTTAAGAAGTAGGCAACACATACCCTTTGGGCTCGTTTACACTGTAGCACTTTGGTAACCATTCTGAAATGGTACCCCAAGGGTTCTCAACGCAAATCGCATTTGCCTTGCACTGTGGTGCCTAAAATGCCATATGCCACTTTTTTTTGGGTGGATCTGGCCGCCTACTTAAAATGAAAGAACTGCCTTAACACAGCGAGACAGTGTGAACCCAGCCATAAAAGGCAAAAATTGGTTTAAATAAAAGCATTTTCTCTTTTCACCTTCTAAACGCTTCCATTTTCTACGCTCTATAGACAAAGGATAAACAAAGCAATTTTGTTTAAGCTTCAGGAGGGAGAGAAAAAAAAAAAAGGAGACAGGTACAGAAACAGGCAAAAGCTTGAGATAACAGAAGGCCAAAGATTTGTTGTATAGCAAAGTAAGAGTTTAACCTTTCCAAGGGAGAATTAATAACTCTAAATTATGTTACCTCTGACAGTTTCGGTGACATACGGAAAAAAAATAAAAATAAAATCATAAAAAAAAAAAAGAAGGAGGAAGCTAGTCCATTGGAAGTCATCAAATTGTAACATGATTTACAAATTTTGGAGGTGTTTTGAAGGGCTTTGCCGCAAGGTTAAAAATGTCTAGCAGTCATAACTCCCATCAAACTCACAAAGATGTATTAAGCCGCTTCTGGGGGGGGGGGGGGGGGGGGATTATTTTTTTTAAAAAGACGTAAACGCTGAAGTGTATTGCTGAATTTTTCTGGCTATCTCTGCCTACCAGGTAACATATTCTGTGCAGAAAATAGACCACACATAAAACACAATTCAGTAGCAAAAGAACAGCCATTTATTTTTAAATCCAGTATATACGTGGTCACCTTATGCTGTGCTTTTTATATGGGGTGTGTACATGGGCTTTTTTATTTTTTTTACTGTCATGCGATAGTATGGGCAGATGAAAGGGTCCTTTTTATATGGATATTGAGGGTCTTCCAATATACGCGTGGTCCCCCTATGCTGTGCTTTTTATATTTTATATGTGTACAGAAGTGCTTTACCAATTAAATAAGTAAAAATAAAAAGTTAAAGCGGCGTTACAACCAAACGTGGAACTTCCGCTTTAAGCACTCCTTGCCCCCTGACATGCCACATTTTTTTTTCGGGGGGGGGGGGGGGGTGCTTAGTTTAGAGTGGGACTTCCTGTCGCACTTACTCCTTCCTGCTCTTGGCCGCCTAGGCGATTCCTTCTCTCCCCCTAGGCGGCCCCTCCCTCTCTGCAATCTTCTGGGACACGACAGGTCCCAGAAGATTGCCTGGCCACTAGCAGAGCGCAGCGCGACTCGCGCATGCGCAGTGCGCGCCCAGCCGTGAAGCCGAAAGCTGTCACGGCCCGGGTGCCCACAGTGGCTATGCCAGCGCCGAGGAGAGGAGGGGGAGAGAAGCGAGGCTCCGGGCAGCCGCATCGCTGGACCGTGGGACAGGCAAATGTCTGTTTATTAAAAGTCAGCGGCTACACTTTTTGTAGCTGCTGACTTTTAATAAACTAAAAAACGTGTGGAACTCCCTGTACACACCCCACATAAAATAAAAAAAAAAAAAGCACAGCAGAGGGTCACCACGTGTATATTGTATACTGGATTGAAAGAGGACCTGTCACCTGCCCATGCTATCACATTACAGTAATAAAGTAAAAAAAAAATAATGTAAAGTGTATAAAATATAAATTGTATAAAAGAATTAAAATAATTTTTACAAAATGATTTAAAAATTAAATAAGTTAAATGATTTTGTAAAAAAAAAAAAAAAAAAAAAATTTTTATACAAATTTTTTAACACTTTACATTTTTTTTTTCTTACGTATGGGCAGATGACAGGTCCTCTTTATAGGGACATTGAGGGTCTTCCACTGCAGCTATTCAAGTGCAGATTGTGCTTGGGGCCCCTTTCACACTGCTACAACTTTAAAGGCGTGCAATTTTACTGCGATTTCAGGGAAAGCCTGTGTAAACTTGAGGTCTGTGGACCTCAACTCGCATCAAAGAGAGACCAAAGTAGTGCAGGGACTGACTTGAAAGTCGCACAGATATGAACGGTACTCATTGGAAATCATATGGTACAACTTGTCATGCGACTTTGCAGTCCCAAGTTGGACAAGGGTGAAAGGGGCCTGAATATTTCAATCCTATTGATAACACACTGGCAGTGTTTTTTTTTTTTTTCCCCTGCATCTAAAAAGGACACGCATAACAGGGAGGGAGGTTTTGAAGCAGGGGAAAAAATAAATAAAAAAAACACAACCTGCCTGACGCCCCTAAAAGCAGCAGTAAAAACGTCCTGTGTGCACGAGGCCATACTCTACTCATCTGAGATTGGGGAGGGAGGAGAACAGCTGTGCAGGTTCTGCTCCTATAATTAATCACTGCCAAGAAGAGGAGGTTCAAGGCTGCTCTATGCAATACCATTATAGTAGAACAGGTTTGCGATTTAATAAAATATTATATTTATAATTTATTATATATATATATATATATATATATATATATATATATATATATATATATATATATATATATATATATATATATATATTTATTTTTTTTTTTATTTATTATTTTTTTTTTTTTTTTAAATCACTTAAAGATTTGAAATGACAATGATTTTAGTGATTGTATTTATATCTACTGCACTGCCATCACCAGACTAGTTTAACTCTAGACCACTGGTCTCCAAACTTGTCAAACAAAGGGCCAGTTTATTGTCTCATACTTTAGGAGGGCCGGATTGTGGCCAGTGGGGGCAATAGATGCCATGGGCCCAGCATCAGTGAAAATAAATATGGCCCCAGGGTTGGTGGTTATTAGGAGGAGCAGTAGTATCCCATCATTGGTATCAGTGGAAGATATAGTGCCCCATTGTTGGTGTCAGTGGGAGGAATAGTGCCCCATTGTTGGTGTCAGTGGGAGGAATAGTGCCCCATTGTTGGTGTCAGTGGGAGGAATAGTGCCCCAAGGGCCGGGTAAAGGCTAGCAAAGGGCCACATCTGGTCCTCGGGCCACAGTTTGGAGACCCCTGCTCTAGACCCACGACTTTCATTTTGTTATTACATTTCATTACCATTTCCAAATACTTGGTCCCCTTTGATGTCACAATGCACTGAACACTTACCTCCCATCCTTCCATTTCCAGTCCTTTCTTTCCATATATGTCATAGATGGCTCTTGACTGTGGATCACTAAGCACTGCAAATATAAAAAAGAAGAAAAAATTAAAAAAAAAAAAAAAAAAGAAAGGTAAAAAAGTAAGCCTGAAGTATTTTGGGTCAGCAGAAACATGGAAGCATTTATCGGGGGGAAGTGAAGGGCAGCCAAGTCCTTGTGAATATTTGCAAGTGAAGCCATTGTGTCAGGCGTCTCTTCTGATATTGGAACATCACATCTTTGAACATTGGGCCATGTAAAGATGGGCTTCAGCTTGCATTAGCGCAGTGTGTACAGCAAGCTTCCACAAAACATTTGCAAAGCTTTCAGCAAGCTTCAAGCAGCTTTGTAGCGAGGGGACACTTTAACCACTTTCAGCCCGGACCAATTTGCAGCCAAAGGACCAGGCCCCTTTTACAATTCGGCACTGCGTCGCTTTAACTGACAATTGCGCGGTCGTGCGACGTGGCTCCCAAACAAAATTGGCGTCCTTTTTTTCCCACAAATAGAGCTTTCTTTTGGTGGTATTTGATCGCCCCTGCGGTTTTTATTTTTTGCGCTATAAACAAAAAAAGAGCGACAATTTTTAAAAAAAAAAAAAAAAACGCATTCTTTTTTATTTTTTGCTATAATAAATATCCCCCAAAAATATATAAAAAAACATTTTTTTTCCTCAGTTTAGGCCGATACGTATTCATCTACATATTTTTGGTTTAAAAAAAAAAAAAAGCTCAATAAGCGATTATTTATTGGTTTGCGCAGAAGTTATAGCGTTTACAAGATAGGGGATAGTTTTATAGCATTTTTATTAATTTTTTTTTTACTAGTAATGGCGGCGATCAGCGATTTTTATTGTGACTGCGACATTATGGCGGAACACATCGGACATTTTTGACACATTTTTGGGACCATTGTCATTTATACAGCAATCAATGCTATTTAAATGCATTGATTCCTGTATAAATGACACTGGCAGTGAAGGGGTTAACCACTAGGTGGCAGTGTAGGGGTTAAGTATGCCTAGGGGTGTGTTTCTTACTGTGGGGGGGGGGCGTGGCTGTCAGCTAGTGAATGCTGATCTCTGCTCCAATCACAGGGAGCAGAGATCGGCGTCACTAGTTGCTAGGCAGAACAGGGAGATGCTGTTTATTTCCGCATCTCCCCGTTCAGCCTTCCCGTTAGACGATCGCGGGTGTCCCCGCGGCGATCGAGTCTGCGGGATCCGCGACCGGCCTCATGGGGGTCCCGACCGGCGCGCGCCCGATGGCATGGAGGCATTTTAAAAAAAGGGACTTGTATATACGCCCTTATGCCTGTCCGTGCCACTCTGCCGACGTACATCGTCGGGAAGCGGTTAAAGCGCATATGCAGTGAGGGCAAAAAGTATTTGATCCCCTGCTGATTTTGTACGTTTGCCCACTGACAAAGAAATGATCAGTCTATAATTTTATTGGTCAGTTTATTTTAACAGTGAGAGAAAATATCCAGAAAAACGCATTTCAAAAGAGTTATAAATAGATTTGTATTTTAAATGAGTGAAATAAATATTTGACCCCCTTCACAAAACATGACTTGGTACTTGGTGGCGAACCCCTTGATGGCAATCACAGAGGTCAGACGTTTCTTGTAGTTGGCCCCCCAGGTTTGCCCACATCTCAGGAGGGATTTTGTCCCACTCCTCTCTGCAGATCCTCTCCAAGTCATTCAGGTTTCGAGGCTGATGTTTGCCAACTCGAACCTTCAGCTCCTTCCACATATTTTCTATGGGATTAAGGTCTGGAGACTGGCTAGGGCACTCCAGGACCTTAATGTGCTTTTTCTTGAGCCACTCCTTTGTTGCCTTGGCCGTGTGTTTTGGGTCATTGTCATGCTGGAATACCCATCCACGACCAATTTTCAATGCCTTGACAGAGGGAAGGAGGTTCTCACCCAAGATTTGATGGTACATGGCCCCGTCCATCGTCCCTTTGATGCGGTGAAGTTGTCCTGTCCCCTTAGCAGAAAAACATCCCCAAAGCTTAATGTTTCCACCTCCATGTTTGACGGCGCGGATGGTGTTCTTGGGGTCATAAGCAGAATTCTTCCTCCTCCAAACATACCGAAGAGCTCGATTTTGGTCTCATCTGACCACAACACTTTCCCCCAGTTCTCCTCTGAATCATTCAGATGTTCATTAGCAAACTTCAGATGGACCTGTACATGGGCTTTCTTGAGCAGGTGGACCTTGCGAGCGCTGCAGGATTTCAGTCCTTCGCGGTGTAGTGCAGTGATGGTGAACCTTGGCACCCCAGATTGGAACTACATTTCCCATGATGCTTAACTACACTGCAGAGTGCATGAGCATCATGGGAATGTAGTTCTAAAACATCTGGGGTGCAAAGGTTCACCACCACTGGTGTGTTACCGATTGTTTTCTTGGTGACTATGGTCCCAGCTGCCTGGAGATCATTAAGATTCTCCCGTGTAGTTCTGGGCGGATTCCTCACCGTTCTCATCATCATTGACACTCCACGAGGTGAGATCTTGTATGGAGCCCCAGACCGAGGGAGATTGACCGTTATTTTGTGTTTCTTCCATTTGCGAATAATCCCACCAACTGTTACCCTCTCACCAAGCTGCTTGGCGATGGTCTTGTAGCCCATTCCAGCCTTGTGTATGGCTACAATCTTGTCCCAGACGTCCTTTGACAGCTCTTTGGTCTTGGCCATGGTGGAGAGATTGGAATCGGATTGCTTCCTTGGACAGGTGTCTTTTTTTACAGTTAACAAGCTGAGATTAGGAGCACTCCCTTTAAGAGAGTGCTCCTAATCTCAGCTGGTTAACTGTATATAAGACACCCGGGAGCCAGAAATCTTGCCGATTGAAAGGGGATCAAATACTTAATTCACTCATGAAAAGGCAAATCAATTTAGAACTTTTTTGAAATGTGTTTTTCTGGATATTTTTGTTGTTCCGTCTCTCGCTGTTATAATAAAACCATTAAAATTATAGACTGATCCTTTGTCAGTGGGCAAACGTACAAAATCAGCAGGGATCTTCCCTCACTGTCTTCCCTCACTGTATATGAAAGTGTGTACATGAGAGGACACAATGGGAAATGGGGAGATTATCATACAGGATTTATACAGTACCAACAGTTTGCACAGAACTTTACAAAATGAAGACTTTACAGTAACAATACAATTTGTTGTTTGTCTGGCAAATTTTTGGGGGGGGGGGGGGGGGGGTGAGCAGTGGGGCAAATTGACCACTGGGCAGTTAAACCCCCTTCCTAACCAGACCAATTTTCAATTTGAATGACAATTACTCAGTCAGTCTTTGTTTCTATTAAAAATTATTGCAGAGTATTGGCGAGTATTGGCAGAGCATTGCACAGCCCACAGCGCTGGTGCCGTCTCTCCCCCTTTCTGCTTCTCCCCTCTCACTGTACCAATCGGTATAGAGAGGGGAGGGAGGAACCGGCGTCATGACGTGACGCCGGTTTGTGTACATGTGATCACTCCGTCATTTGACGGAGCAATCACGTGGTAAACGGCCGATATCAGCGGCCGATTACCGTGATCCGGATGTTCCCGAGTGCGCGCCCAAGGGGGCGCACGGGAGCAAGTTTCTGGGAGGACGTCCATTTAGAACAAGCCGACCACGCTGTAGACGTCTTTCGACTATGGCGCGGTCGGCATGTGGTTAAAAAGAGGAGAGTTCTCAGAGATCGTCTAAAGATGAATAAATTAGGAGATAGTCGGACAGATTGAGGTAGGGAGTTCCAAAGGATGGGAAAGGCTCGGGGGGGAAGTCCTGGAGGTTAGCATGGGAAGTGGTGAAAAGGGAGCTAGAGAGCAGGTGGTCTTGGGAGGACCGAAGAGAGCGGCTTGGTTGATATTTTGAGACTGGGTTAGCGATTTAGTTGGGGGCAGAGTTGTGGGTGGCTTTGTAAGTTGTTGAAGGCAATTTGAATTTTATTAGTTGGGTAAGCGGAAGCCAGTGAAGGGATTGGCAAAGAGGGTGGAGGAAGCCAGTGGAGGGACTGGCAGAGACGGGTGGAGGACACTGAACGGTTGGTAAGGTAGAAGTTTCTTGCGGCAGCATTCATTATGGACTGAAGGTGGCATAGACTATGTAAAGGTAATCCAATGAGGAGGGAGTTGCAGTAGTCAAGGTGAGAGATAACCAGGGAGTGAATTAGAAGCTTTGAAATGAGTGATGTGTGAGGAGAGGTGATGGGGTAAGCTAAGGAGGATAGATTGGGTGTCATTAGCATATAAATGGTATTGGGAGGCTATCAGCTGACCCAGGGATGAGGTGTAGATGGAGAATAGGAGAGGTCCAAGGACAGAACCTTGGGGGACCCCCAACGGTAAGAGTAGTAGGAAAGGAAGAAGTAGAGTTGTAAGTGACACTGAAGGTGCGGTGAGATAGGCAAGATTTGAACCAAACAGAGAGCACAACCACGGAGACCAAAGAAAGAGAATTAGAGGAGGGGTTAACTGTATCAAAGGCAGCGGAGAGGTCCAAGAGTAAGCGTACTGTAGGTTTAGCTGTTAGTAAGCAGTTTGAGGGTTTTAGGGAGACTGTGTATTGTGTATACAGAAGGATGCAAGTCTCAATGGTGGTAGAAGTCTGCACTTGGCTCAGTAACTTGGTCCATCTCAAACAAGACGACATCTTCTTGTATCTTCTAGACAGCCGTAGATTCTTTACTGTAGACCAGGGGTCTCCATACTTTCTAAATAAAAAGGGACAGTTTGCTGTCCTTCAGGCTTTAGGGCTGCCAGACTGTAGCTAGTGGGAGTAGAAAATGCCCCATAATGGAGGAATAATGACCCATTGTATCAGTGGGAGGAATAGTGCCCCATCATAGGGGTCGGTGGGAGGAATGGTGCGTCGTCATTGCGGTCAGTGGATTGTATGTCGCCCAATAGTTGAGGTCAATGGATGGAATGGTGCCCCAAGGGCTGCATATAAGGCAATCATAGGGCCAAATCCAGCCCACAGCCCGCAGTCTGGAGACCACTGCTTTAGCTTACTACCCAAGCCCCAAAATCTTGAGACTGTCTTAAAAGAAAAGTATGTTTTTTTTAAGCCTAGGGTGAGAAATGCGCAGCTACTGAAAGTGGAAAAAGAGGGTCAACAATGCCCATTTGCAGACATAGATCCCCCAAACTTCAAACTTGGTAGTTAATGGTTCCTAGATGCCCCCTATCTGCAGCCAAAATTTGGGGTCTCTGGACCCAAAGGGTCCCGAAAAGACATTGCTGCAGATGGACACAGTTGACCGACTTTGGGGCCCCGTATCTCGGGGCCACTTGGTGCTAGGTACCCCAAATATGGATATGTTGTAGTGCACTGGGGTTGCATACCAAATTTGGGGTTCCTAGCACCAAGTGGCCCGAGATACTGGGCCCCAAAGTCGGGTCAGAAAAGGTCAAGCACTTTTCTGCAGCAGAGAATTACATTTTCCAAACTGTCTTTGGGGCCACTTAATGCTAGAAACCCCAATCCAATTTGGATATGTTGTAGTGTTGGTTCCACTGGGTTTGCACACCAAATTTGGAGTCCCTAGCACTCAGAGATACAGGGCCGCAAAGTCGGGTCGGAAAATTTCATTTCAAGTGCTTGACTCGAAAAAAAAAAAATGTGCCGAAAAACTCGGCTTATACTCGAGTATATACGGTAACTAAAGTCGGTATTGCAGTCTATCACCAATCAGATCGCAGATGTCAATTTTTTTTAATGCACATTTGCATCTCTTTGCTATGGGCAACAAAAGACACTTTCAATGTAGTTTTTATATTCAAAGCACATTGCTTTTCCAAGACGCCTCCATCATGAGCGCATTTTCCCCAATGCAGCAAAAACAACTTAAAAAAAAATAAAAAAATAAATAAAAAAAAGGTGGAAACAGGCCGACAATCAAAGATAGCAGCAGTGTAATCAGAGAACCCGTTAAGATCAAAAACGCTCAGCAAATTGATTTCTGTATATCTGTGGTGGATGGGTACATCACGTCCGATAAGCACGTATTGTCTTTACATTAATTTATCATCCGTCGCGCTCGAAGCTGCTGCGCCAGCCATTAAAAACACATTTCGAAGGCGAGCTGGTAAGTGGCGCTTTCTGATACACTTCTCAACGCTGGGAACTTCAGCTGTGCAAAGATCTTCGCCGATTCCTCTTCAGCTAATTACAAGAAAATACGGAACTGGAGGGTTTCCACAACAAGCCGGATACACTGCTCACTGCCTGTCAGTTGTTGAGAAGATTGAAGAAAAAAAAAAAAAGAAGAAGAAGAATCCGAGTATTCCCTGGAGAAGGAGGATCGTAGATCCATAAGAGCTGACGCTCGCCGCCTAATCATTGCGCTAACTAGCGCTTCTCATTTTGCCGAAGAGGCCAAAAAACAGGGAGACCAATGTTTTTGATTGGATAACAGTACATGGGTTTAAAATGAGAGGTCGCTTGAATGCCCAGCCGGCCTACTTATTACTTTTAGGGCTGTTACTGATTAAAATTTTCATGTTCGATTAATCAATTTTTTTTTAAAATCGATTAATCGACTAATTTCGATTAATTATCTACTTTTAGCTGAGTAGCTGCTGACTTTTAACCGCTTCCCGACCGCCTCACGCAGATATACTGTGGCAGAATGGCACGGGCAGGCAAAATCACGTACCTGTACGTGGCCCATTAATTGCCTGCCCGAGGGTCGCGCTCGCGACCCGGTCGGGAGCTACGTGACCCCGGCCGCGGGACCAACGGACCCGATCGCCGCTGGTTTCCCGCGATCGGGTCACAGAGCTGAAGAACGGGGAGAGGTCTGTGTAAACAAACCTCTCCCCACGCTTCCTACACTGCCTGTCATTGATCGGCTGTTCCCGGTCATCGGGAAAGCCGATCAATGACGTCAGACAACGTCAGCCCCGCCCCCTAATGTAAAAAAAAAAAAAAAAAAAAAAACACACACGTCACAGCCCATAACCCCTCCCCTCCCCCTAGTGGTTAACTCTTTTACTACCACTGTCATTTATACTGGAATCAATGCATTTAAATAGCACTGATTGCTGTATAAATGACAATGGTCCCAAAAATGTGTCAAAAATGTCCGATGTGTCCGCCATAATGTCGCAGTCACAATAAAAATCGCTGATCACCACCATTACTAGTAAAAAAAAAAAAAAAAATGCTATAAAGCTATCCCCTATTTTGTAAACGCTATAACTTTTGCGCAAACCAATCAATAAATCGCTAATTGCGATTTTTTTTACCAAAAATATGTAGAAGAATACGTATCGGCCTAAACTGAGGGAAAAAAAAAAATGTTTTTTTTATATATTTTTTGGGGATATTTTATTATAGCAAAAAGCAAAAAATATTGCATTGTTTTCATAGTTGTCGCTCTATTTTTGTTTATAGCGCAAAAAATAAAAACCGCAGAGGAGATCAAATACCAAAGAAAGCTCTATTTGTGGGAAAAAAAGGACGCCAATTGTCAGTTAAAGCGACGCAGTGCCGAATCGCAAAAAGGGGCCTGGTCCTTTGGCTGCCAATTGGCCTGGGGCTGAAGTGGTTAATAAGTACTCTTACCCTCCCAGGGCGCCCGCGATGTCGGTCGTGGAGGCCGAGATGTCCCTCGGCGCTCCGGTCCCAGCGCCGCCATCCTCAGTAAGGGAAACGGGCAGCAATCACTGCCCGTTTCCTACTGCGCACGCGCGAGTCGTCGCGCGGCGCTTTGTGAATGGGGAACGCGATGTGTTGTGGGACACACAGTTCCCATAACACACCGCGCCCCATTCACTAGAAGACGACGCTAGGAGCAGAAGACACAACAGCTCCGCGGAACAGGAAAAGGCAGATTCGGACGATCTGCTTAGCAACAGCCATTTCTGGCAAGTAAAAAAAAAATTATATATTTTTTTTTTTTTTTTCATTTTAAATTTGTATTAACATTTTTAGCAAGTTTTTTTTTTTTTTTTAGGGTGGCCCTCCACTTTAAACCTTATGGCATGGACCCCTGTGCAAACAGGTGGTCATGCAAGCGGGTATCTAAAAAGTTAACACGGACCATAAACTTCTCTCACGTCTCCTTAGATCTCAGCAAGGACGCAGGTCATGGGTAGAAAGAAAAGATCTTAGTGCTCACCGCGTAAGTATAAGATTTAATTTTTGTGTTCAAAACACAAACTACTCACATAAAGATGATAAAAACACAGCATGTAAAGCCGACAATCGTGTTAGTTCCGTAGGGCAGCAGTGGGTGACGTCATGCGTAGCTCCTCCCCCATACGCATTACGTTCAATCAGAACTTGGACGTCACCGGACTCCTCCCCCCTTCCCTTCCTTAGCAGACGGAGGCACTTATGGAAGGTGGGAGGAGTCAGGTGACGTCGATGTCTGTGACCTCACCGGATCTCCGACGGAACTCCCTGAAGCCGGCGGAGAGGTGAGTACCAATCAAAAGAATTTTGATTGATCAAAAAAATAAAATAAATAAATCGATTAATCAAAAATCTAATCTTTAATTTCCAAAGCCCTAATTACTTGACATGCTTGCACACTCTCTGTTGGGGCCCCAGCAAAATAACAAGATATGGGTCGCACATGGAGAGAAGAGTAACATTTATAGGCGATTCCACCAAGGACTGTTGACCCAGATAATATCGAATTGTCTCCTGTGGGGGATCAGAAAGGAATTTTTTTTTCTCTGATGGAGCAAATTGGATCCTGCTTTACTGGGGGAAAAAAAAAAAATATTCTATTGGTTGAACTAGAGGGACTTCTGTGGTTTTTTTTTTTAACCCAACTATGATCTCTTCCCAAAGAAAACAGACAAGAGAAGAAGTCCATATCGAAGTGCAATTAAAATCTTTACTAACCACTAAGCCAGGAAGAATTGGCC
>CM053035.1:203363227-203378227 GCA_028564925.1 Lithobates sylvaticus
GACCAGAAAGTTTGAAGGGATGGGCAGGACCAAATCATATGGAAAGCAGCTGGCTCCGGCTTGGCAATGCCAGCAATGGGGAGGGCAACCCAGGTAGATCCCATGGAGTCTTTGGGGCGTCAGAACCTGGGTAAAATGTTGTACTGGATCAGCCAATCCCTAGAAGTCACAAGTTAGAAAAAATGGGTACTCCCATATGTCCCAGTTGGTACATTTTTAACAAGAACAATAATGTTCTATTTTAGCCTAGTGGCACTGAGGCATGGGAGTTTGCATCCTGATTCTGTGTAGCTATGTAACACTCCTCCTACTAGACTGTTATGCTAAATCAATGGTTTTAGCTTTTGACCCAGAACAAGTATGCAGATCAAGAACTGACTTCAGCCTGACTTTCCTGATTTGCATGCCTGAACTGAAGGATTAAAGCCAGTAGATCAGCATGACAGCCAGGTACTTAGCATTATCCAAAGGTCACTTTGACCCTTTCATCAGGGCTTAAAGGAGTTGTAAAGTCAGAAGTTATTTTTTATCTTAATGCATCTCTGTCCATGAATGCTTCAGCTGTCTGAGGCTCTCCCTCCTGATTGGCTGAGACACAGCAGCAGCACCATTGGCTCTGTCGGTCAGACAATCAAGAGAGGGCGGGGGCGGGCCACAGCTCCGTATCTGAATGGACACAAGGTGTTGGGACTCGGCTCGGGTGCCCCCATGGCAAGCTGCTTGCAGTGTAGCATTCAACAGGAGGGCAGGGCCAGGAGCACAGAAGGGGGACACGAGAAGAGGAGGAGTGGGGCTGCTCTGTGCAAAACCATAACACACAACAGGCAAGTATAACATGTTCGTTATTTTTATTGAAAAAAATAAAACTAGACTTTACAATCGCTTTAATAAAACGACAGATGAGAATACGTTTTATTCCAAACCTAGGCAAACGCGTTTCAGGTGCAAAACTATGCCCGGTTTATCAAGGCTCAGGAGAACGGCTGGTAAGAACTCAAGACTATAGCTAAAATTTAATATTATAAGAAACATGGCATCGTCCAGCAGCTGCTAAATGTGGCAGCATTGACCAGCTGCTGAACAAGACCAAGTTTCTTTTTGATATTCCATTTTATCTATAGTCTTGAGTTCTTACCAGCCGTTCTCCTGAGCCTTGATAAACCGGGCATAGTTTTGCACCTGAAACACGTTTGCCTATGTCTTGGAATAAAACTACTTTTTGTTAGAACTCTGAATGTGACTGGTGTGCCAGGGAGCAGAGCTAGAGGAAGTTAAAAAGCACAAATTTCAGGAAGTGCACACCCAGTGACCCTCTATGGAGCTGTGTGCACTTGGAGGACGTTTCTGATGACTCCGATCACAGTAGATGGCATGAACTCTGATTTGTAACCATTTTTGCTGGAGAACATTGGTAGGTGAATGGTGTCCCTTGTAGTTGCGAATAATTATTTGAGCAAGATGTTCCTTCAAACTTTGCAACATTCAGGCTGCTTGTGATATTCAGTTTTACGCTATAGTCTTGAGTTCTCATCGGCTGTTCTCCTAAGCCTTGATAAAGTGGGCAAATTTTGGCCCCCGAAATGCAATGGATATTCATTACATGTTTGGAATAAAACCACTTTTTGTTAGAATTGTTTTTATTCCATTAGAATTTTATTATGAAGTTTCATACGGCCCCACTGGTAATTTGGATATGTATATCTTTTGCGGTCCCCAACGAATCCCTGCGCAGTGCTCGGGATTCATTGGGGCCACAAAAGATATATACTATATTTATCGATCCTCGGAGGGGACGAGACGAGTGCCATCAGATTATATACAGGAGAACCTCTTGTTTACTTGGCGGCCTCTGTAGTAGGAAGTCCCGTCTCCTGGGCTGGCATTGGACGACTGTTCTGTCTATCATAGGACTTTGTATTAAAGAAGCCCCCGAGTAAACAGTAGATTCTCCTTTATTTAATCTGTTGGCGCTCATCCTGCCCCCTCCCTGTCCCCTCCAAGGCTGCAGATGGGCATGGATCAGGCTGCACTGATGGCAGTGGTGAGGCTGCACTGATGGCAGTGGTGAGGCTGCACTGATGGCAGTGGTGAGGCTGCACTGATGGCAGTGGTGAGGCTGCACTGATGGCAGTGGTGAGGCTGCACTGATGGCAGTGGTGAGGCTGCACTGATGGTCAGTGGTGAGGCTGCACTGATGGCAGTGGTGAGGCTGCACTGATGGCAGTGGTGAGGCTGCACTGATGGCAACGGTTGAGGCTGCAGATGGGCACTGACCCTTATTTTGCTTCCCGGTTCTTTATTTAAAATTAAAAATCCTGAAACTTCCCTCTTAAAGTGAAGGTGCGTGTTATACGCCCGCGCTCATCCTTAGACGCTTCACCACACACAGCCACAAAGGCAAGAGAATTCTTGTTGGGCAGTGTATTAGTTAGTTTGCATTTAACTTTAATGGTCCAAAGAATGTCGGGCAAAATGGTCGGCCCTCGCGCATGTTCACTTCATCAAATCTTGCCCTCTTTGAAAAAAGTTTGGACACCCCTGTCCTAAGCCTTGATAAAATGGGCAAAGTTTGGCCCCTGAAACGTGTTGGATATTCACTACATGTTTGGAATGAAACCACTTTTTTTGTTATAAAATATGATTGGTGTGCCAAGAAGCAGAGCTAAAGGAAGTTGCTCAGCACATTTCAGGAAGTGCACACCCAGTGACCCTCTATGGAGCTGTGTGTGCTCTGATGACATTTCTGATGGCTCAGATCACAGTAGACGGCATGTTTTCTGACCAGTAACAACGTTGAACCATTTGCTGGAGAACATTGGTAACTCGCTAAACGCCGTCCCCCGTAGTTGCAAAGAATTATTTGAGCAAGATGTTTCTATAACTGAACTATCTTTCTGCTCAAGAATATTTATCAACGCTACTTGCTGTAGCCCTTTTTAAAAAGAAATAATCCCTTTTTTATTGGGTGTTATTTGCCTTCTAAACAGTCAAACCTTCTCCATGAATGTTTAATACACGGGTGCATCCCTCATGCCTGTTTTTCCTCTCCTGTACATCGTAAATTGTATTTTAGCATTAGTAAACGCAGTCTGTAAAATTGATTTAGGCTAACCGAATAGGTTAGCGGATTATCTATAATTTGACTCTGAAGCCGGGCCTTTATTTTATTGGTCTTGCAAGCGATAACATTGCCAGTGAAATACCAGGCGAGTGATAAATCTACGAGCCGCTGATTTTTCAGAAATTGTCCTTCTAAAAATAGGATCTTCTTCTTCTGTCGCTCGGATTTGGCAGAAAAAAGATGACGGGGGAAACGGGCCAAGTGCGAAACGTTTGCTCTATCGCTTAGATATAATCTGCTTAATGTACAGTTTGAGATTTGTAGGCCCTATTGCAGACATTTTTCTATCAGACTCATTAGTGTCTTCTGAAGATAAGAAGGGATATTTAGACAAAAGGGAGTCGGCTAAGGTTCTACGCATTAATTACCTGCGCTATTGTCTTTTTATTATTTCGTCCTTTGGGGGGAACAAAAAAAAGAGAAAGTTAAGCCGGACAGTAAAAAAGATGGATCTTTCTCAAAGTAACTTCATAGCTGTTCTTTTGAAAGATCATCTAATGATTTCAGATGTACTCCGAAAAGGTGTCTTCTGTGTCCGTGAGATGTAAGTAATATATTTTTGGACTGTTCTACTTTGTGATGGAATCCAAAATTACTTCTCGTACTTTCTTACTTTTTGTGACCGAGGGATACAGTGTAGCCAATTGTTGCACCAATGGTTGTGGAAGTTGGTCTTAAAGCGGAAGTAAACCCATCGATTTAACAGTTTAAAAAAAAAAGGCACGCCGGGAATGCTAACTGCTCATTGGCTGTGCTCTCAACCAAACAGTCAAACCATCCAATTGCTGGTGTCATAACTGATCACATGTGCAGCACTGTGGAAGTTGAAGATTAAACAGAGTCAAAGATGGCAGCTTCCTTGGCTGATAACGATAGGGGGGTTTACTTCCACTTTAATCTTTTTGTTTCATGGACCACTTGGATCCTTCTTCTTCTTTTTTTTTTTTTTTTCCCCAAGCCTTGACAACCAATAGAATTAAAACTGAGAGGGACACTGAACTTTTTTTGTTTCCATAACTTTATATAATAGGTCAATGTATAGCATCTTGCTAGTCCTTGGACCCGATGGTCACATTTCTTTTCTTCTTTGAAGCTTTTTTTCCTGTGGCATTTTTTTTTTTTTTTTTTGTGGTCCTACAGGTTAAAAACAACTTGTGCTACGGTGGCAAATCTTTATTGTACTGCATCTATGGAGAATCAGCATTGGCACCCTAGGACAGAGCTACAGAACACTTCTGCCTTCCCTCCTCTCAATCATCTAGGGGGAGGAACTGAGCAGGACCGATAAGACTCGGATGACTGCGAAATGAGCAAACTGTGTGGCCCGGCCGTGGGAAAAGCGAGTAGGATTCTAGCATGCATCACTAGAGAGGTCACCAGCAGGGGGAAGGCGGTTCTGATTCCTTTATATAGATCTTTTATATCACTAGAGGGATCACCAGCAGGTGACAGGAGGTCTTGATTCCTCCTGTGATATTAAGATCTATATTAGTGGGATCACCAGCAGGAGGAAGGAGGTCCTGATTCCTCTATTTAGATCTTTATATCACTAGAGGAATCACCAGGAGGAAGGAGGTCCTGATTCCTCTATATAAATCTTTATATCACTGGAGGGGTCACCGGCAGGAGGAAGGAGGTCCTGGTTCCTCTATATAGATCTTAATATCACTAGAGGGATCACCAGCAGGAGAAGGAGGTCCTGATTCCTCTATATAGATCTTAATATCACTGGAGGGATCACCAGCAGGAGGAAGGAGGTCCTGATTCTTCTATATAGATCTTTATATCACTAGAGGGATCACCGGCAGGAGGAAGGAGGTCCTGATTCCTCTATATAGATCTTAATATCACTAGAGGGATCACCAGCAGCAGGAAGGAGGTCCGGATTCCTCTATATAGATCTTAATATCATTAGTGGGGATACCAGCAGGAGGAAGGAATCCCGATTCCTCTATATAGATTTTTATATCTCTAGGGGGGACACCAGCAGGAGGAAGGAGGTTCTGGTTCCTCTATATAGATCTTTAGTTAGACCTCATTAATACTGTGTCCAGTTCTAGAGACCTCACTTACACAAAGATATTGATAAAATTAGTCCAGAGACGGGTAGAAAAAATGGTGGAATGTCTGGGGGCTAAAACATATCGGGAGCGACTTCAGGAACTTAATATGTACAGTCTGGAGGAAAGAAAGGAAAGGGGAGAAATTATTGAAACCTTTAAATTCATCAAGGGGGGTGAATAAGGTTCAAAGGGGGGGGGGGGGGGGGCAGTATTTTTAGCCAAGATCAAGAACATGGGGACTAGCAGGAGGAAAGTTCAAAATGAATCTTGGAAAGTATTATTTCACTGAAAGAGTAGATGCTTTGAATAGACTTCCACCAGAGGTAGTGAGTCCTTCAACAGTAGGTGGATTCAAACATGCTTGGGACAAGCATAGAAATATATTCAGAGTTGACCAAAAAAATACAAAAACCTATATAAAATAGGGGTAAAGAAAAGGGCAGACTCGATGACGTCACATTTCTTTGTTTTTATGTTACTGGTTGGGATTTCAGTGCAACGCAAAGTGCACAGAAAGTTGTAAACTCCATGATTTTCTAGCAGATCAATTTACTGTGTGTGCGTGTCCTCCCCCCCCCCCCCCCCCCCCCCACATAGACATACACTTTAAATATCTTGTGTGTCTTTTTCCCTCTTAGGTGGTGGAACGGAGAAGAACCGCCGCGGAGATAAGGGAAGAGTTTGAGAGACTACAAAGGGAAAGGGAAGAGAGACGACTTCAGCAGAGGACAAACCCCAAGGTAAGTGAATTGCCTTATTAAGTTAAAGGCCACCTATGGTGTATTATATATGTATTACGTGTGTGTGTGTATAATATATATATGTATGTATGTGTGTGTGGGTGTGTGTGTGTGTGTAAATATATATATATATATATATTGCGATATATATATATATATATATATAATATATATAGATATATATATATTATATATATATATGAATATATATATATATATATATTGCTAAAGGAAATTGGCTCATTATAACTGTCTAATAAAGGGTAAGTATACCTTTAGCAAAGACTCCATGGGGTTTATTTGCTAAAGGCAAATAGACTGTGCAGTTGCACTCTGGAGGTGCAGTTGCTCCAGAGCTCAGTAAGGCCCCTTTCACACTGGGGCGGGAGCCACGGTGACGGTAAAGCATCGCTATATTTAGCGCTGCTTTACCGTCGTTTTAGCCGTGGTATTCGGCCGCTCGCGGTGCGGTTGTACCCCCCGCGAGCGGCTGAAAAAGGGCTAAAGACCCCCCGCAGAGCGCCGCCGTAGCGGCGGTATTACCGCGGTGTCCCATTCAAATCAATGGGAAGGAGCGGTATAGGAGCGGTGAATACACCGCTCCAAAGATGCTGCTAGCAGGACTTTTTGACCGTCCTGCTAGCGCACCGTCCAGTGTGAAAGCCCGCCAGCTTTCACACTGGAGTGAATGGGGCCGGATTTTTTCAGGCGGTATACAGGCGCTATTTTTAGCGCTGTACCGCCTGAAAAACGCCCCAGTGTGAAAGGGGCCTAAATGAGGTAAAGCTTGTTAAAGCCACAAAGGGAAAGAGGGGTTGAGTTCCATGATAATCGGATGGGATGTGAGGTCCAACAAGGTCACATAGGTGTGTGATGGTCAGGAGCCATATAGCATATGACACAGTGCAGTTATTTTAGATTTTATTTATTTTTATTTTTTTGCGTCAATCAAACATTTATTCGAAAATTGGACATTTAAATAAAAATAACAGGCTGCAAATAAAGTGCAGCTTTTTTTTTTTTTTTTAAACCTCTATTGTTGATGACCGGACTTGTCTTTGCCCTATGATGCGTATATGGTACTAAATATGTTTTGGGAACACAGAATTTCTTTTGAAGTGTTTTTTTAACCCCAAAAAATAAATAATTCAGATCCTGGTCCCTTAAAGCAGATTAAACAGCACAGTGCTTGTGCTGTGTAATCTGCCCCCCTCTCAACTGTGGAAAAAACCTGCCTGATCCTGCCAATTCCTGTATTCCCTTCTCTGCGCTGACCGCGATGATCAGGTTTGCTGAGCCCTGACCACTGTGGTCAGTTTACATCCCTCTGTCATACGCAGCTGTCCTCTCTGCTCTTATCTCTCCCCCTTTCCCCCTCCTCCCTGCCTGTCGGCTCCATGTCTGTGTCTCTGTCGATGGCCCCACCGCTATTATGAAAAATAAAGAATGTATAAGTCACTGCTAGCCCCTCTATTATAGGCAGGCATACCACACTGTGTAAGTTTATTTTTTTTCTAAAAACGAGGCATGTAAATACCTAATTTAGGGCAATCTTCAGGCCGATCACGTGACTCATGGCCCGCTTTACATCTCGGAGACAGGGGCTTCTGCAGGCGGGCCTGAGCGGCCATGTGACCTCCCCAGCTGACGTCAGAGGGAGATCTCAGCCCCTCCTGCTGTATCCATGTATTGGAGCTGTAAAGCGGCTGTGAGTCACGTGACCAGCCTGAAGATCACCCTAAGGCTGGGTTCACACTTGTACGACAAACGCTCTGACTTTGGGAGCTCATGTCGCATTGCGTGTGAAAATCAATGGTTTCTTAAAGAGGAAGTAAACCCTGATGGGTGTTACTTCCTCTTTGTTTCCCTGCAAAGGTAAAGCATAATGGACTACTGTGCATCGCATTGCATTGCATACTAGTCCATTATGTGTCACTTACCTGACACAGGAGCCAGCGAAGTCACCCATGTCCCCTTGTGTACGGAGCCTCCATCTTCTTGGTGGGTATCGCGGCTCCCTCGCTGTCATTTGACGGCGCCGTGATGCCGTCACTCCCGCGCAGGCGCACGGGAGCCGCTACTCGTGGCATATCGCCGTTGAGAGCGGCGTGCTCAGTGCGCCTGCGCCGTAGACAGCAGTGCCTGTTTTTTGGCAAATATCTCCTAAACCGTCTAGGCTTACCTGTAGGTCCAAGTGGTTTGTATGGGTTGACAACCACTTTAACTGGTCCAACTTTGAAAAAGGTTCCTGCACTACTTTGGTCGGACCTTGGTAATACTTCAGCCCATTGAATATCATTGATGTCGTTTCAAAGTAGGATCCTTGTCCTAACCATCCGACTTGTGACATCCAAAATGGAGATTGCAGTTAAAGGAATTTATGTCACACTGGGATTGTTTTGATTGGTCAAAGGACAAGTCAGACTATCACAAAGTTGGATTAAAGTAGTATCCTGTTCATTCAAGTCAGATGGATGTAGGACTGATGTCGCAGAGCAAAGTAGGCTGAAAGTCATATGACTGTCTTGTAGTATCACTGTGAACCCGGCCTTAGGGTGGGTTCACACTGCGCAATTTTACCTTGATTCGCGGCCGTGATTTTGCCGTGATTTCAAGGAATGCCTGTGTAAGTGGCATGAAAATCGGACCAAAGTAGTGCAGGAACTACTTTGAAGTCGGAACGACTTGAAGTCGTACTAATATGAATGGCTGTCATTGGAAATCATGGGGAATGACAACTCGTATAAGGTGTGAAAGAGGCCTTAATGGGTATTTACAAGCCTCATTTTTAGAAAAGACTTGCACAGGGTGGTATGCCTTCCTATAATAGAGGGGCTGCCAGTAATTTTAGAAGTATGAGTTAACAAACACTTGAATTTTTAAGCTACATGCTCTTATAATAAAGAGAAATAACAAATATAGATCCATAGCCGACACCTTCTGATTCCTTACCTTGGTGCTCAGTGCCCCATGAAAAAGGCTTGGATTACCAGATACAAGTGTGATGTGTCTGATCCTTTGCTCCTTTAACTACTTCCCACTCAGCCTATTGTCAATTGACAGCTGGGTGGGACATTTGTCGATCCGGGTGGATGTCCTATGATAAACTCCCAGATCTAGCCTCACGTGGGGCTGCGCTGCGGCGTGATCTGACACAGCCGAGGACTGATCAGTGTACTGGCTCACTGCTGGTACCATGTGATCGCTGTGAGCAATCGCATCAGATCACATGACCATTGTAAACAATTACAAAAAAGCGTGAACTACGTGTATCATTGCGGGGTGATACTCTGGATACACAAGTAGCAGTGTGCCAACGTCACGATTTATAGTTTGGAAAGAATTTGAGTAGAAACATGGACTTTATATGCACACGTGTATATTAGGTAAAAAATTGAAAGTTTTTTTTTTTTTTTTTTTCAATTGTTTTTTTATTGAAAAGTTTTTCAACGTACAAAACGTAGTACAAAAGTATACAAACAGAGCGAGAAGAATAAGAGTACACATTGAGGTGTTAAGTATTGAACAAATACAAGATTTGGGTTAGTAAGCTCGTCTGTACATATTTCACACCTATGGGTGGTGAGGTGGTGGTCCTTCACCCTCCAAAGTAGTTTAGTGCATTCTTATGGAAGAGTAAGAATAGTTTAGTAGATGTATAACAACGAGAATTTTTTTTTTTTTTTTAATAGGATAAAGTTAAAACCATTGTATACAAACACATTAAAAACCATATAATTAAGTGACCTCAAGGACTCGTACCACCTTTATTTATTTATATATATATATATATATATATATATATATAAATATATATATATATATATATATATATATATATATATATATATATATATATATATATATATATATATAATATATATATAATTCTCAACACCACATGTAACAAGCACAAAGGTTTGAAGTACATAGACATAAGGTCCTCTATGTCTTTCAAACCTTTGATAGATGGATATCTATCAAAGGTTTGAAATGCATAGAGACCTTACGTCTATGTACTTCAAACCTTTGTGGTATTGAGAGAGATAATGTATATATAACACACACACACACACACACACACACACACACACACACACGTGGTATGAGAGTCCTTGAGGTCACTCAATTATATTTTTTTTATATTTTAACTTTATCCTATTATAAACATTTACATTTTTCACCTAATATACACATGTTCCTATAAAGTCCATGTTTCTACTCAAATTCTTTTTTTTTTTTTTTGCCAAACGGTGATTAAATACCACCAAAAGAAAAAGCTCTATTTGTGTGAAAAAAAAAAAAAAAAATTCATATGGGTACAGTGTAGCATGACCGCGCAACTGTCATTCAGAATGTGACGGCGCTGAAAATTGGCCTGGGCAGGTAGGGGGTGAAAGTGCCCAGTATTGAAGGGGTTAACTATGAACTGCTTATTTTTTTTTGAGCACCCCTTCACCAGGGCCAGTTTTGTCACTTGGGCAATCTTGGAATGTACCAAGCTGTGGAAATAATAATAATATTTGCATTAGATGTTTGGGGGGCTGTAATGGCACATTGGGGAGGCAGAGGTAGACTTGCACTTAAAGTAAGAAGCTGAGGAGGGAGATCCTGCGATGTCTCCTGTTTGGATGACTATAGTTTTGGGGTGAGCAAAAATGAGGGGTACTAGAAAAGTAACCACAAATCGGACTTTAGAGGCATGGAAACAATGAAGACTTAAAGCGGAAGTAAACCCATCGATTTAACAGTCTAAAAAAAAAAAAGCCATGCCGTGAATGCTAACTGCACATTGGCTGTGCTCTCAACCAAACAGTCAAACCATCCAATGGCTGGTGTCATAACGAATCACATGTGCAGCACCGTGGCAGTTGAAGATTAAACAGAGGCAAAGATGGCAGCTTCCTTGGCTGATAACGATAGAGGGGGTTTACTTCCACTTTAACAAAAAAGTACATGATATAATCAGTGTTCAAAAAAGTTAAAATTTATATAAACATGATACATTTTGTACAGCGAGTCCTTGTACGTCTACGCGTTTCGCCGTTAGGCTTCTTCAGCACACGAACAAGGTTCAAAGACGTAACAAAAGAAAAGAAGAATCGGTCTCACTATCTTATAATGGACTAGGCTTCATGTACAAATGTTCAATGGCCAGGTTCCCGGAGATATAGGGTACTCATGTCAGAGTGAAGGAGGTCAAATAGCGTACAGCTAGTTTAGTAAAAAAAAGATTGGGTATTGCTAAAGCAGGGGCAGGTGTGCGTCTCCCACCATCAGGTAATCAAAGCGGTAATCCTATATGGGTACAGTGTTGTATAACTGCGCAGTGTGAGAGCGCTGAAAATTGGCCTGGGCCGGAAGGGGGTAAAAGGGCCCAGTAGTCAAGCGGTTAAAAGATACTACAGGACAGGTCATCTGTTGAGTTTTCTCCGCTGGGACGAAGCTCCTCTTGAATCCGGAGAGCGAAAAATAAGTGGAACCCCGGCAGTAACAATGATCATGAAAAGGTGCCGCAGACGCATTGAAATTCCCTCCGTAAGACGCACGAGGAAGACGACACTTTTTTTTTCTCCTGGAGTTGCAGGGCTTTCATAAATAACCCCACATATGTTTTCACAAGCCACATTTTTACTATTACTGTCGCTTTAATTTATGGCGGCGCGTACCGCCTTTTACGGCTCCGCTCATGGCTTCCCCTGCTAAATATTTTTTATTGTCCGTCGTATCTGTCACCACACTGTTTTCATATGGAAAATATGCTGCAATAACCAGGCTTCGAACCCGACCGTTCTGCCGAGCCCCGCCGCCTTCCTCGGCGCAGCCATCTGTTCGCCCTGGTTCCGAGACTCTCCCAGCGCAGGTATGTGAGCTACCTGCTTTATGGCGGCGTCACAAATCACAGCGTAGTACGGGTATAATTCAAAGAGCGTCTGATCTGTGATACCTTCAGCTAATTATGCCCCCCCCCGCGTGGAGCCCGGTGCCGCCGGCTCGTCAGAGGTCCTAATTAAGATCCTCTTCTCAACAATGAGATGTTTTTGTAAGTAGTCATTAATTAGAGTTTTGTATCTGTTGTGTTGTCAAAGTGCAGGGTGAGGGTAACGCATGCGAGGGACGATTCCACTAACGAGCGTCTTCGCTAAAGTGTCATTTTCTTCACTTTTTTATGTTGTTTTTATTTTTTTTATTTATTTAATTTTTTTTTTTTTTAAAACTAACAGACCGACGCCATTTATGTTCTCCGCATCCTTCTGTCTCTTATAAACCACATTGCAGGGCCCAACCACATTCTCTTGTTAAATAAGAGACAACGGGGGGGGGGGTGGGGACTGAAGCCCCCTCAGTCATGTATAGGTTTTCTCCAACTAATGATATGTCTTTGTTGTTTGAACCTTATAAAGTGACTCGCCGTGAGAGAAGTACGAGAGGGCTGCTATTGCTGGCCTCCTTTTTTGTGACTTAGGCCCCTTTCACATGGACGGACCATTCAGATCCACCTGTCAGTTTTGACGGCGGATCTGAACGGGCGCTCCATTTTAGTCTATGGAGCGTCGGATGTCAGCGGAGACATGTCCGCTGACATCCGACCCGTCCGATCCGCCAAAAGCAGACGTATGGCTCTACGTCCAGATCCGTCGATGGCGGATCGGATCGGGTGAGATCTGATGAAAACGGACACACTGTCCGTTTTCATCCGATCTCTCCATAGAGACCAGCGGCGCTCGCAAGCCCCTCCCCGCAGGGGCTTGCGGAGCAGAGAGGGACTTGTCATCCGCCGGTTCAGCGGAGATCAACGGAGAGATCTCCCTCCGAGCCGGCGGACAGAGGCGGACTCCATGGAAGTGGAGTCCGCCTCGTGTGAAAGGGGCCTTAAAGGGGTTGTCGACACATTTTTGCAAACCTGTTATACTTGCCTGCTCTGTGCAATAGTTTTGCACAGAGCAGCCCCGAGCCTCTTCTTGTGGGGTGCCCCACCAGCGCTCCTAGCCCCTCCTCTTCATGAGCCGCTTTCCCTGGGGGGGAGGGGAATTGGCCCTGCTCCCATGTCATTGGATTTGATTGACAGCAGTGGGAGCCAATGGTTCCTGCTGCTATCAATCCATCCAATGAGGAGAGGGACAGCAGCTGGAGCCGCTGCACTCGCGCACATCGCTGGATCAGATCGGGCTCCAGTAAGAAAAACTAGGGGGAGCTGCAGGACAGAAGGTTTTTTTTTTTTGCCCGGCGTCATTGCAGCCTTGCCTGGCGTCATTGCAGCCTTGCCCGGGTTTAAATTTCCCGCCGACTGTTCGGCTCCGCTCGCGGTCCCGCCTCCCTGCTGTTTCCGGAGCGAGCGCAGGGAGGCGGGACTACGAGCGTAGCCGAACAGTCGGCTTGGTCTTTTCCGGCGCCGCTTCGGTTTTTTTCGGCCGCGATTCGGTCTTTTTCGGCAGAGCTCCGCTATTTTTCGGCGGCTTTTTTCCCCCCGATTTTAAGGGGGAAAAAAGTGCGTGTTATACGCCGCTAAATATGGTAGTCCCTCCACTACTTTGGTCCGATTTTGTTGCCACTTACACAGGCATTCGTTGAAATCGCAAAATCGTGCGACTTTGGAGTCGCACAAGTGTGAAAGGGGCCAAAGGCTTTTAGAACAACTTTTGCATTTGCTTTAATAGGGGGCGGGGGGGTGGGCTTCACGGTGCTGAAAAACCTTTTAAAGTTCTACTAAAAACGTGTTTGTGTTTAATAAAAAAAAAATAATTCTACATACCTGCTTTGTTGCAGTAGTTTTGCCCAGGTCCTCCCCTTCTTGGGTCCTTCTGTGCTCTTGGACCCTCCTTCCTGTTAAGTGCCCCCCACAGCAAGCAGTTTGCTATGGGGGGGGGGGCACCGGAACCGCAGCTCCCTGTGCCCGGCCCCGCCCCTCTCTCTCTCCTCATTGGCTTACTGAGAGAGCCAATGGCACTACACTGCTGTCTTATCCAATGTCTTATCCCGGGCAGCCGAGTCTCTCCTGCAACATTGCTGGATAGAGATGTGGCAGGGGGGGGGTGGGGGGCTTGTTGCACAGAAGGTTTTTTTTCTTAATGCATAGAATGCACCTTCTGCCTTTACAATCATTTTAGAGGAAAAGTGTGGCCTAAGGTCGACTTGGCCTTGTGTTTTGGATGATTGTCATGTTGGAATGTCCAAGTACGTCCCATGCACAGCTTCCTGGCTGATGAATGAAATGTTCCTCCAGTGTTTTTTGATAACATACTGCATTCATCTTGCCAACAATTTTGACCACATTTCCTGTGCCTTTGTAGCTCACACATCCCCAAAACATCAGTGATCCACCTCCGTGTTTCACAGTAGGGATGGTGGACCTTTCATCATAGGCCTTGCTGTCTCCTCTCCAAATGAAGTGTTTATGGTTGTGGCCAAAAAGCTACAATTTGGTCTCATCACTCCAAATGACTTTGTGGCGGAAGGTTTGAGGCTTGTCTCTGTGCTGTTTGGCGTATTGTAAGACGGATACTTTGTGACATTTGTGTAGTAATGGCTTTCTTCTGGAGACTCGACCATGCAGCCCATCTTTCTTCAAGTGCCTCCTTATTGTGCATCTTGACACAGCCACACCCCATGTTTTCATGAGTCCTGTATTTCACCTGAAGATATTTGTGGGGTTTTCTTTGCATCCCGAACAATTTTCCTGGCAGTTGTGGCTGAAATTTTAGTTGGTCTACCTGACCGTGTTTGGTTTCAACAGAACCCCTCATTTTTCCACTTCTTGATTAGAGTTTGAACACTGCTGATTGGCATTCTCAATTCCTTGGATATCTTTTATAATCCCTTTCCTGTTTTATACAGTTCAACTTCGTTTTCCCGCAGATCCTTTGACAATTCTTTTGCTTTCCCCAAGACTCAGAATCCAGAAACGTCAGTGCAGCACCGGATGAAAGATGCAAGGGTCTGTCAGGAGTCCAGAAACTCATTGACCTTTTATACACACACACTAATTACAAGACAACAGATCACAGGTGAGGATGGTTACCTTTAATAGCCATTCAAACCCCTTTGTGTCACCTTGTGTGCATGTTATCAGGCCAAA
>CM053035.1:203388227-203443948 GCA_028564925.1 Lithobates sylvaticus
TGAGTGAACTGCAGGAAGAAAATGCCCTTCATGCCAAAACCCATCAAGGGACTCGTGGGCCAAACCTCTTTGCAGATCCTGCATCGCTGGTTTAGTAAGGGGAGGGTCCACACAGGAGTGTAAGGAGCTCTTTTCCTCAGTGAGAAAAGAATTGGCGGAGACCCTAGGGATAGTGCGTTCCATTATGAAGAAACGGCCAGGAACAGAGCTCCCAGTTCAGTCTTCCTCCTACCACTTCAAGACTTATTGAAAGTTAGTCAGAGGAAGAGAGAGAGTATTCCCCGCCTCAACAATTGTCTCAGAGGAAGATGGAGGAGGAGACGAGAACGTCTAGATATAAACGAACGCTAGAAGAAGTGGAAGACTTACTAAAAGTGGTCTATACCACTTTGGAAATTCAAGAAGAGAAAGCCCAGCTGTCATTACGTGACAAAATGTACCGGGGGCTAGAGGAGCCAAAACATAGTTTTTCCTGTCCATAAAGTTCTGACCGATACAATTAGGAAGGAATGGAAGGATCCAGAAAAAGGACCATTTTTTTTTTTTTCTAGAGCCCTCAATAGGAGGTTTCCTTTTGAGGAGGAAGCGTTGGTGTGGAATAAAAGACCGAAAATTGATGCCGCCTTCTCCCAAGTGTCTAGACTGCCTGATCTAGCATTTGAGGACATGGGTGCACTTGACCACTTGCCGACTGTTGCACGCCGATATACGTCAACACAATGGCAGCGGTGGGCAAATAGGCGTACCTGTACGTCCCCTTTAATTGGCGGGGCTAGTGGGCGCACGTGCGCCGCGTACAGTGTGACCACGCCCGTGGGTTCCACTGACTCTGTCCACTGGTGTCCTGCGATCGTGTCATGGAGTCGCAGAACGGGGAGATGCCTATGTAAACAAAGCATTTCTCCGCTCTGCCTAGTGACATGACAGGGATCTACTGCTCCCTGTCATCAGGAGCAGTGATCTGTCATGTCAGTGGTAGCCCATCCCCCCCCCCCACACAGTTAGGGTCACTCCCTAGGACACACTTAACCCCTTGATCGCCTCCTAGTGTTTAACCCCTTCCCTGCCCGTTTCATTTACACAGTAATCGGTGCATTTTTATAGCCCTGATCGCTGTATAAACGACAATGGTCCCAAAAAGTGTCAAGTGTCCGATGTGTCCTCCATAATGTGGCAGTCACGATAAAAATCATGGATCGCGGCCGTTACTAATATATAAAAAAAAAACATAATAAAAAAAAAGCCATGGACAAAAGAGCAGACGCACTGTTAAGGAAAACCTGGGACTCGTCCTCATCTAACCTAAAGCCGGCAATGGCCGCTACAGTAGTAGCCAGAAACATGGAATGCTGGCTGGAACAACTTAAAGGCCATGTGGTAGCAGGCACCTCTAGGAAGGATTTGCTAGAGTCCTTCCCTACCCTTTTTAAGAGCAAAATAAAGGCCATGTGGTAGCAGGCGCCTCTAGAAAAGATTTGCTAGAGTCCTTCCCTACCTTTTTAAGTGCGGTCAAATACATGGCAGATCCATCAGAATGTCGGCCAAGTCTTCAGCCCTAGTTAATTCAGCCAGGAGGGCTCTTTGGCTTAAAATCTAGTCAGGGGACTCCGCTTCAAAGGTAAAGTTGTGCGGAATTCCATTTACAGGAGATCTGATGTTTGGACCAGAATTTAGAGACCATCCTTGATAGAACGGCGCACAAGAAGAAAGCTTTTCCGCAGAAAAAGAAAGTGGTGCAGCAAAGGAAGAATTTTCGTACTTTTTCAGGAAGCCCATAAAGAAAAATATCAGACTCAGAAAAGACCCTGGAATCCTCAAAGGGGGAGAGGCAGAGGAGGGGTGCTCTTTAGACCCCCTGAGCAAACCTCAAAAAAGCAATGACGACCATCTACCAGTAGGTGGGAGGTTGGGAAATGGCAACAAAAAATTGCCTGTTTTGTTCTAATCAGTCAAGGATATTGGCTACAATTTTCAGACACCCCCAAGCCGGTTTTGCATTACAAACCTTCCGAAGGATCAGGAAAAAGCCCTGGCAATGACATCTCTTCTGAAAGAACGTTTGAAACAGGGTGTTATCTCCTAAGTCTCGAAGGACCAAGAAAGGAGGAGTTTTTACTCCCACATTTTCTTGATCAAGAAACCATCTTGGAAATTTTGTCTGGTTCAGAATCTTCAGGTTGAGAATCGATCTATAAAGTACAAAAGGTTCCAGATGGACAAGATATTCTCTGTGAAAAATGTACTCCCCCCTCAACTGTTACATGGCATCCATCGACCTGAGGGATGCTTATCTCCATATACCAATTGCACCTACATCACAGAAAATCCTGCGACTAGCAGTCAATTTGAGGGGGGGGGGGGGGGATTTGGCACATTCAGTTCAGGGCGCTGCCCTTCGGCCTTTTACTCCTCTCCCAGAGTGTTCACGAAAGGGATGGCAGATGGCTCTGGAGTCCCTGAGACTGAAGGGGGATCTCCATAGTGCCTTATCTGGATGATCTACTTCTGTTCGCAAGAAACAAAAGCTCAGGTAGTGGTCAATCTGCAAGTAACCCAGGGACATCTAAGCAGCCTAAGTCGGCGTCTGAATCTCCAGAAATCAAATCTGATACCATCTCAACGAGTGAGGTTTCTGGGATACGAACTGGATTCAGTAGAACAAAGAATCTTCCTCCCACAGGAGACGTTAGAAAAAATGCAGTTGGCTCTAAGAACACTTCAAACCAACACAGAGGTTTCAGTAAGGGAACCCATGTCAGTCCCTTCAGTGCAGTGGGCCAGGCTACATGCTCGACGTCTGCAGGCAGACATTCTACTGAATTGGACACACCCGGAACCTCTGGAAAAGAAGTTCAAAATTAGCAACAAGGGCAAAAAGATCACTTTGGCGGAGAAACCAAAAGAAACGTCTCAAAAGGACTCCCCTGGACCTTTCCAGTAACATGGAGAGTAATGACAGATGCGAGCGCATGGGGGTGGGAGCTCGCCTCGAAGAGCAGACAACACATGGAGTTTGGTCTAAGCCAGAGGCAAGAAGGTCCTCAAATTGGAGGGAGTTAAAGGCTGTCCATCTAAGCCTCTTATTCTTCCAGCAGGCCCTAAAAGAACAGCATGTCAAGGTGTTGTCGGACAACATGACGGCAGTATTAAACCTAACAAAGCAGAGGGGCACAAGGATCAAGACTCTGATGGCACTGGCTCATCAAATACTGAGTTGGGCAGAGGACAATTTGGCCTTACTGTCCGCAGTCCATCTAAAAAGGCACGGAAAACACCCTAGCAGACTTTCTCAGCAGAAGAGAAGTAAGGGAGGCGGAATGGTCGTTAAACCAAGAATTATTCAAGACGATCACCGAGAGGTGGGGCCTTCCTCAGGTGGACCTCTTTGCAAACCAAATAAATACAAAATTGTCAGCCTTCTTCTCTCTCCAGAGACGGGGTCAAGCACTTGGAGTGGACACATTAGCTCACAAATGGAACTTCCCCCTGTCTTACGCTTTCCCCCAGTTTCAGTTAATACCAAGAGTGTTGGCAAAGCTCAGGGCAGAGTCCACAGATCTGATCCTAATTGCTCCCTATTGGCCAAAGAGACCCTGGTTCTCAACCCTATTGAATCTCTCAGCAAAACCTCCCTGGAGATTACCAATCGGGGAGGACCTTCTGGGTCAGATTCTACATCCAGATCCAGCGTACCTCAATCTAACCGCCTGGTTTCTGAGGAAGAAAGTCTAAGGAAAAGGGGGCTTAACACCCTTCTAGCAAGTAGGAAGAAGGTCACCAGGGCCGTTTACTTCAAAGTCTGGAAGTGTTACAATACCTGGTGTTCCAGCAAGAACTTTAATTTTGTTAGCACTATTTCAGTTGTAGAATTTCTCCAGGAAGGAATGGAGAAAGGTTTAGCAGCAAGTACTCTCAAGACGCAGGTAGCTGCATTATCAGTTTTTTGGAAAAAAACCCTGTCAAGGGAACCCTTGATAGTCAGATGTTTTAAGGCTATGGCAAAAATTAGGCCTAGGCCTCTTATTAGTTTTCCCAAGTGGGATTTATCTTTGGTTCTTCAGGGACTTATTAATTCACCTTTCAAACCGCTAGAAGAGACTTCTTTAAGATTCCTGACCCTTAAAACAATTCTCCCGGTTGAAATGGCGTCTGCACGTGGAATTAGTGAAATACAGGCATTATCAATCAAGGAGATGTCTCCCGGACAGGATAGTGCTGAGGACAGATTGTCCCATGCCCTCTGGGCCAGGAGAAGAAGCCTTCCATACTCTGGACATCCAGAAGTTGCCTCCTAAAGTATTTGCAAGTAACAAATAATCTCAGGAAGTCACCTTCTCTTTTTGTCCTAATGGAAGGCAGTCACAAAGGGGATAAAGCTTCCAAAAGTACCCTAGGAAGGTGGTTAAAACAGGCTATTAAAGAAGCGTATGCCCCTGTCGAAGACCCTGAGGTCGAAACTAGTCGGGCCAGCATACTCTGTACCCCACATTGCTTTTATTCTACCATCCATTTTATTTTTGTGATCACTTTTTTAGCGCGTATTCACCATTTGGAATTTGCCCCTTGGATTCGGAGTCGGATAGAATAGGACCGAACAGGGACCGAACAGGACCCATCCGACCACTCTCCTATAGGCCTGACCTGGCCTCATCAGGTTATCAAGCCCTATTGACCCACTGTCGTATGACATGTGTGTCCAACCTATCCAGTAAGAGTACCCAACTTCTATTTTACCAGTGAACGTTGATGTACCCACAGGCACCTGTTTATTCGTACCATACCTACCGCTTCACAGCCGCATTCCTTGGGCCACTCCATAAGAAAAGTGTTCCACTCATTTCCCATATTTATACGGACCATCCCATTTGGACTTCTTTAGATATTTTGGGCTAAAATCCATCTTATTTGAGCCTGATCTTGGACTCTATACTTTAAAGTTCACATTTTTTACTTCATTTTATATTTATTTATTGTGCATTGTCACTTATTTTATATGTGTAATTGTATTCACACACTTATACTCCACCATTCAGCGCTACACTATTTTTCCGTCATATTAAAGAAGCGTACCTGTCCTTGGGGTTAGATCCTCGAGTGTATATTGCCTTATTCGACACGGGCGACTTCGTGGGCAGAGAGGGTCAGGCATCACCAGAGCAGATATTCAGGGCTGCCACGTGGTCCAGTTTTTTTCAACCTTCATAAGGCACTACAGGTTGGATCTACTGTCAGCCTTAGACCAGTCCTTTTTGGTAGGAAGGTTTTACAAGCGGTGGTCCCACCCTCAAGTAAGTTCTCGGTTATCATCTCCAAGGTGCTGTCTTGAAAGGTGAAGGGAGAAAACCTTAGACTTACCGGTGGCGGTATTTCTACGAGCCTCTCAGGACAGCAGCCTACTTCCCTCCCTAGGTTATTATGTATAGTTTATAATCGTTGGGCTCGGTAATTGCCTGTATATTGTCCAGCATGTCGGAGGATTTCTCGGTAACAACTGATGACATGGTGGACGCAGCTGATTTTAAAGGGGCGTTGTCACGCAGTGTTTCCTTTTCTAAGAGGTGGAGCTATGCTCTCTCCAAGGCGCTGTCCTTAAAGGCTCGTAGAAATACCACCACCGATAAGTTTAACTAAGGTGGGGTTTTTTTTGGGGGGGGGGCTAATGCATGAAACTTTTTTTCCAAAAAAAGCGCGTTTAAAAAAATTGCTGCGCAAATACCGTGCGAGGTAAAAAGTTGCAACGACCGCCATTTCATTCTCTAGAGCAGTGATGGCGAACCTTGGCACCCCAGCTGTTTTGGAACTACATTTCCCATGATGCTCCACTACACTGCAGAGTGCAAGAGAATTATGGGAAATGTAGTTCCAAAAACATCTGGGGGTGCCAAGGTTCACCATCACTGGTCTAGGGTCTCTGCTAAAAAAGACGTACCTTTATATACTCAAGTATAAGCCGAGTTTTTCAGCACATTTTATTGTGCTGAAAGTGCCCCCCTCGGCTTATACTCGAGTCAAACAATTTTCTGCAGCAGAAAATTTTAATTTTTCTGACCCGACTTTGGGGCCCCCGTATCTTGGGGGGCTCTTGGTGCTTGGGGCTCTTGGTGTGCAAACCCAGTGGAACCAACACTACAACATATCCAAAGATGGGTTCCTAGCACTAAGTGGCCTCGAGATACGGGACCCCAAAGTCTGTTTGGAAAATGTAATTCCCCTACTTTGGGGCCCCGTATCTCGGGACCACTTGGTAATAGGAACCCTATCTTTGGATATGTTGTAGTGCATCTTTGGACTGAGTTTGCATACCAAATGGGGGTTCCTAGCACCAAGTGGTCCCAAGATATGGGGCCGCAAAGTCGGTCAACTGTGTCCATCTGCAGCAATGTTATTTCAGGACCCTTTGGGTCCAGAGACCCCAAATTTTTGGCTGCAGATAGGGGCATCTAGGAACCCTTAACTACCAAATGGGCACAGTGAGGCATGTAAATGGGTACAGTGAGGCTGCAAATTGGCATTGTTGACCCTCTTTTCCACTTACAGTAGCTGCGCATTTCTCACCCTAGGCTTATACTTGAGTCAATAAGTTTTTCCAATTTTTTTAGGGTAAAATTGGGTGCCTCGGCTTATATTCGGGTCGGCTTATACTCGAGTATATACGGTATATAATTTTTGGGGCTTCAGTGTAATTTTCTAGCAAAAAAAATATTTTTACATGTAGGAGAGACAGGTCAGAATAGGCCCGGTAGGGAAGTGGTTAAAGTATATATATATTTTTTTTTTTTCTTTTTTGTAGCAACAGAGGTGCCACTGCCCATTTTTAATAGAAGATTTTATTGCATATTTATGTGTTTTTTTTAATTTTCCTTCTTGGAATAGACTGTAGAATATGAAAACACAGAGATTTCTCTTGGAAGTAATTGTCTTGCTTTGCTGGTTCCTCCGTATTCTATACACAAGTATTGAGCTGAAATTCCATTACTGGATGAAGTCCTGGCGGAACTGATGACATCATTCAATGGAAATGTAATTGGTGACCTCTCCAGAAGGGAAATATACATAAAGCTCCGTTCTATTGCTGTGCCTAATTGTGTAAGACGTATTGTTGCCGGGGAGGCTTCATAAATGTGTAGAGGCCTTGGGAGCCGGTCCTGGAGACGCCCGGCGATCGCGCCGTTCCGAGGACTCGCTCGCCACTGAAGGGAATGGAATATTCTTTGCCTCGTTGCCGTCTTTGGGATGTTCATAAAAAAGCGCAACAATAAATGTTCCCATTTTTTTAAAGTTGTTTTTTTTTATAGGAGATCTCAAGACGTTTCTTTAACCCCCTTTGTGAAAAGAGACAATGTTGTGCTTTTCCGCAGTGTGGGGGGTCGGTCTTTCTCCAGTATGACGGTTAAAGGGGTTGGAAACCCTCATATATACCCAGTGACTGGATTCAGGTGATACACATCCTCCTACATAAGGAAACAATAGGAAGAAGGGGGACTTTAAATGTGCAATTAGACACAAAAATAATTATAAAATCATTATTTATTATAATTTTATTTATATTTTTTTATTATAAATCAATAAAAATCCTCCTACATAAAGAAAAAAATAGGAAGAATGGGGAATTTAAATGTGCAATTAGACACAAAAATTATTATAAAATCATTATTATAATTTATATTTTATGTAGGAGGATTTTTATTGATTTATAAATAAATTATAGTAAAAATAATTATAAAATCATTATTTATTATAATTTATTTATTATAAATCAATAAAAATCCTCCTACATAAGGAAAACATGGACACAAAAATAATTATAAAATCATTATTCTAATATATTTATTTATTATACATCAATAAAAATCCTCCTACATAAGGAAAAAATAGGAAGAATGGGCACTTTAAATGTGCAATTAGACACCAAAATAATTATAAAATCATTATTTATTATAATTTATATTTATGTAGGAGGATTTTTGATTTATAAATTATAGTAAAAATAATTATAAAATCATTATTTATTATAATTTATTTATATTTATTTATTATAAATCAATAAAAATCCTCCTACATAAGGAAAACATGGACACAAAAATAATTATAAAATCATTATTATAATTTATTTATATTTATTTATTATACATCAATAAAAATCCTCCTACATAAGGAAAAAAATAGGAAGAATGGGGAATTTAAATGTGCAATTAGACACCAAAATAATTATAAAATCATTATTTATTATAATTTATATTTATGTAGGAGGATTTTTATTGATTTATAAATTATAGTAAAAATTATTATAAAATCATTATTTATTATAATTTATTTATATTTATTATAAATCAATAAAAATCCTCCTACATAAGGAAAACATGGACACAAAAATAATTATAAAATCATTATTATAATTTATTTATATTTATTTATTTATTATACATCAATAAAAATCCTCCTACATAAGGAAAAAAAAGGAAGAATGGGGAATTTAAATGTGCAATTAGACACAAAAATTATTATAAAATCATTATTATAATTTTATTTATTATAAATCAATAAAAATCCTCCTACAGAAGGAAAACATGGACACAAAAATAATTATAAAATCATTATTATTTATTTATATTTATTTATTATACATCAATAAAAATCCTCCTACATAAGGAAAACATAGGAAGGATGGGGGCTTTTAAATGTGCAATTAGACACAAAAATAATTATAAAATCATTATTATTTATATTTATGTAGGAGGATTTTTATTGATTTATAATAAATGATAAATAATGATTTTATCATTATTTTTGTGTCTAATTGCACATTTAAAGTCTCCATTCTTCCTATTTTTTCCTTTTTATGTAGGAGGATTTTTATTGATTTATAATAAGGAAAAAATAGGAATAATGGGGACTTTAAATGTGCAATTAGACACAAAAATAATTATAAAAATCATTATTTATTATAATTTATTTATTATAAACCAATAAAAATCCTACATAAGAAAAAAATAGGAAGAATGGGGACTTTAAATGTGCAATTAGACAAAAAAAAATATTATAAAATCATTATTTATTTATATTTATTATAAATCAATAAAAATCCTCCTCCATAAGTTGTACCTGTTTTATCTGAAGCCATCTTTCTTCTACAGCCTTTATACAGCTTGTCTGAGCTTTCAGAAAGCAGAGAGCAGAAGTTACTCGGCAGAGCTCAGTGAGAGTTGATTGAAGGAAAGGGACACCCCCCCCCCCTTTCATACAGGGGACAGAGCTGAGGTTTTCAATCACAGGCTGTGTGCTAGAGCTGAAACATACAAAATGAAAAGGAGGGCTCACCGACCTTGTGCATTACCAAAGATAACATTTATTTATAAAATAGAACAAGAATTATACTTGCAAACGAGCTTTAAAACAAGGCTTATCGATATTTCATCAATTGTGAGCAGTATCTTCCTGATTCCCTCACTGAGAATGGCGCCGGCAGCAGCAGAGAGCCGAGTGATTGATCGGCCACGGCTGCCGACATCGCTGGAAGCTGTGACAGGTAAGTGTCCATTTATTAAAAGTCAGCAGCTGCAGTATTTGTAGCTGCTGGCTTTAAAAAAAAATTTTTTGCAGGTACCGTCCCGCTTTAAAACGTCACTTCCTCCCACAGCTCTTAAAGGGACATTTATTTTTATTTTTTTTAATGGCAACATTTTTTCTTTTTTATTGCATTTTAGTGTAAATATGAGATGTGAGGACTTTTTGACCCCCCCCCCAGATCTCATATTTAAGAGGACCTGTCCTGCTTTTTTTCTATTACAAGGGATGTTTACATTTCTTGTAATAGGAATAAAAGTGACACAATTAATTTTTTTAAAAGAACAGTGTAAAAATATAAAAAATAAAAGAATTGCGTAACTAAGGAAAAGGAAATTTTTTTTTTTTTTTAAACACGCCCGGTCCTGCCAAGCTCACGTGCAGAAGCGAACGCATGCGTGAGTAGCGCCCGCATATCGCCGCAATCGGTAGAGGGAGAGCAATAATTCCAGCCCTAGACCTCTGTAACTCAAAACATGCAACCTGTAGAATTTTTTTTTATTTATTTTTTTTTTAAATGTCGCCTATGGAGATTTTTTAATTTAAAAGTTTGTCGCCATTCCACGAGCGGGTGCAATTTTGAAGCGTGACATGTTGGACATCAATTTACTCGGCGTAACATTATCTTTCACAATATAAAAAAAAAAAAGGGCTAACTTTACTGTTGTCTTTTTTAAAAAGTGTATTTTTTCCAAAGAAAAGTGAGATTGTAAGACCCCTGCGCAAATACGGTGTGAAAGAAAGTATTACAACGACCGCCACTTTATTCTCTAGGGCAGGGATATGCAATTAGTGGACCTCCAGCTGTTGCAAAACTACAAGTCCCATCATGCCTCTGCCTCTGGGTGTCATGCTTGTGGCTGTCAGAGTCTTGCTATGCCTCATGGGACTTGTAGTTCTGCAACAGCCGGAGGTCCGCTAATTGCATATCCCTGCTCTAGGGTGTTAGGGAAAAAAAATGTATAATGTTTGGGGGCTCTAAGGCCCGTATAGCACCCTGGGGCTAACCACACTTGTTGCACCAAGTGCCAAGGTGAGCACCAAATGCAGGGTCCAGTGCTCAAAGCAAACATTACAGGCCAGCCTTGCTGATACAGGGTCTGGATACGGTTCCCAAGATCCACATCGAGGGCAACAAATCTGGAAAATGCTCATGGTGCCCTGAGGCAATAAGCAGTTGGATCTTGATACAAGTGTCAGTCAAGTTAGAAAAGGAAAATAAAAAAGGGGATTGGTGTAGAAACTTCTCCAGGGGAGATGAGGAAGTCCATCTCTAGCAAAAATCTTGAGTCCCATGGAGTGTGTGGGGTTTTCTGAGAGTGCACTGTGGGGCATTCACAACAACAATATTGCCAGTGTCCAATCACGGTTCTGTGGAACCCAAGGGTTCCTCCAGAGGCGGCTAGGGGTTCCTATAGCAATAAGCAATTTCTGCCCCTCCGATGAGTATTTACCAACACCAACGATTTTTTAAGCCAGGGGTGCCCAACCAGTGGCCAGGGGGCACACGTGGCCCGCAGAGCCCTCTGATGTGGCCTGCTCTGGGATAGAATACTGTTATTAACCGCTTCAGCACCGGCGATTTTACCCCCTTCCTTACCAGAGCACTTTTTGCGATTCGGCACTGCGTCGTTTTAACTAACAATTGCGCGGTCGTGCGACATTACACCCAAACTTTTTTTCCCCACAAATAGAGCTTTCTTTTGGTGGTATTTGATCACCTCTGCGGTTTTTATTTTTTGCGCTATAAAACAAAAGAAGAGCGACAATTTTAAAAAAAAAAAAACACAATATTTTTTACTTTTTGCTATAATAAATATCCCATTTAAAAAAAAAAAAATAAAAAAAAAAATGTTTTTACTCCGTTTAGGCCGATACGTATTCTTCTACATATTTTTGGTAAAAAAAAAAAAAAAATAAATAAAAAAAAAATCGCAATAAGCGTATATTGATCGTTTGCGCAAAAGTTATAGCGTCTACAAAATAGGGGATAGATTTATTGCATTTTTTTTTCTTTTTTACTAGTAATGGCGGCGATCTGCGATTTTTTTTTTTTTTTTTTTTTTTTTTTTTCGTGACTGCGACATTGCGGCGGACACTTTTGACACATTTTTGGGACCATTCACATTTACACAGCATTCGTTGCTATAAAATTGCAGTGATTACTGTGTAAATGTGACTGGCAGGGAAGGGGTTAACACTAGGGGGCGCTGCAGGGGTTAATATGTTCCCTAAGGTAGTGATTATAACTGTGGGGGGAGGGGACTCACAAGGGGAGGAGACCGATCGGTGTTCCTCCGTACTGGGAACACATGATCGGTCTCCTCACCACTGACAGGACGTGGAGCTGTGTTGTTACACACACAGCTCCACGGTCCCGCTGTTTTAACGGCAATCGCGGGTGCCCGGCGGACATCGCGGCCGCCGGCACGCGCACCGGGTCCCGAGCGACGCCGCGGGCGCGCGCGCCCCCTAGGCGGCCAGGAATGGGAGGACGTCATATGACGCCCACCCATGATGGGAGATCCACCTTGTGGGCGTCATATGTACATGGGCGGGTATTGAAGTGGTTAAAGGTCAGTTTATTACTAAAATCACAGTGTATATATGGGGCATATCTTTTCTGCAGTGGTCACTGGGCTGCTTTCAAACTGATCCGCAGGTGCAGAGCAGTTTACCTGCGGGTTACCTGCACTGAGCCATAGACTTCTATTACCTGGTGAGCTTTCTGAAAGTGCACCGAACCTGCAGAATATAATAGAAGTCTATTGTAAACTGCAGGAAAGCCAAAGGTACACTGCATTGCACACGTGGTGCGGGTAAACCGCAGTGCATCAGTGTGAAAGCAGCCTTGGACCCCTTTGTCACGGTCAGTCCAACAGTCCGACCAATTGGACCCTCCATTCCCCTCTAAGTAGTGGCAGACATAAACCGACTTTTGTTCTACCTCCAATACGGTCCACTGAAATGCCGTGGGCTGTGTCCGTGTCCGCCCTCCAAATGCAGAGTGGACACGGACATGCCATCCACCCGCTCCACTCATTGTGGGCCGCGACCGGTTACCAAGTCGCTTAAGTGGCCCTCGCTCTTCAAAAGGTTGGGCACCCCTGATTTAAGATATCTTTAACGGGGGGGGGGGGGGGGGGGGGTTCTTCCCAAAGACTACAAAAAGTAAGGATCGTTCTTCCCACTAACGTACTGTGAGCTTTTAATTTAATATTTTTAGCAGGGGGTCCCTGGAGCCAAAAGGTGATTTCAAGGGTTCCTCCAAGTTAAAAAGGTTGAGAAAGACTGCTCTAGGAGTACAGATCTTGTGTCCAGTAACAAGTTTTATATTTAAAAAGGAGAAATAAGTTTAAAGCTTTTATGGCCATAATTGTGGATCACAGGAGTGCAGTTTATTATGCAGTTCTGAGACCCGTTTTCAGCCGACAGCGGTCTAAAGACTATCGGCTGATGTCACTCAGCCGGACCTGGTTCGGGAAAAATCCCAACTATGTGGTCAGGATGCACCCAGAAGCCTGAATCAGCACCTGGCTTAACCTCTCAGCGATCCGCTTAGAGCCTATGGCAGCCACTCCCACCCCCTCCACAGCCGGGAGCTCCAGTGAGCACTGAAGGGGACAGCAGAGAGCTCCAGTGAGCACTGAAGGGGACAGCAGAGAGCTCCAGTGAGCACTGAAGGGGACAGCAGAGAGCTCCAGTGAGCACTGAAGGGGACAGCAGAGAGCTCCAGTGAGCACTGAAGGGGACAGCAGAGAGCTCCAGTGAGCACTGAAGGGGACAGCAGAGCTCCAGTGAGCACTGAAGGGGACAGCAGAGATCCAGTGAGCACTGAAGGGGACAGCAGAGCTCCAGTGAGCACTGAAGGGGACAGCAGAGATCCAGTGAGCACTGAAGGGGACAGCAGAGATCCAGTGAGCACTGAAGGGGACAGCAGAGATCCAGTGAGCACTGAAGGGGACAGCAGAGATCCAGTGACTGACAGTCACAGCTCCCCGCTCAGAGCGAAGGGGGAGAACCGAGTGATCAGCTGTGTTTGATCGCTTAAGTTCTCTCTGCAGAGACGGCGGGGGACAGATGCAGGATCAGATCGATGCTGCATCCACCTAGGTGAGTAGAATTGTCTTTTTACAATCATTAATTCTCTGTTGTGATGAAGGCTCCATCTTAGTGCAAAAGGGATACCATTGCCCCGAATCTCAGAATCTGTATACTCCATGGCACATGAGAGCTGTTCTCAACCCTTAGAACTAGTTCTAGGGCCTTGATCGTGACAGATAACTCCTATCCCGACAAGTTTCCCCTTTTAAAAGCCAAGTAGCTAAGATTTAGAAAAAAAAAAAAGGAAAAGTCGGATAAGCAAGAGATGGATCAGCAAACTCGTAGCTATTAAAGGAAATGAGGCGCACTAAATCCAGTCAACTGATTAACTTTGTAGCCGAGGGAATGTACACAACACATTATGGTGCCATGCAGCTTAATGGCATTGCTTCCTTCACTTTTACAGTGGCTGTGGCCTTTTCCGATGACGCGCTCGGCTCTTAGCGCGGGAGGAGAGGCTCGCCATCCATCAGGCCTCCCCATCCCTCAGAGATTCAATTATGACGAATGCTGTACCCAAATTAATCCACGTGGCCTACTTCCTGTGATTAGCCGCGGTATTTATGGGGCATTTTTCATTACGGGATTCCTTAGGCCTGGGCCTTGCCTGGATTAAGCCGGCTCTATGTGAGGTTTTACGAGCAGCCATGAAAACACTAGCGGGAATACACATTTCAATTTGTATTCATTATACGTTTCAAGTGGGCAAAGCAGTTATTCACTAGAACTAGTTCAGCCAATCTTGAACTTTTCTGTACTCAGAGGTGACATCAAACTTACTGGGCCTTGCACACATTACGTTTTTCTGAAAGGAAAGCACATAACTGCGAGTAACCAATCCGGTCCTCCCGCTTGTGCGTAAGGAGTGTAGAAAACAAAAGGGACATTCTAACTGGGTGACAGATTTCCCTTTTAGATTTTGGAAAAACTCTTGTGCATAGTAAGCAGTGGCAGCCGATGGGAATTTTTTTTTGGGTGACGGCAAACAGTATGCCACCTACAAAACCCCGCCCCCGTCGGTCGTTAGCACTAAACTCATCGCTTCACCGACGCCTTCCCCTGCACAGTGGCGGCTTCCCGTTCCCCTGCTCTCAACGGGTCATCACGGCGGGGTGCGGCGGCTTCCGTTTCTTCCCTCATCCTCGGCGGCCAATCGGGAGTCTTCTCTTTGCAGAAGCGGGTGTGAGACCTGTTTTCTGATTGGCCCGGATTGAGGATCAGTGTTTCAACTGCGAATATTCATTCACTGTTCTAACACCTGGGTGGGCTCATGGCGCAATGCTCTGCGCCACAAGCCCACCCTATTTTGAAGCATATTAGAGGTCTAATCAGGTGCTTAAATTTTTTTTTTAACGCCCACTGTAATTCAGGCGCCCGGCGTCCTGAAAGGAGCCGAACGCATTAATAGGGGGTGGGTGCGGCGTCTGGATAGATTCGCATGAATCTATTATACATATAGGGGGTGGCGTGGATAGAGGGGGTGGCGCCCGGGTGCCCCTAATAGTAAGCAAATGTCTAAAAAGGAAAAAGGAAAAACTGGCCATAAAAATAAAAATAAAAATAAAAAGAATAAGGCAAAAAATGTCCCAATTGCAAGAACTTTCTGCCTTAATACCTCCATTTGGACTAAACTGTATCTGAGCACCACAAACTGAAAACGCAGTTTAATGCGACAGTTTAATTCGATTTTTAATTATTCAACGCAAACTCCCCACCCCATCCACTCATGTTTACAGCACTGAGGAAGAGGGCACAACTCTCGAAACGCGCAAGCTGCGCCCCCACTCGATGGACATTTGGTCGATGGCACAGTGTTCATTTATGCCGGCATCAGTCTCCTTATGTGAGTATATTGGATTTCTTCGTGTAATGCATTAAAATAGTTATACAGTAATGCACTAGGCTGGTGTGCATTCTTCTATTGCTTGCGTCTATGTCTCAATGCTTTATTTTATTGAGAATACAATAGAGAAATACCCCACCCAGCATTTCTATATGTGGCCATCTTGAGTAAGGGCAGATGATTCACGTAACATTTACTTCCTAGAATCCATCTGCCCTTGGCTCACGCTTGCTGGCAGGAGGGTGCGCTTAGATGAGAAAGACCCTCCTCCTCTCCTGAAGAATCCTGGGATGTATGACATCATTTGGGCCTAGGCTAGAAACCAGGAAGCAGCTGAAGAAACGTAAAAAATATCCTCCTTTTAGCAAGTCTCTCTATTGTGCTCCTGGCCCCTCCCTCCTGTTCTATGCCCCCACAGCAAGCAGCTTGCCATGGGGGCACCCGAGCCGAGGCACAGCTTCCTGTGTCCATTCAAACGTGGAGCTGCGGCCTGGTCCCTTGTCTATCCCGATTGACTGACTGACAGCAACGGGAGCCAATGGCACCACTGCTGTGTCTCAGCCAAATCAGGGGGGAGAGTCTTGGATGGCCGAGACACTCGTGGACATCGCTGGACAGAGATGGGGCTCCGGTAAGTATTAGGGGGGGGGGGGCCCTGCTGCACATCGAAGGCTTTTTATCTTAATGCATAAAATGCATTAACTTAAAAAAAAAAAAAACCGCTTGCCGACCAGCCTCCATCTTTATACTGCGGCAGGTCGGCACGATCCTGCGAGCCGTCGTAGCTGTATGTCGGCTCGTTTAAGCGGGATAACAGGCACGCGCGCCCGGATGCACTCGGGGGGTGCCGATGCTCGTGGCCGATGGTGACGATGACCGCCGGGCACGAGCGGCAGAACAGGTACGAGTGTGTGTAAACACACAAATCCCGTTTGTGAGGAGTGACAGATCGTGTGTTCCTAATGGCTAGGAACCATGATCTGTCATTCCCTCTAGGTCAGTCCCCTCCCCCTACAGTTAAAAACACAGGGAACACAGTTAACCCCTTCACTGCCAGTGACATTTATACAGTAATTAGTGCATTTTTATAGCATTGATTGCTGTATAAGTGACAGTGGTCCCAAAAATGTGTCAAAAGTGCCCGGTGTTCGTCAATGTCGCAGTCTCGATAAAAAAAAAAAAATAATAATAAAAATGCCATAAATCTATCCCCTATTTTGTAGACGCTATAACTTTTGCCAAACCAATCAATATACGCCTATTGCAATTTTTAACCAAAAATATGTAGAAGAATACGTATCAGCCTAAACTGAGAAAAATTCTGCTTTTTAAAAAAAAAAAAAAAGGGGATATTTATTATAGCAAAAAAAAATACAAAATTGTGTTTTTTTCAAAATTTACGCTTTTTTGGGGTTTACAGGCATAAAAAAATAAAAACCCAGAGGTGATCAAATACCACTAGAAAGCTCTATTTGTGGGGGGGGGGGGGGGGGCCCCAATCTCTAGTCCCAGATTGGGGCCTGGAGCTTGAAGGTTCCAAAACATATTGGGTGGGACGGAACCTTCAATCCTGTGTCCGTATTTTACTGGGTGCCTGCAGCCTGTGTGAGTACTCAGGTGTTCAGAGTCGTTATATACTCTAGCCCAGGGGTGCCCAACCAGTGGCCCGTGGAGCCCTCTGATGTGGCCCGCGGAGCCCTCTGATGTGGCCCGCGACCTCCTGCACTGGGATGGAATAGAATAGAATACTGTTATTAAAGCGGAGCTCCACCCGCACCAAAAATATTAAAAGTCAGCAGCTACAAATACTGCAGCTGCTGACTTTTAATAAATGGACACTTACCTGTTCCAGGTTCCAGCGGAGTCGGCAGAATGTGACGAGCGAGCGCTCGTCTCTCAGCTGCCCCCGCCGCCATCCTCTGTCAGGGAATCAGGAAGTGAAGACGCAACGTCTTCACTGCCCTGTTCCCTACTGCGCATGCGCGAGTCGCGCTGCGCTTCTCTATTGGTCCCCGTTGTGTCCTGGGAACTGTGTTTCCCAAGACACAAAATGGGGCATCTCCGGCTATGGGCAGGGATGCTAGTCCCGGAAGTGGGTGCAGATACCTGTATTATACTACAGGTATCTGCACCCCCCCCCCCCTGAAAGGTGCCAATTGTGGCACCGGAGGGGAGGAGGAATCCGATAAGCAGAAGTTCCACTTTAGGGTGGAGCTCCGCTTTAAAGGTCAGTTTATTACTAAAATCACAGTGTATATATGGGGCATATCTGTTCTGCAGTGGTTACTGGGCTGCTTTCAAACTGCTTTCAGGTGGAGAGCAGTTTACCTGCAGGTTACCTGCACTGAGCCATAGACTTCTATTATTACCTGAGAGTTTGGGGAGCTTTTGGAAAGTGCACCAAACCTGCAGAATATAATAAAAGTCTATTGCAAAGTGCAGGAAAGCCAAAAGCACACTGGGTTTCACCCGCGGTGCGGGTAAACCGCAGCGCACCAGTGTGAAAGCAGCCTTGGGCCCCTTTCACATGGTCAGTCTGACAGTCCGACCAATTGGACCCTCCATTCACCTGTGTGGAAGACATAAACCGACTTGTGTCCTACCTCTGATCCGCTAGAAAAAAAAAAAAAAAAAGAAAAAGGAAAAAGGAAAAAGGAGGAGGAGAAAAAGGAGAAGGAGAAGAAGGAAAAAAGGAGGAGAAGGAGAAGAAGGAAAAAAGGAGAAGAAGAAAAGGAGAAGGAGAAGAAGGAAAAGGAGGAGAAAAAAAAGGAAAAGGAGAAGGAGAAGAAGGAAAAGGAGAAGGAGAAGAAGGAAAAGGAGAAGGAAGAAGAAGGAAGAAGAAGGAGAAGGAAGAAGAAAAAGGAGAAGGAGAAGGAGAAGGAGGAGAAGAAGAAGGAGAATGAGAAGAAGGAGAATGAGAAGAAGGAGAAGGAGGAGAAGAAGAAGGAAGAAGAAGGAGAAGGAGAAGAAGAAGGAGAAAGAGGAGACGACGGACATGCCATCCACCCGCTCCGCTCATTGTGGCCCGTGACCGCTTACCAAGTCGCTTAAGTGGCCCTTGCTCTTCAAAAGGTTGAGAAATAGGAAGAAGAAGGAGGAAGGAAAAAGGAGAAGGAGGAAAAAGGAGAAGGAGAAGAAGGAAAAAAGAGAAGGAAAGAAGGAAAAAAGGAGAAGGAGAAGAAGGAAAAGGAGAAGGAGAAGAAGGAAAAGGAGAAGGAGGAAAAAGGAGAAGGAAAAAAGGAGAAGGAGGAAAAAGGAGAAGGAGAAGAAGGAAAAAAGGAGAAGGAGAAGAAGGAAAAAAGAGAAGAAGAAGAAGAGAAGGAGGAAGAAGGAAGAAGAAGGAAAAAGGAGATGGAAGAAGGAAAAAGGAGAAGTAAGAAGAAGGAAAAAGGAGAAGGAGAAGGAGAAGAAGAAGGAAAAAGTAGAAGGAGAAGAAGAAGGAAAGGAAAGGAAAGAGAAGGAGAAGGAGAAGGAGAAGGAGAAGGAAAGGAAGAGAAGGAGAAGGAGAAGGAGAAGAAGGAGAATGAGAAGAAGGAGAAGGAGAAGAAGAAGGAGAAAGAGGAGACGACGGACATGCCATCCACCCGCTCCGCTCATTGTGGCCCGCGACCGCTTACCAAGTCGCTTAAGTGGCCCTTGCTCTTCAAAAGGTTGGGCACTCCCTGCTCTAGCCTAATAGCTAAGGGCTCCTAGTTTGGAGACAGAAGGTCTCCCCCAGGGGTCAACGGTGCTCCAGCCAAAAAGTCAAGGGACAGAAGGTCTCACCCAGGGGTCAGAGGCACCCCAGACAGTTGGGTCCCAGGTGTGTGGGATTGTTATATACTCAAGCCCGAGGATAGCTTGAGGCTTCCAGTTTGGGAGGGTGCTCCCAGTCTGAAGATAGAGGAACTTACCCAGAAGTCAGAGGTGCCCCAGCCAGGAAGTTTCATTCCAGGAGTAAGATGGGCTCCTATGGGGGTGTCAGGAGAAGCCCTATCCAGAAGCCAGGACTGGGCCGTGCAGCAGGGCATTGCAACTAGGAGGCTAAGTGAACCAATTGACCCAGGAGAGCAGGGTAACACAGACACACGACTGGTAAGAAGAACAACAGTGCAGATGACAAGGGAGCCAGGTGCTCAGCAATTTCAGCTGACTAATCATGTTGATATGGAAGAACCTCTATGCGGGCAACTGATGTTTACATGAACGGTTTTGTTCAATACACAACATATACATACATACATACAGTACACACATCCATTTTCAGCCCGCTCCAGTCTGGCCACGTGATCCAGTGCGTCAGCCAGAGGCAGCTGCAGGGGGGAGGAGGGAGCGCTCGATAAATCCATCAAAGCCTGGCACATTGAAGTCACCCATAGGCTTCTATGGTCCATCCGTTTTTGGCGCCACCTCCTCCCCCCTGCAGCTGCCGGGAGTTGGATCAGGTGACTGAGCCGCAGCTGGTTGAAAAATATTTAAGTATATAAATCCTTCTTACACAGGTTAGTTAGCATAGATGTTGGGGGGGGGGGGGGCTTTTTAAGACTAGCTGGGTTCATCTCTACTTTAATGGAGTGATCTGGTACTCTGTCTCCCAGCTGTCCTCCTGCACAATATACAGGCATTGTTGTCACCATCAGGAAACTGACCATGAGAAATGCCGTGTAACCATCTCTGGAGAGTATGGAGACAGGAAGTGGCTTCAAAGAGGCTGCAGAAGATCAGCAGCACTGAATACACCAAAGGATGGAAACAAAAAAGCAAAAGCTGCTTTTTTTATTTAAAAAAAAAAAACTATAAAAAACTGTATTACACATGATACTTTTGCAAGCTAAATGCTATTGAATTGGGGTTCAAGAAAGTCCAAAACGGCAGTTGATCACATGGCACTTTATCTGCTTTGCTTGTCGGCGTCTTTCAGTTGCTGAAGATGAGCAGCTGACAGACAGAGGAGGAACATGTGAACGCACGGGTGTTTTTCCGACTGGTTGCCATTGTTTGTTTTATGGTGTAAAAAATACCTCAAGATGAGGAGAAAAGCTTCTCTGCCAGACTGCGGGAAACTTTCCATCCACATATAAAAGCAAAGACTGTTTACCTCCCGTTCAAAGCCAAACCTACAAGGCATTCAAATACACATTTTGCTGCTAATGCCGTGCCTTTTACAAGGGTTTCAAGTTTAAAAATTGATCTTTTTTCCCTTCCTTTTTTGATATAAGACTCCGGAGAATTCGCCTTGTAAATTCCCCTCACTTTGAACTCCTTTTGTGAGTCCTAAGCGACAGAACCATGAAGAGACTCTTCAGAGAAAAGACGCGTCTCGTGTGATGTTCGCTGCGTAGCTCTAAGACCAGACAAAGCCAGAGCTGTACTGAGAGCTTATACTGGAAAATTGAGGGCTTTAGTCCCAAGTCGCCCAGCTACACCAAACTGGTCACTTCACAAACTGGGGCATTCACCCAGCTACACTGGAACTGGAGACCCTGTGAACTGGGCCATTCACCCAGCTACACTGGAACTGGAGACCCTGTGAACTGGGCCATTCACCCAGCTACACTGGAACTGGTACCCTTCCACTATACTGGAACTGGTGACCTTGAACTAGACCATTCACCCAACTATACTGGAACTGGTACCCTTCAACTATACTGGAACTGGTGACCCTATGAAGTGGTCCATTGACCCAGCTACACTGGAACTGGAGACCCTGTGAACTGGGCCATTGACCCGGCTACACTGGAACTGGTCACCTTGAACAAGACCATTCACCCGACTATACTGGAACTGGTACCTTTGAACTAGACCATTCACCTGACTATACTGCTACTGGTCACCTTGAACTAGACCATTCACCCAACTACACTGGAACTGGTTACCTTGAACTAGACCAATGACCCAACTACACTGAAACTGGTACCCTTGAACTGGACCATTCACCCAGCTACACTGAAACTGGTCACCTTGAACAAGACCATTCACCCGACTATACTGGAACTGGTCACCTTGACCAAGACCATTGACCCAACTACACTGGAACTGGTCACCTTGAACTAGACCAATGACCCAACTACACTGGAACTGGTCACCTTGAACTAGACCATTGACCCAACTACACTGGAACTGGTCACCTTGAACTAGACCATTGACCCAACTACACTGGAACTGGTCCCCTTGAACTAGACCATTGACCCAACTACACTGGAACTGGTCACCTTGAACTAGACCATTCACCCAACTATACTGGAACTGGTCACCTTGAACTAGACCATTGACCCAACTACACTGGAACTGGTCACCTTGAACTAGACCATTGACCCAACTACACTGGAACTGGTCACCTTGAACTAGACCATTCACCCAACTATACTGGAACTGGTCACCTTGAACTAGACCATTGACCCAACTACACTGGAACTGGTCACCTTGAACTAGACCATTCACCCAACTATACTGGAACTGGTCACCTTGAACTAGACCATTCACCCAACTACACTGAAACTGGTCACCTTGAACTAGACCATTGACCCAACTACACTGGAACTGGTCACCTTGAACTAGACCATTCACCCGACTACACTGGAACTGGTACCCTTGAACTGGACCATTCACCCAACTACACTGGAACTGGTACCCTTGAACTGGACCATTCACCCAACTACACTGGAACTGGTCACCCTGAACTGGGCCATTTACCCAACTAAACTTGAACTGGTACTAGAACAAAAGTATTAATAATAATAATGAAATAGCAACTAAGGGTTTAAGGGCTTGTTCACATGTGGGGTACCCTCTGAAGAGTGATGTTTGAATCAGTTTTCAGAGGGCATCCAACAGGGGGGGTGAGTAGGTGATAAACCTTGGAAAGGCTGGATGTTCGTATTCAAGTGGGCTGTAAAACTGCAGCTCAGCCAGCTGGTTTTAAGAGCAAAGTATGTTTTTTTATTAAATTTTTTATTTAAGAATCATACCTGCCTAGGTGGATGCAGCATTGGTGATACCACATAGCTGGCTGCCATCTCTATGACCCTCGGAGGCCATAAGTGATGTCATGACATAACTTCCGGCACTAGCAGATGTAAACACTGCCGTTTTTTTGCTGGAAAGCCAGAGTTCGATTTCTTATTTCTCAGGCTTTCCAGCATAGAGGGGAGATCTGAGGACTTTTAGACCCCAGATCTCTAAAGAGGACCTGTCATGCCCAATTCCTATTACAAGAGAGGCTTACACTCCTTGTAATATGAATAAAAGTGATCAAAAAAATAAAAAATTTTTAAAAGGCAAAGTGTTAAAAAAATTTAAATAAATATATATATTTTTTAAAGCGCCACCATCCCCATGTGGTCGGAAGCGGAAGCATATATAGGCTGTGCCCGCATATGTAAACGGCATTCAAACCACACCTGTAATATATCGCCGTGAATGTTAGAGCGAGAGCAATAATTCTAGCGCTAAACCTCCTCTGTAACTCTAAACAGGTAACAGTTAAAACATTTTTTAAAGTGTAGCCTATGGAGATTTTAAAATTCCGTAGTTTGTCCCCATTCCATGAGTGTGCGCAAATTTAAAGCGTGACATGTTCGGTATCTATTTACTTGGCGTAACATCATCTTTCACATTATACAAAAAAAATTGGGGTGAATATTGTGGGGGGGGGGGGGTTTTGTTAATTCAAAACGTTTTTTTTTTTTTTTAACCCAAAAAAATAGCGTTTGAAAAATTGCTGTGCAAATACCGCGTGACATAAAAACTGCAACGACCGTCATTTTATTCCCTAGGGTCTCTGCTAAAAATATATACAACGTTTGAGGGTTCTGAGTAATTTTCTAGCAAAAAAAAAAAAAAAGGATAATTTTTACATGTAGGAGAGGAATGCCAGAATTGGCCCGCTAATGGAAGTGGTTAAAAGCTTAGAGATCCAAAAGCAACCAACCATCTCATATTTTTCATTACAGGTTACAGAATGAAGATGCCGACTGGTTGCCCCGGGGAATACAGTTACACTATCAGACTGAGATCCATGCTTAAGCCGCAGTAATGTCTTTTAGGAGTTGCCGGTCTGATTTACCTCCCCCCTACAGCTCCGGCTTACACAATGGCTGCCTTTATGTCAAGGGCAACAAGTCCAGTGCATTCTCCATGGGCTGCACTACATACTGACCGGCTGTAGGTGGTGCCAGTCGCTTTGCCATCTTTGCCAGCTGTCAAATAGGGAAAATTCACCAGAAAAACACTAAAATGTGTCGTCCCAGAACAACAACATTTTCTCACTAAAAGCTTTATTCAGGTTTTGTAGAAATAAGATGCTGAAATGTTGAGAAGTTAAATGGAAATCGATAAAACGGAAGTGTTTTTAATTCTTTTATTCAGATTTCCAAATCTACAGAGGATGCAAGAGTAGGAGGAAAGGAATAAGGCACAGACATAGGAGACAGGTAGTGGAAAAAAAAAAAAAAAAATTAAATAAAAAAAAGGGTATAGGAGGCATAGGGATAGTATCATGAAATGTTCTCTGACATAAAAACATAACACAATACAGTACATCCGGAAAGTATTCACAGCGCTTCACTTATTCCACATTTTGTTATGTTGCAGCCTTATTCCAAAATAGATTGAAGTCATTATTTTCCTCAAAGTTCTACAAACAATACTCCATAATGGCAACGTGAAAGAAGTTCGTTTGAAATTTTTGCAAATTTATTAAAAAAAAAAAAACGAAAAAAAAAATCCCATGTACACAAGTATCACAGGCTCCTCCCATGTATACAAGTATCACAGGCTCCTCCCATGTACACAAGTATCACAGGCTCCTCCCATGTACACAAGTATCACAGGCTCCTCCCATGTACACAAGTATCACAGGCTCCTCCCATGTACACAAGTATCACAGGCTCCTCCCATGTACACAAGTATCACAGGCTCCGCCCATGTACACAAGTATCACAGGCTCCGCCCATGTACACAAGTATCACAGGCTCCGCCCATGTACACAAGTATCACAGGCTCCTCCCATGTACACAAGTATCACAGGCTCCTCCCATGTACACAAGTATCACAGGCTCCTCCCATGTACACAAGTATCACAGGCTCCTCTCATGTACACAAGTATCACAGGCTCCTCCCATGTACACAAGTATCACAGGCTCCTCCCATGTACACAAGTATCACAGGCTCCTCCCATGTACACAAGTATCACACGCTCCTCCCATGTACACAAGTATCACAGGCTCCTCCCATGTACACAAGTATCACAGGCTCCTCCCATGTACATAAGTATCACAGGCTCCTCCCATGTACACAAGTATCACAGGCTCCTCCCATGTACACAAGTATCACAGGCTCCTCCCTTGTACATAAGTATCACAGGCTCCTCCCTTGTACATAAGTATCACAGGCCCCTCCCATGTACATAAGTATCACAGGCCCCTCCCATGTACACAAGTATCACAGGCCCCTCCCATGTACACAAGTATCACAGGCTCCTCCCATGTACACAAGTATCACAGCCTTTGCTCAATACTTTGGTGAAGCTCCTTTGGCACCAATTACAGCCTCAAGTCTTGTTTGGTATGATGCTACAAGCTTGGCACATCTATTTTTGGGCAGTTTCTCCAATTCTTCTCTGCAAGACCTCTCAAGCTCCCTCAGGTTGGATGGGGAGTGTCGGTGCACAGCCATTTTCAGATCTCTCCAGAGATTTTCAATCGGGTTCAAGTCTGGGCTCTGGCTGGGCCACTCAAGGACATTCACAGAGTTGTCCCGTAGCCACTCCTTTGTTATCTTGGCTGTGTGCTTAGGGTGGTTGTCCTGTTGGAAGATGAACCTTCGCCCCAGTCTGAGGTCCAGAGCGCTCTGGAGCAGGTTTTCTTCAAGGATGTCTCTGTACATTGCTGCATTCATCTTTCCCTCCATCCTGACTAGTCTCTCAGTTCCTGCTGTTAAAATGCATCCCTACAGCATGATGCTGCCACCACCATGCTTCACTGTAGGGATGGTATTGGCCAGATGATGAGCGGTGCCTGGTTTCCTCCAGACATGACACTTGTCATTCAGGCCAAAGAGTTCAATCATTGTTTCATCAGACCGTGTCCGCAGTCTCTCGGCCATCTCCGGTACCGTGTCCGCAGTCTCTCGGCCATCTCCGGTACCGTGTCCGCAGACTCTCGGCCATCTCCGGTACCGCGTCCGCAGACTCTCGGCCATCTCCGGTACCGTGTCCGCAGTCTCTCGGCCATCTCCGGTACCGCGTCCGCAGTCTCTCGGCCATCTCCGGTACCGCGTCCGCAGTCTCTCGGCCATCTCCGGTACCGCGTCCGCAGTCCGCCAGTCTCTCGGCCATCTCCGGTACCGCGTCCGCAGTCTCTCGGCCATCTCCGGTACCGCGTCCGCAGTCTCTCGGCCATCTCTGGTACCGCGTCCGCAGTCTCTCGGCCATCTCCGGTACCGCGTCCGCAGTCTCCGACCATCTCCGGTGCCATGTCAACCATCTCTGGTACCATGTTCGCAGTCTCCGGTGCCATGTCAACCATCTCTGGTACCATGTTCACAGTCTCCGACCATCTCCGGTGCCATGTCGACCATCTCTGGTACCATGTTCGCAGTCTCCGACCATCTCCGGTGTCACGTCAACTATCTCTGGTACCATGTTCGCAGTCTCAGACCATCTCTGGTACCATGTCCGCAGTCTCTGGCCAGCATTTGTATCATGCCCATTGTTGTAGACTATTTCCTGAATATTCACTGAATTGTATCTGCTGCCTTTTGGTAATGTCGAGGGCTCCACTTGGACCCCCCCCCCCCCATATCAAGAAAGTTGACTACTACCGGTCTAATTATATAATGGGACTAAGATTTTAAGGTTTAAGACGTTTTTTTTTTTTTTTAAACCCAATATTTTTTTTTTTTCATTTGGTGTTCAGCCTCCTGTTGCAAAAAAAACTTTTATTGCCTTTTTACATATATTCTTAGAAGGGTGCAATGCAGTTTCGGGGATAGGTCTATTGGAGAGGACACAGGGCCGCCTCCTCACCTTTGCACTCTTCACACCTTCACTAACCCCGAAGCCTGGTAGAGACTTGATGGAGCATCGACTTAAATCAACAGCGCCGTAAAGAAGATAAACTAGTTAAACTCCATCTGGCTAAAACAATTCAGTTTAACCCTTTTAATGGCGCAGAAACAGCACTGCTCAGTCACAATAAGTAGACATGAAGCGAGGACTGCTGGGAAGTCCCGATGTACAAGATGAAGCAATGAAGCTGAAACATTGTTGGCTCCGGATGACTTATATTTCACATAAAAACCAACACATGAAAATAGATCATCTCCCCCCAGATGCAGCCAGCGCCAGCGAGGCATTACGAGACCATTCACTTGGGTAACTGTGACAAATACGCAACTCATGTTCACCGTGTTCTCATGAATCTTCGCCACAGCATCAACTACAAGGCTTGTAACACACTCCATCAAAAGGCTCCATTACACGAAGAAACCATGTCAATGAACTCCACAGCTTTCCTCGGAGTGGAGCTGTTGCCTTAACGGTGCGGCAGCCATTTTGTGTGCTGTGAAAAAAAAAGGACCTCCATCGATCATGCCAGACCTTCAGGACTCCGCATCCTTCACACTTTCCAATGGTCCCTGTTCCACTGATTTTCAGGACTCTAAAGGGCTTGGCATGCATGGGTGTGTTTTTTTTGTCAAAACGTAGGTATGTATGGGTGCTTGAGCCAAACGCCAGCAAACTTCTTACCTTAAAGTGTTTGTAAACCTCAGACATGAAATATGAACAAATCCCTCTTTAGCAACAGTTGCCAACCACTGATGGACCACAAAACCACAAAAATTTGGTGGTTACCAGGGGTTCTGCTCCAAAAAGCAACATTGTGGCAGATGTATACCACCTAATGTTGTTTCCAGTGTTGTTCTCAATGCGTGCCAACAGTCAATACTGTCAGTGTGCATTGATACCCGATGCCTCCTCTGTAGTCCCGGCTCCGGTGAACTCAGAGAGAGGCACTAGGAGTAGTGCGGGAGGTAAAGAAGGGGGTGGGGCTTTCAATGGCAAATCTGATCACAGACTATGGGAGGGAGCACGGAGCTCGAGCACATGGCTTGATAAGAGATCAAATGATGAGTCTCTGTAAGGCAGCAGCGTGATGCAGAGTGCAGGGGGTGGGGGGCAGAGCCAGAGCATTGTGTGTATAAGGCAGCAGTGTAATCCGAGGGGGGGGGCAGAGGCAGAGCATTGTGTGTATAAGGCAGCAGTGTAATCCAGGGGGTAGGGGGGCAGAGCCAGAGCATTGTGTGTATAAGGCAGCAGTGTAATCCAGGGGGTAGGGGGGCAGAGCCAGAGCATTGTGTGTATAAGGCAGCAGTGTGATCCAGGGGAGGGGGCAAAAACCTGGAGCATTGTGTGTATAAGGCAGCAGTGTAATCGGGGAGGGGCAGAGAGTCAGAGCATTGTGTGTATAAGGCAGCAGTGTAATCCAGGGGGAGGGGGGCAGAGCCAGAGCATTGTGTGTACAAGGCAGCAGTGTGATCCAGGGGAGGGGGCAAAAACCCGGAGCATTGTGTGTATAAGGCAGCAGTGTGATCCAGGGGGAGGGAGGCAGAGAACCGGAGCATTGTGTGTATAAGGCAGCAGTGTGATCCAGGGGAAGGGGGGCAGAGCCAGAGCATTGTGTGTATAAGGCAGCAGTGTGATCCAGGGGAAGGGGGCAGAGAGCCGGAGCATTGCGTGTAGAAGGCAGCAGTGTGATCCAGGGGAAGGGGGCAGAGAGCCGGAGCATTGTGTGTATAAGGCAGCAGTGTGATCCAGGGGAGGGGGGCAGAGAGCCGGAGCATTGTGTGTATAAGGCAGCAGTGTGATCCAGGGGAAGGGGGGCAGAGAGCCGGAGCATTGTGTGTATAAGGCAGCAGTGTGATCCAGGGGAAGGGGGGCAGAGAGCCGGAGCATTGTGTGTAGAAGGCAGCAGTGTGATCCAGGGGAAGGGGGCAGAGAACTGGAGCATTGTGTGTATAAGGCAGCAGTGTGATCCAGGGGAAGGGGGGCAGAGAGCCGAAGCATTGTGTGTCGAAGGCATGTAAAATTCATGTTAGTCCACGGATTCAAAATTGGGAGTTTAGTGATCTGTGGGGTCCAAAAGGCTGGTTACCACTGCTCTATATTGTGTGCTTGTCTCAATCCAGAGCACTAAGTATCATTCCTGTCTGCTGCCTCCTTCCTTTGCTATATGCAGGAGTCACTTCTGACAAGTTTTCCCGACACCAAGAGATAAACAGGTGACAGGGGAGGGGATCTCAAGCGGGTTAACAGCCTCAGCTCTGTTCCTGTGTGCTGGGGGATATGGGGGATATGGGGGATATGGGGGGGGGGGTGTTTCTTCCCTCCAGAGCTCTTCTCACAGATGGAACTTCAGCTCCCTGTTTTAAGAGATGAGAGATCCTGTGTAAATTCTGCAATTTTAATGAATGTAGGGGAAAGACGGCTGTAGATAAACAGGTACAATGCAGGTAGGAGAATCTCTAAGAATCTCTGTGTATCACCTGAGGCCAGTCATTTCACTGGGTAGATGTGAGGGTTACAACCACCTTAAGCAGTTGACAGCTGCAATGTGTAGATTAATGTTCTCCCCCTATAATGAGAGAAGTCTAATCTATAACCCATTACAGAAAGGTAAGGGTCCACTCCAAGATCACTCCACACATGAGAGGAGCCGTACATCTTCTATGTCAATATAAATATACATATGCAATACTCTATAGACAATTATATATCTTTGTTCTGCTACCACGGGTGGGGGGGGGGGGGGGGTCACTCAAAACGTAGCGCCTTTCAGTATCTTCAGTCCAGTCAGTGAAGGTCGTTTCAGGGCTTCCGCTCCACTTTTATTCAAAAGTAAAGTTAACCACTTTACGACCAGCGCACGGCGATGAACGACCAGCGCACGGCGATGTGCGACCAGCGCGCGGCGATGTGCGACCAGCGCGCGGCGATGTACGTCCCTTTTTTGAAGAGGGATATCTCGGTAACAGCAGCAGCTGCTGCCACAACCCATATCCATCTCTTCAAGCGCCGGTCGGGTTTACGATAATGGTGGTCTCCGTGGTGGATTCGCCGCAAGATCACCGCTATCAGCGGCGGGAGAGGTGCCCCCACCCCTCCCGCTGCTTACCGGAGCCATCGGCAGCGGTGGAGGCGATCGGCTTCTGTTACTTCCTTGGTAAGGAGACGAGTGAGGCTAAGATGGCCCCCCCCCCCCCATCTCCATACCATAGCAGGGTGGAAGCCACGTCAAAACGTCACTTCCGCCCATACCTCTTAAAATGCACATTTTTGCAAATGACAATATTTTATTTATTTTTTGCATTTAAGTGCAAATATGAGATCTGAGGACTTTTTGACCCCCCAGATCTCATATTTAAGAGGACCTGAAATGTAGCTGCTGACTTTTAATATTGGGACACTTATATGTCTAGGGATCCTGCAATGTCCGCGCTCCAGCCGTTTTTTTCAATCGTCTCTCGGGTGCTGCCGCCACCATTCCTTGTTCTTTGGGAAACCAGAAGTGAAGCCATGCGGCTTCACCGCCGGTTCCCTACTGCGTTTACTTGAAGCGCGCTGCACTTTGTGAATGCCCGGTGGCCGGGGGGGGGAAGGAGGCGGGGGCTGACCTTCTGGGAGGACCTCGCCGCAGCGAGGGTCACACAGAAGTGGGGACGGGTACCTGTCAAAAAAAAAAAAACGGTACCCGCTCCCCCCTCCACACTGAAAGGTGCCAAATGTGCAGCAGAGGAGGGGTAGGAAGTAAATGTGTATACGGGTTAGCTCCGCTTTAAGTCCCGTACACACGGGCCGAATGTTGGGCGACATGGGCAGCTTCCAAAAAAAAAAAAAAGGGCAACATTCGGCTAGTGTGTATGGCACCTGGTCCGACAGAAGCCAGCAGTTTGGCTGGCTTGTCAAATCAGCTTGCTGGAAAACAAGCAGCTGACCGCCTCCTGATCAACGCTCTCAGCCAATAGCAAAGAGCGCTAATGGAAGTGTACTCGCGGGGGGGGGGGGGGGGCTCGTCCTCCTGTCAGAACCCAACAGCTTAGCGAGGGGAGATCGCTGTACCAAGGTCGGATCATTAGTACAGCGGCTGGGAGAAGTGTACTCGCAGGGGGGGGGGGGGTTGGCGTCCTTCCTTATCGAGGGGGTGAGCACTGTATCAACATGAGATCGTTAGTGCAGTTTATTTTAATAGTGTGTACTAGGCATTATTTTCTAATGCACATTGTGAAACACTCACAGTATGCAGTGAAATCCGAGTAAGCCATTTCAGTCTAGAACAGAAGCCGGTACAACTGGGGGAGGGGGGGGGGCACACGACTATGAATGACTAAAATGAGGCCAAAGGCATTTTGCAGCCTCATGCTTGGAGGTCACCTACCGCTAAAGCGGGCATCTACCTCCTATAGGAAATCCTTGTTCCTTCCCCATTTTGTTAAAGAATGAAAAAAGATAAAAACAAATGCCCGGTGATGAGGAGGGGGGCCGGAGGGGAAAGGGTTAATAGAGGCCGGACAAGTAAACAAAAAAACGAAACACAATTTGATTACAAAGACATTTTGCGGCAGTGAATTAAAATTTCAAATAAATGTAACGGTTATTGCCGATAATGCAAATGAACGATCTTGATAAAGACGGTGCCATTCGTGGAATTGGCACACTGTGGCCCATTTGCAGGAAGTCGCAGCGGGGGGGGGGGGGGGGGGGGGGGGGAACCTGCGCATCAGCAGATCGAAGACTGAGGGAAATTGACAAAGTTGTGTTTAGCAATGCAAGCGGCAGGTGTTGTGTTACAAGGACAGGAAGGAAAGAGATGATTGGGGGGGGGGGGGGGGGCGCACAAATAAAAGAAACAAACAAGAAAACGGATGCACTCGGATCCTTCGGAGACGCGACGCCACACTGAGATCTCATCTGGAGCGGCGCAGATTATTATCAGACTAAGCTTCAAGGTTTAGAAATTTATATGCAATAGAAAAAAAAAAAAATCTCAGCTAAGCACTATTTACATGTAAAGCGGTAATATCATTCAGTGCGGAAATACAGACGTCCCTTCTGAGGACCGAATAGTCACAAATATATGGGAAGATATTAAAAAAAACAGGACCGCCACTAGGCCACGCCTCCATCTATGCAGGTCATTGCCGACAATGGGAGAGGCAGCAACAGGTCAAGAATGGCCGCCGATCGCTACAAAAGATCTGTAATGACGATCGGAGGCTGCAATAGCTTAGCGCTCCTTCCGCTTCCTGTGCTGGACGGAGAACACAGGAGCGCCGCCGCCGCACCTTTCAGAGATTGCTTTGTATTATCTCAATGATCATGTCATGTTCTCCACCTCGTCCAACCAGAATGCTTTGTATTTATTGAGAAAATGCAAAGCATTCAATGGTTGGCACCCGTGTCCACCGACCTCCTGTGTTTAAAGTGAAGTTCACCTTTTGGGGAAAAAATGAAATGCACATATTTCTGCAGAAGAAAAAACATGCAGGAGCCTGGAAACCATTACATCGGTAACCAGTAGATCACAGGTGCAATGCCAGGCTGCTGCAGACTCTGAATATAGCGGTCTACTCATATGTCCTAAACGAGCATGACGCTGATGACGTCACTGCTGACGAAACGCGTAATGATTTCTGCAGAAGAAAAAACATGCAGGAGCCTGGAAAACATTACATCGGTAACCAGTAGATCACAGGTGCAATGCCAGGCTCCTGCAGACTCTCAATATAGCGGTCTACTCATATGTCCTATACAAGCATGACCCTGACGACGTTACTGCTGACAAAACACGTAAAGATTTCTGAAGAAAAAACATGCAGGAGCCTGGAAAACATTACATCGGTAACCAGTAGATCACAGGTGCAATGGCAGGCTCCTGCAGACTCTGAATATAGCAGTCTACTCATATGTCCTAAACAAGCATGACGCTGATGACGTCACTGCTGACGAAACGCATAAAGATTTCTGCAGAAGAAAAAACATGCAGGAGCCTAGAAACCATTACATCGGTAACCAGTAGATCACAGGTGCAATGCCAGGCTCCTGCAGGCTCTGAATATAGCAGTCTACTCATATGTTCTATACAAGCATGACCCTGACGACGTCACTGCTGACAAAACGCGTAAAGATTTCTGCAGAGGAAAAAACATGCAGGAGCCTGGAAAACATTACATCGGTAACCAGTAGATCACAGGTGCAATGGCAGGCTCCTGCAGACTCTGAATATAGCAGTCTACTCATATGTCCTATACAAGCATGACCCTGACGACGTCACTGCTGACGAAACGCATAAAGATATCGGCAGAAGAAAAAACAACATGCAGGAGCCTGGAAAACATTACATCGGTAACCAGTATTTCACAGGTGCAATGCCAGGCTCCTGCAGACTCTGAATATAGCAGTCTACTCATATGTCCTATATAAGCATGACCCTGACGACGTCACTGCTGACGAAACGCGTAAAGAGGAGCTGGAGACATGCGACGCCATTGCGCATCGGGAGACGGCAGCCATCTTACTGGTTGGTTATGAGGCTTATAGAGCGACGTGTGAGTTTCATGGTGATTTTGAGTGCATTAACTTTACAATATTACACTTTTATCTTGATTACTATACGTGGAGCTCTTCATTTTTTAAAATTCTTATGACATTTGTTGGAGGAGGAGTCTGTTGGGAGCAGGAGCAGGCTTTACCGCAGCGGCCACGGCATGTCTGAACCCCAGCCTAAAGCAGAGCTCCGCCCAAAACGGGACCATTCAGAAAGTGCAGCGCGACTCGCACGTGCGCAGTAGGAAACCAGCTGGTTTATGACTGAACTGATCCTCACGCCAGATTTGCCCAGGGCTGTTATTACACCGCATACATACACACATATATACATATATATATATATATATATACACACACATACATACATACTTCAATGAGAGGGCCCAAGGCTGATGGTTAAGGGCAGTGTGATTGGGTGATGGTTGTTGTCTCTTCATCACTCTGGAGCGCCTGTACCTTGTGTTTGCACTACTACCAAGTCGTTTTTGAGCACTTCTCTTTGGATTCATATGGAATTTTTTTATTATTAGGAGTTCTTTAGCCTAAACTATATACAAGGATCCGGTTTATATTTAGCGCTGCACTGTGAATGTCTATTTACGAGCAAGACCGTTACTGAACTGCTGGAAGGAGAGCGCTCACCAAAGCCCTTGCAATTCACTGAGCAGTACAAGCCACCTGCTGCAATGGCAGATGGTAGTTGTAGTTCATTCACAGAACTCTGAACTTCGATGCCTAAACATATTTTACCTTAACCACTCAAGGACCGAGCCTCTTTTTGAGATATGTTGTTTACAAGTTAAAAACGTTTTTTTTGCTAGAAAATTACTTAGGAAAAAAAAAAATGTATAATGTTTAGGGCTGCAACTAACGATTATTTTCATAATCGATTAGTTGGCCGATTTGTTGTTTCGATTAATCGATTAAAACCTTAAAAAAAAGTGTTGTGTATAATTTAATATGTAAAGTTTAAAAAAAAAAAAGGCAATCTATTCTTAAATACTGTATCTCTATGCAGTGGTAAATTAAAGCAACCAACCATGGTTGGGGAGCAAAATATCGAACCCACTCTGAGAATAACAGACAGAAGCAATATACTGTATATACGCTATTAGAGGAGATATACTGTATATACGCTATTAGAGGAGATATACTGTATATACGCTATTAGAGGAGATATACTGTATATACGCTATTAGAGGAGATATACTGTATATACGCTATTAGAGGAGATATACTGTATATACGCTATTAGAGGAGATATACTGTATATACGCTATTAGAGGAGATATACTGTATATACGCTATTAGAGGAGATATACTGTATATACGCTATTAGAGGAGATACTGTATATACGCTATTAGAGGAGATATACTGTATATACGCTATTAGAAGAGACATACTGTTTTTTGGCCAATTTGTTGTTGGGCAAATTAAAAAACACAAATTGCTGCAAAAACGCATTACATGCTTTTCTGCAGCTTCTCCATTGAAGTATATTGAACCAAAAAAGCCCCGTTTTGCATTAAAAAAAAAAAAGTGCCTGACCCTTTCCAAATACGCAGTGGCTGAAAAAAGTGAGTGAAACCATGTAAATGAACTGTAGTGCGTTTCTGCAAAAAGCACCAAAAAACACAGAGGTGTGAACCAGGTCTAAGACGTTTAGTAACATAATGGGGTTAAAAAAGCTAAAATGAGCCTTTTATAGTACAAAAAAAAGCAGATAATCACTACTGTAAGGGGTTAATTTTTTTTTTACTGTAGAACTGTGACTAATATTTACAGTAGCGATTTTCTTTTTTTGTACTATAAAGGGCTCATTTTAGTTTTTTTAACCCCATTATGTTACTGGGCGATTAATCGATTATGAAAATACTAATCGATTAATTTCATAATCAATTAGTTGTTTCAGCCCTAATAATGTTTGGGGGTTCCAACACCCTAGAGCAGGGATATGCAATTAGCGGAGCTCCAGCTGTTGCAGAACTACAAGTCCCATGAGGCATAGCGAGACTGACAGCCACAAGCATGACACCCAGAGGCAGAGGCATGATGGGACTTGTAGTTTTGCAACAGCTGGAGGTCGGCTCATTGCATATCCCTGCCCTAGAGAATAAAATGGCGGTCGTTGCAATACTTTGTCACACCGTATTTGCGCAGCGGTCTTACAGTCGCACTTTTTTTTTTCGGAAAAAAATACACTTTTTTTTAAATTTAAAAATAAAACAGTAAAGTTAGCCCAATTTTTTTTTATATTGTGAAAGACAATGTTACGCCGAGTAAATTGATACCCAACATTTCACGCTTCAAGATTGCGCCCACTCGTGGAATGGAGACAAAACTTTTAAATGAAAAAATCTCCATAGGCGACATTTAAAAAAAAAAAAAAAATTCTACAGGTTACATTTTTTGAGTTACAGAGGTCTAGGGCTAGAATTATTGCTCTCACTCTACCGATCGCGCGATACCTCACATGTGTGGTTTGAACACCGTTTTCATATGTGGGCGCTGCTCACCTATGTGTTCGCTTCTTCACGCAAGCTCGGCAGGACCGGGCGCGTTTAAAAAAAAAAAAAAATATGTTTTTTTTATTAGTTTACCTTTTATTTTTTATATTTTTACACTGTTCCTTTTAAAAAAAATTGTGTCACTTTTATTCCTATTACAAGGGATGTAAACATCCCTTGTAATAGAAAAAAAAAAAAGCATGACAGGTCCTCTTAAATGTGAGATCTGGGGGTCAAAGACCTCACATCTGATATTTACACTAAAATGCAATAAAAAAGAAAAAATGTTGCCAATAAAAAAAAAAAAATGGCCCTTTAAGAGGTATGGGAGGAAGTGATGTTTTGACGTCGCTTCCGCCCAGCAATGGTATGGAGATGGGTGGGGGCCATCTTCCTCTTGTCTTTACTTGTCTTAACCACTTGCCGACCGCCCCCTGTATATATACGTCGGCAGAATGGCACGTACAGGCAGAACCACGTACCTGTACGTGCCATTCTTCCGGCGGGTGGGGGGTCCGATCGGACCCCCCCCCGGCCGGCGGGGACGGTCGGGATCGCTTCAGGAGCGATCCGGGATGAGGGGACGGCCAGTGGTTTCTGGCCACCCCCTCGCGATCGCTCCTGGCGAATCAGATGCTTCCTCTGTCTGTGTCAATCAAAACACAGGCAGAGGAAGTGATGTCACGCTCGGTGCGCCGGTCTATGTGACCGGAACGCCGAGCTGTGAACATCTAAAGGTTAGTGCACAAACAGTACACTGACACCAGTACACATAGGCACACAAAACACCCCCCTGTCACCCCCTGATCACCCCCCAGATCACCCCCTCCCCCCCCAGTCACAGTGTCACTAATTGCAGTGATCATTTTTTTACTGATCACTGCATTTAGTGTCAGTGTGACTGTAATAACTGTCAGGGCAGTTAGTTTTAGGTCCAAGGTAGCCCCCCACCCCCCCCCTAATAAAGGTTTAACCCCTTGATTGCCCCCCAGGTAACCCTTTCACCCCCTTTTGCCAGTGTCACTAAGCGATCGTTTTTCTGATCGCTGTATTAGTGTCACTGCTGTCGCTAGGTAACCATTTTTTTTTTTTTAGGTAACCGCCATGTTTATATAGGTTCATAAATAGGTTTATAGGTCAGGTACCCCCATATTACAACCTAAATAAAGGTTTTAACCCCCTGATTGCCCCTAGAGTTAACCCTTTCACCAGTGATCACAGTATAACTGTCACTGGTGACGCTGGTTAGCCAGTTAGTTATTTCGTTATTTAGGTTCCCCGTCAGGTTTTTATATAGCGTCAGGTACCCCCATATATTACCTAATAAAGGTTTTAACCCCCTGATTGCCCCTAGTTAACCCTTTCACCCCCTTTTGCCAGTGTCACTAAGCGATCGTTTTTCTGATCGCTGCATTAGTGTCGCTAGGTAACCATTTTTTTTTTTTTAGGTAACCGCCATGTTTATATAGGTTCATAAATAGGTTTATAGGTCAGGTACCCCCATATTACAACCTAAATAAAGGTTTTAACCCCCTGATTGCCCCTAGAGTTAACCCTTTCACCAGTGATCACTGTATAACTGTCACTGGTGACGCTGGTTAGCCAGTTAGTTATTTCGTTATTTAGGTTCCCCGTCAGGTTTTTATATAGCGTCAGGTACCCCCATATATTACCTAATAAAGGTTTAACCCCCTGATTGCCCCTAGTTAACCCTTTCACCCCCTTTTGCCAGTGTCACTAAGCGATCGTTTTTCTGATCGCTGCATTAGTGTCGCTAGGTAACCAGTTTTTTTTTGTATTACTGTTACGGGTGACGCTGGTTAGTTAGCTTGTTTTTTATACTGTCAGGGCACCCGCCATTTATTACCCAATAACGGTTTAACCCCCTGATCGCCCGGCGGGTGATATCAATTAGGTTTTAGGGTCAAATAAGGTCTGCGTCGCCCCAGGTTAGTGCCAGTACCGCAAACACCCACGCACAAAGCATACACCTCCCTTAGTGGCACAGTATCTGAACAGATCAATATCTGATCTGATCAGATCTATACTAGCGTCCCAGCAGTTTAGGGTTCCAAAAAAAAACGCATTGTTAGCGGGATCAGCCCAGATACCTGCTAGCACCTGCGTTTTCCCCCTCCGCCCAGCCCAGCCCACCCAAGTGCAGTATCGATCGATCACTGTCACTTACAAAACACTAAGCACACATAACTGCAGCGTTCGCAGAGTCAGGCCTGATCCCTGCGATCGCTAACATTTTTTTTGTGGTAGCGTTTTGATTCAGTCGCTTCAGTCAGGAGCTTTTTTACCTGTGAATCTCAAAAAAATAAAAAAAAAAAAAATAGTTGTCGTTTTATTGTTCTCTCTCTCACTCTATTCTCTCTCTATTGTTGCTCTTTTTTTACTCCATTCTATTCTGCAATGTTTTATTATGTTTTATTATGTTTTATTATGTTTTATCATGCTTGCTTTTCAGGTATGTAATTTTGTTTACTGTGTGTTTTAGTGTTGAGCATTTTTTTGTTTTCAGGTGCGCCATTCAGTTGCAACGCGGATTTATTTATCTTGACAGCAACAGCGTTTGCTCCCACGATACATAAAGCCGCGACTCCAACGCTGTAGGAGGTGATTTCACCACCACAGTTAAAAAAAAGAGCATATATGCCGCCGCCGGGGGGCAGCAGGGGGGGGGGAGCGATTGGCTCCTAATGCCACGTACATACGGTCGAAATTCCGACCGTGTGTACACGGCATAACTTTTGCGGGAGGATGCCCCCATGCATCGGCATATATAAATGGTGCATGTATGCCCATCATTAGAAGTGGGTGGATGAAGGGAGGTATTCTAATGGTGGGCATACCCACCAATCAATCTCTTTTTTTTTCGTTCAGCCAAGAGGCTGCATGAAAAAAAAAAGATTACAATATATGTCCAGTATGTTGCTGGACTTTGAATGGTTATACCAGAATGATGCCTGCAGGTTTAGGTATCATCTTGGTATCATTCTTTTCAGCCAGTGATCGGCTTTCATGTAAAAGCAATTCTAGCGGGTAATTAGCCTCTAGACTGCTTTTACAAGCAGTGGGAGGGAATGTCCCCCCTCCCGGATATAAACCGCGCCATTGGGAAATTGGGAAAGCATTTTATCACACCAATCTTGGTGTGGTCAGATGCTTTGAGGGCAGAGGAAAGATCTAGGGTCTAATAGACCCCAATTTTTTCAAAAAAAGAGTACCTGTCACTGCCTATTGCTATCATAGGGGATATTTACATTCCCTGAGATAACAATAAAAATCATAACAAAGAAAAAAAATGGAAGGAACAGTTTAAAAATAAAATAAAAAAGCTAAATAAATAAAAAAAAAAACAAAAAAAAAAAAAAAAAGCACCCCTGCCCCCCCTTCTCTTGCGCAAAGGCGTACACAAGCGTTGGTCTGGCGTCATATGTAAACAGCAATTGCACCATGCATGTGAGGTATCACCGCGAAGGTCAGATCGAGGGCAGTAATTTTAGCAGTAGACCTCCTCCGTGAATCTAATGTGGTATCATGTAAAGGCTTTTAAAGGCTTTTAAAAATGTATGTAGTTTGTCGCCACTGCGTGTTTGTGCGCAATTTTAAAGCATGTCGTGTTTGGTATCCATGTACTCGGCCTAAGATCATATTTTTTATTTCATCAAAAATTGAGCAATATAGTGTGTTTTAGTGCATTAAAATAAAAAAAAGTGTATTTTTTTCCACAAAAAATGCGTTTGAAAAATCGCTGCGCAAATACTGTGTGGAAAAAAAAAATGCAACACCCACCATTTTAATCTGTAGGGCCTTTGCTTTAACAATATATATAGTGTTTGGGGGTTCAACGTAATTTTCTTGCAAAAAAAAAATATGTTTTCATGTAAACAAAAAGTGTCAGAAAGGGCTTTGTCTACAAGTGGTTAGAAGAGTGGGTGACGTGTGACATAGGCTTCTAAATGTTGTGCATAAAATGCCAGGACAGTTCAAACCCCCCCCAAATGACCCCATTTTGGAAAGTAGACACCCCAAGCTATTTGCTGAGAGCAATGTTGAGCCCATTAAATATTTTTTTTTTTTGTCCCAAGAGATTGAATAATGAAAAAAAAAAAAATATATATATTTTTTTTACAAAAAGTTGTCACTAAATGATATATTGCTCAAACATGTCATGGGCATATGTGGAAATACACCCCAAAATACATTCTGTTGCTTCTCCTGAGTACGGGGATACCACATGTGTGGGACTTTTTGGGAGCCTAGCTGCGTACGGAACCCCAAAAACCAATCACCGCCTTCAGGCTTTCTAAGGGTGTAATTTTTTTTATTTCACTTCTCACTGCCAATCACAGTTTCGGAGGCCATGGAATGCCCAGATGGCATAAAACCCCCCAAAATGACCCCATTTTGGAAAGTAGACACCCCAAGCTATTTGCTGAGAGGTATTGTGAGTATTTTGCAGATCTCGCTTTTTGTCACAAAGTTTTGAAAATTGAAAAAAGAAAAAAATTTTTTTTTTTTATTTTACTTTCTAAATTTAAAAAAACAAATGAGACCTTAAAAATACTCACCATGCCTCACAACAAATAGCTTGGGGTGTCTACTTTCCAAAATGGGGTCATTTGGGGGGGTTTTGTGCTATTTTGGCATTTTATGGCCTTCGAAACGGTGATAGGTAGTGAGGAGTGAAATCAAAAATTTGCACCCTTAGAAATCCTGAAGGCGGTGCTTGGGTTTCGGGGCCCCGTACGCGGCTAGGCTCCCAAAAAGTCCCACACATGTGGTATCCCCATACTCAGGAGAAGCAGCAAAATGTATTTTGGGGTGCAATTCCACATATAACTATGGCATGTGTGAGCAATATATCATTTAGTGACAACTTTTTGAAAAAAAAAAAAAAATCTTTTTTATTTTTGTCTTTATTCAATCACTTGGGACTAAAAAAAAAAATATTCAATGGGCTCAACATGCCTCTCAGCAAATAGCTTGGGGTGTCTACTTTCCAAAATGGGGTCATTTGGGGGGGTTTTGTACTTCTCTGCCATTTTAGCACCTCAAGAAATGAAATAGGCAGTCATAAATTAAAAGCGGTGTAAATTCCAGAAAATGTACTCTAGTTTGTAGACGCTATAACTTTTGCGCAAACCAATAAATATACGCTTATTGGCATTTTTTTTACTAAAGACATGTGGCTGAATACATTTTGGCCCAAATGTTTGACTAAAATTGAGTTTATTAGATTTTTTTTATAACAAAAAGTAGAAAATCTCTTTTTTTTTCAAAATTTTCGCTCTTTTTCCGTTTATATCGCAAAAAATAAAAATCACAGAGGCAATCAAATACCATCAAAAGAAAGCTCTATTTGTGGGAAGAAAAGGACGCAAATTTCGTTTGGTTACAAAATTGCATGACCGCGCAATTACCAGTTAAAGTAGTGCAGTGCGAAATTGAAAAAAGACCTCTGGTCCTTTGGCTGCCAAATGGTCCGGGGCTGAAGTGGTTAAAAATTTAAAGTCCCCATTCTTCCTATTTTTTCCTTATGTAGGAGGATTTTTAATTGATTTATAATAAATATAAATAAATTATAATAAATGATGATTTTATAATTATTTTTACTATAATTTATTTATATTTATTTTAAATCAATAAAAATCCTCCTACATAAATATAAATTATAATAAATAATGATTTTATAATTATTTTTGTGTCTAATTGCGCATTTAAAGTCCCCATTCTTCCTATTTTTTCCTTATGTAGGAGGATTTTTATTGATGAATAAATAAATATAAATAAATTATAATAATGATTTTATAATTATTTTTGTGTCCATGTTTTCCTTATATAGGAGGATTTTTCTGATTTATAATAAATAATGATTTTATAATTATTTTTGTGTCTAATTGCACATTTAAAGTCCCCATTCTTCCTATTTTTTCCTTATTGTAAAGCAATAAAAATCCTCCTACAAAAATAGGAGGAATGGAGACTTTAACCACTTGCTTACCGGGCACTTAAACCCCCCTTCCTGCCCAGACCAATTTTCAGCTTTCGGTGCTCTCACACTTTGAATGACAATTACTCCGTCATGCAACACTGTACCCAAATGAATTTTTTGTCCTTTTTTCCCCACAAATATAGCTTTCTTTTGGTGGTATTTACACCTCTGGGTTTTTTATTTTTTGCGCTATAAATGAAAAAAGACCGAAAATTTTGAAAAAAAACACACATTTTTCTTTGTTTCTGTGATAAAATTTATCAAATTATAAATTTTTCTTCATAAATTTTGGCCACAATTTATACTGCCACATATCTTTGGTAAAAATAACACAAATTAGTGGAAATGATTTGGTCTTTGTGAAAGTTACAGACTCTACAATCTGTGGTGCGAATTATACAAAATTGATCACATCTGATGTACTGGTGGCCGATCTCATTTCTTGTGACCCGAACAAGCCAGGAGTATTACGATACCACATATGTGGGACTTTTCCACAGCCTGGCCACTTAGAGAGGCCCAACATGCAGGGAGCTCCATCACGTGTTCTAGGAGCATAAATTACACATCTAAATTGTTGACTACCTATTACACTTTTGAAGGCCCTGGAGCACCAGGACAATGACATGTGACACTGACGTGGCACTGATGACAGGTGGCACGGGACACTGATGTGGCACTGATGACATATGGCACTAATACGGGGGCACTGATGACACGTGACACTGATGACAGACGGCACTAATACGGGGCACTGATGACACGTGACACTGACAGATGGCACTAATATGGGGCACTGATGACACGTGACACGTGACACTGACAGATGGCACTAATATGTGGCACTGGTGACAGATGGCACTAATACGTGGCACTGATGAGATGGCACTAATATGTGGCACTGAGATGGCACCGACACGTGGCACTGATGACACGCGACGCTGATGACAGATGGCACCGATACGTGGCATTGATGACACGTGACACTGATGACAGATGGCACTGATACGTGGCATTGATGACACGCGACACTGATGACAGATGGCACTGATACGTGGCATTGATGACACGTGACACTGATACGTGGCATTGATGACACGTGACACTGATAACAGATGGCACGTGACACTGACAGGTGGCACTGATGACAGATGGCACTGATACGTGGCACTGATGACAGATGGCACTAATATGTGGCACTGGGGACACAGATGGGGACACATCGCACATTTCGTTTTTTTTTTTTTTTTTTAACTTACGGCTGCTGCAGCCGTTGATCTCTCTCTCCCCACACGCTGTCTGTGTGAGGAGGAGGAGCGGCGCTGACAGATGATCTCATATGTTTACATATGAGATCATCTCTCTATGGACACGCCGATCTCGATGTAAACGGCCGCTGTGATTGGCCGTTTACATCGATCTGTGACCGGCTGTGTCCGAAGGACACGGCCAGCACAGAACTTCCCCGATGTGCGCTCTCAGGAGCGCGCATTAGGGAAGTAAACAAGAGGACGTCCAGGTACGTCCTCCCAGCAGAGAGCGTCCGCGCTGCAGCCGTCTTTCGGCTATAGCGCGGGCGCGAAGAGGTTAAATGTGCAATTAGACACAAAAATAATTATAAAATCATTATTTATCATTTATTATAAATCAATAAAAATCCTCCTACATAAATATAAATAAATTATAATAAATAATGATTTTATAATTTTTGTGTCTAATTGCACATTTAAAGTCCCCCTTCTTCCTATTTTTTCCTTATGTAGGAGGATTTGTATCATCTCCGTATCACCTGAATCCAGTCACTGGGTATATATGAGGGTTTCCAACCACTTTAACCTTCATACTGGAGAAAGACCGACCCCCACACTGCGGAAAAGCACAACATTGTCTCTTTCACGAAGGGGGTTAAAGAAACGTCTTGAGATCTCCTATAAAAAAAAAACTTTAAAAAAATGGGAACATTTATTGTCGCGCTTTTTACGAACATCCCAAAGACGGCAACGAGGCAAAGAATATTCCATTCCCTTCAGTGGCGAGCGAGTCCTCGGAACGGCGCGATCACCGGGCGTCTCCAGGACCGGCTCCCAAGGCCTCTACACATTTATGAAGCCTCCCCGGCAACAATATGTCTTACACAATTAGGCACAGCAATAGAACGGAGCTTTATGTATATTTCCCTTCTGGAGAGGTCACCAATTACATTTCCATTGAATGATGTCATCAGTTCCGCCAGGACTTCATCCAGTAATGGAATTTCAGCTCAATACTTGTGTATAGAATACGGAGGAACCAGCAAAGCAAGACAATTACTTCCAAGAGAAATCTCTGTGTTTTCATATTCTACAGTCTATTCCAAGAAGGAAAATTAAAAAAAAACACATAAATATGCAATAAAATCTTCTATTAAAAATGGGCAGTGGCACCTCTGTTGCTACAAAAAAGAAAAAAAATATATACTTTAACCACTTCCCTACCGGGCCTATTCTGACCTGTCTCTCCTACATGTAAAAATATTTTTTTTTGCTAGAAAATTACACTGAAGCCCCAAAAATTATATACCATATATACTCGAGTATAAGCCGAGGCACCTAATTTTACCCTAAAAAAATGGGAAAAACTTATTGACTCAAGTATAAGCCTAGGGTGAGAATGCGCAGCTACTGTAAGTGGAAAAGAGGGTCAACAATGCCAATTTGCAGCCTCACTGTACCCATTTACATGCCTCAATGTGCCCATTTACATGCCTCACTGTGCCCATTTGGTAGTTAAGGGTTCCTAGATGCCCCTATCTGCAGCCAAAATTTGGGGTCTCTGGACCCAAAGGGTCCTGAAATAACATTGCTGCAGATGGACACAGTTGACCGACTTTGCGGCCCCATATCTTGGGACCACTTGGTGCTAGGAACCCCATTTGGTATGCAAACTCAGTCCAAAGATGCACTACAACATATCCAAAGATAGGGTTCCTATTACCAAGTGGCCCTGAGATACGGGGCCCCAAAGTAGGGGAATTACATTTTCCAAACAGACTTTGGGGTCCCGTATCTCGAGGCCACTTAGTGCTAGGAACCCCATCTTTGGATATGTTGTAGTGTTGGTTCCACTGGGTTTGCACACCAAGAGTCCCAAGCACCAAGAGCCCCCCAAGATACGGGGGCCCCAAAGTCGGGTCAAAAAAATTAAAATTTTCTGCTGCAGAAAATTGTTTGACTCGAGTATAAGCCGAGTGGGGCACTTTCAGCACAATAAAATGTGCTGAAAAACTCGGCTTATACTTCAGTATATAAAAGGTACGTCTTTTTTAGCAGAGACCCTAGACCAGTGATGGCGAACCTTGGCACCCCAGATGTTTTGGAACTACATTTCCCATAATTCTCTTGCACTCTGCCGTGTAGTGGAGCATCATGGGAAATGTAGTTCCAAAACATCTGGGGTGCCGAGGTTCTCCATCACTGGCTTAGAGAATGAAATGGTGGTCGCTGCAACTTTTTACCTCGCAGGGTATTTGCGCAGCAATTTTTCAAACGCGTTTTTTTTGGAAAAAAGTTTCATGCATTAAAAAAAAAAAAAAAAAAAATCCACCTTAGTTAGACTTACCGGTGGCGGTATTTCTACGAGCCTTTCAGGACAGCACCTTGGAGAGAGCATAGCGCCACCTCTTATAAAAGGAAACACTGCGTGACAACGCCCCTTTAAAATCAGCTGCGTCCACCATGTCATCAGTTGTTACCGAGAAATCCTCCGACATGCTGGACAATATACAGGCAATTACCGAGCCCAACGATTATAAACTATACATAATAACCTAGGGAGGGAAGTAGGCTGCTGTCCTGGGAGGCTCGTAGAAATACCGCCACCGGTAAGTCTAAGGTTTTCTCCCTTCGCCTTTCAGGACAGCACCCTGGAGATGATAACCGAGAACTTACTTCAGAGTGGGACCACCGCTTGTAAAACCTTCCTACCAAAAAAAAATGGTCTGACAGTAGATCCAACCTGTAGTGCCTTATGAAGGTTGAAAATCTGGACCACGTGGCAGCCCTGCATATCTGCTCTGGTGATGCCCGACCCTCTCTGCCCACGAAGTCGCCATTGCCCGTGTCGAATAAGGCAATATACACTCGAGGATCTAACCCCAAGGACAGGTACGCTTCTTTAATAGCCTGTTTTAACCACCTTCCAAGGGTACTTCTGGAAGCTTTATCCCCTTTGTGACTTCCTTCCATTAGGACAAAAAGAGAAGGTGACTTTCGGAGATTCTTTGTTACTTCCAAATACTTTAGGAGGCACCTTCTGATGTCCAGAGTATGGAAGGCGTCTTCTCCTGGCCAAGAGGGCATGGGACAGAAAGTAGGGAGTACGATCTCCTGTGTGCGGTGAAAAACCAAAAAGACACCTTCGGTAGGAAGGCTGGATCTGTCCTCAGGACTATCCTTTCCGGGAGACATCTCATAAAGGGCTCCTTGATTGATAATTCCTGTATTTCACAAATTAAATGTGCAGACGGAGAATTGTTTTTACCACTTAAAGCGGTGTTCCGGCCGAAATTATACTTTTTAAATAAAAATACCCCTATAATACACAAGCTTAATGTATTCTAGTAAAGTTAGTCTGTAAACTAAGGTCTGTTTTGTTAGCTTTCAGCAGTAGTTTGTTATTTTATAAACTTGCAGCAGGCCTTCGCCATCTTAAGTGTGGGCATCTGAAGCCAGACTGTATTTCTTCCTGGATCTCATCCTTGCAGATCTCGTACATGCTCAGTGCAGCATAAGCAGTGTAATAGGTTTCAGGTCAGGTTTCCATAGCAACGGCAGTTTGAAAGGAAGTTGCTGCCCTTTCCCAGGAGGCATTGCAAACAGGAAATGATGCGATGGGCCGCGGCCAGGGAGGAGGAAGTGAAAAATGAATACAGCAGATATACAGTCTGTGCTGAAAAAAAAAAAAAAATAAAAAATCCAATTTGTTTACAGTGCACAGTTTAGTGAGGGATGCTGAAGAGTTGTAAAAGTGGGTGGAACTCCACTTTAAGCCCCAAACCAATTTGAAGCTAAAGGATTAGGCCCCTTTTTGCGATTCGGCACTGCGTCGCTTTAACTGACAATTGCGCGGTCGTGCGACGTGGCTCTAAAACAAAATTGGCGTCCTTTTTCCCCCCACAAATAGAGATTTCTTTTGGTGGTATTTGATCACCTCTGCGGTTTTTATTGTTTGCACTATAAACAAAAATAGAGCGACAATTTTGAAAAAAAATTCTATATTTTTTACTTCTTGCTATAATAAATATCCCCAAAACATATTTAAAAATAAAATGTTTTTCCCTCAGTTTAGGCCAATAGGTATTCTACATTTTTTTATTTTTTTTTTTTACTGCGACATTATGGCGGACACATCTGACCATTTTTACATTTTTTGGGATCATTGGCATCAATACAGCGATCAGTGCGATTAAAATGCATTGATTACTGTAAAAATGCCACTGGCAGTGAAGGGGTTAACCACTAGGGGGCAGTGTATGGGTTAAGTGTGACCTATGTTTTTTTACTGTAGGGGCGTGGCTTGGCGTGCAACATCGCTGATAGTCTTTCCCCATGACAGGGAACAGAAGATCAGTGACAGCCTCACTAGAAAGCACGGGGAGAGGTTTGTTTACACTTACCTCGTCCCGTTCTTCAGCTCTGTGACCTGATCGCGGGACACCGGTGGCGATCAGGTCCGTGGGTCCCGCGGCCACGAAGCTCAGGACCGAGTCGCGAGCGCGACCCACGGCTGGGCTCTTAAAGAGCAACGTACCTGTACGTGATTGTGCCCAGCCGTGCCATTCTGCCGACGTATATCTGCATGAGGCAGTCCTTAAGTGGTTAAGGGTCTACAATCTTAAATATGTCTCTTCTAGCGATTTGAAAGGTGAATTACTGTCCCTGAAGAACCAAAAGATAAATCTCAATTGGGAAAATAACAAGCCTAGGCCAAATTTGTGCTATAGCCTTAAAAAAAAAAAAATTGACTATCAAGGGTTCCCTTAATAGGGCTTTTTCCAAAAAAAAAAAAATTATAATGAATCTACCTGCGTCTTGAGGACTTTCTGGAACACCAGGTATTGTAAGACTTCCAGAATTTGAAGTAAATAGCCCTGGTGACCTTCTTCCTACTTGCTAGAAGGATGTCGATAAGTTTTTCTGATAAGCCCCCTTTCCCTTAGAATTTCTTCCTCAGAAACCAGGCGGTTAGATTGAGGTACGCTGGATCTGGATGTAGAATCTGACCCTGACCCAGAAGGTCCTCCCCGATTGGTAATCTCCAGGGAGGTTTTGCTAAGAGATTCAATAGGGTTGAGAACCAGGGTCTCTTTGGCCAATAGGGGGCAATTAGGTTCAGATCTGTGGACTCTGCCCTGAGCTTTGCCAACACTCTTGGTATTAACTGAAACTGGGGGAAAGCGTAAGACAGGGGGAAGTTCCATTTGTGAGCTAATGTGTCCACTCCAAGTGCTTGACCCCGTCTCTGGAGAGAGAAGAAGGCTGACGATTTTGTATTTATTTGGTTTGCAAAGAGGTCCACCTGAGGAAGGCCCCAACTCTCGGTGATCGTCTTGAATAATTCTTGCTTTAAAGACCATTCCGCCTCCCTTACTTCCCTTCTGCTGAGAAAGTCTGCTAGGGTGTTTTCCGTGCCTTTTTAGATGGACTGCGGACAGCGAGGCCAAAATTGTCCTCTGCCCAACTCAGTATTTGATGAGCCAGTGCCATCAGAGTCTTGCTCCTTGTGCCCCCCTGCTTTGTTAGGTTTAATACTGCTGTCATGTTGTCCGACAACACCTTGACACGCTGTTCTTTTAGTGCCTGCTGGAAGAATAGGAGGCTTAGATGGACAGCCTTTAACTCCCTCCAATTTGAGGACTTTCTTGCCTCTGGCTTAGACCAAACTCCATGTGTTGTCTGCTCTTCGAGGTGAGTTCCCACCCCCATGCGCTCGCATCTGTCATTACTCTCCATGTTACTGGAAAGGTCCAGGGGAGTCCTTTTGAGACGTTTCTTTTGGTTTCTCCAAAGTGATCTTTTTGCCCTTGTTGCTAATTTTGAACTTCTTTTCCAGAGGTTCCGGGTGTGTCCAATTCAGTAGAATGTCTGCCTGCAGATGTCCAGCATGTAGCCTGGCCCACTGCACTGAAGGGATTGCTGAAGTTAACAGACCTAAAACTGACATGGCTTCCCTTAGGCCCCTTTCACACTGGGGCCGTTTTCAGGCGGTACAGCGCTAAAAATAGTGCCTGTACACCGCCTGAAAAAACAGGCGCCATTTACTCCAGTGTGAAAGCCGGCGGGCTTTCACACTGGAGCGGTGCGTTAGCAGGACGGTAAAAAAAAGTCCTGCTAGCAGCATCTTTGGAGCGGTATAGGAGCGCTGTATTCACCGCTCCTACCCATTGGTAGGCGGCGGCGCTTTGCGAGGGATTTTAACCCTTTCTCGGCTGCTCGCAGGGGGTAAAACCGTCCCGCGAGCAGCCGAATACCGCGGCTAAAACGACGGTAAAGCATCGCTAAATATAGCGCTGCTTTACCATCGCCGCGGCTCCCCGCCCCAGTGTGAAAGGGGCCTTAGAGCCAAATTTTTTCTTTGCTCTACTGAATCTATTTCGTATCCCAGAAACCTCACCTCGTTGAGATGGTATCAGATTTTATTTCTGGAGATTCAGAAGCCAACTTAGGTTGCTTAGATGTCTCTGGGTAAACTTGCAGATTGACCACTACCTGAGCTTTTGTTTCTGCAAACAGACGTAGATCGTCCAGATAAGGCACTATGGAGATCCCCCTTCAGTCTCAGGGACTCCAGAGCCATCTGCCATCCCTTTCGTGAACACTCTGGGAGAGGAGTAAAAGGCCGAAGGGCAGCGCCCTGAACTGAAGGTGCCAAATCCCCCCCCCCCCCCTCAAATTGACTGATAGTCGCAGGATCTTCTGCAAATGTAGGTGCAATTGGTATATGGAGATAAGCATCCCTCAGGTCGATGGATGCCATGTAACAGTTGAGGGGGGAGTACATTTTTCACAGAGAATATCTTGTCCATCTGGAACCTTTTGTACTTAATGGATCGATTCTCAACCTGAAGATTCTGAACCAGACAAAATTTCCAAGATAGTTTCTTGATCAAGAAAATGTGGGAGTAAAAACTCCTCCTTTCTTGGTCCTTCGGGACTTGGGAAATGACACCCTGTTGCATCAGCTCTCTAAGAGATGTCATTGCCAGGGCTTTTTTTTCTGATCCTTCGGAAGGTTTGGAACGTATAACCGGCTTGGGGGTGAAAATTCGAGCCGATATCCTTGACTGATTATATTCAGAACAAACAGGCTTTTTGTTGCTTTTTTCCCCAACCTGGCAGGAAGGCCTGCAACCTCCCACCTACTGGTAGATGGCCGTCATTGCTTTTTTTGAGGTTTGCTCAGGGGGTCTAAAGAGCACCCCTCCTCTGCCTCTCCCCCTTCGAGGATTCCAGGGTCTTTTCTGGGTCTGATCTTTTTCTTTATGGGCTTCCTGAAAAAGTACGAAACTTCTTCCTTTGCTGCACCACTTTTTTCTGCGGAAAAGCTTTCTTCTTGTGCGCCGTTCTATCAAGGATGGTCTCCAATTCTGGTCCAAACATCAGATCTCCTGTAAAGGGAATTCCGCACAACTTTACCTTTGAAGCAGAGTCCCCTGACCAGGTCTTAAGCCAAAGAGCCCTCCTAGCTGAATTAACTAGGGCTGAAGACCAGGCCGACATTCTAATGGATTCCGCCTAGGAGTCTGCCATGTATTTGACCACTCCTAAAAGGAGGCGCCTTAACAGTGCGTCTGCCATTGTCCATGGCGTCTTTAACCGCTTCAGCCCTGGAAGATTTAACCCCCCTTCCTGACCAGAGCATCCCATGTTTCTGGCTACTACACCAAAACAAAATTGACGTCCATTTTTTCCCACAAATCGAGCTTTATTTTGGTGGCATTAGATAAGGACGAGTCCCAGAAAAAAAAAGCAATATTTTTTTAAAAAAAATATCCCCAATAAACATTTTTTTTTCTCAGTTTAGGCCGATATGTATTCTCCATTTTTTAAACAAAAATATCGCAATAAGCGTATATTGATTGGTTTGCGCAAAAGTTATAGCGTTTACAAGATAGGGGATAGATTTATGGCCTTTTTTATTATTTATTGTTTTTTTTTTATATTAGTAACGGCGGCGATCCATGATTTTTATCGTGACTGCGACATTATGGAGGACACATCGGACACGATTTTGGGACCATTGTCGTTTATACAGCGATCAGGGCTATAAAAATGCAGCGATTACTGTGTAAATGACACTGGCAGGGAAGGGGGTTAAACACTAGGAGGTGATCAAGGGGTTAAGTGTGTCCTAGGGAGTGACCCTAACTGTGGGGAGGGGGGATGGGCTACCACTGACATGACAGATCACTGCTCCCGATGACAGGGAGCAGTAGATCCCTGTCATGTCACTAGGCAGAGCGGAGAAATGCTTTGTTTACATAGGCATCTCCCCGTTCTGCGACTCCATGACACGATCGCAGGACACCAGTGGACAGAGTCAGCGGAACCCATGGGCGTGGTCACACTGTATGCGGCGCGCGTGCGCCCACTAGCCCCGCCAATTAAAGGGGACGTACAGGTACGCCTATTTGCCCACCGCTGCCATTGTGTTGACGTATATCGGCGTGCAACAGTCGGCAAGTGGTCAAGTGCACCCATGTCCTCAAATGCTAGATCAGGCAGTCTAGACACTTGGGAGAAGGTGCCATCAATTTTCGGTCTTTTATTCCACACCAACGCTTCCTCCTCAAAAGGAAACCTCCTATTGAGGGCTCTAGAAAAAAAAAAAAACGGTCCTTTTTCTGGATCCTTCCATTCCTTCCTAATTGTATCGGTTAGAACTTTATGGACAGGAAAAACTATGTTTTGGCTCCTCTAGCCCCCTGGTACATTTTGTCCCGTAATGACAGCTGGACTTTCTCTTCTTGAATTTCCAAAGTGGTATAGACCACTTTTAGTAAGTCTTCCACTTCTTCTAGCGTTCGTTTATATCTAGACGTTCTCGTCTCCTCCTCCATCTTCCTCTGAGACAATTGTTGAGGCGGGGAATACTCTCTCTCTTCCTCTGACTAACTTTCAATAAGTCTTGAAGTGGTAGGAGGAAGACTGAACTGGGAGCTCTGTTCCTGGCCGTTTCTTCATAAGGGAACGCACTATCCCTAGGGTCTCTGCCAATTCCTTTCTCACTGAGGAAAAGAGCTCCTTACACTCCTGTGTGGACCCTCCCCTTACTTACTAAACCAGCGATGCAGGATCTGCAAAGAGGTTTGGCCCACGAGTCCCTTGATGGGTTTTGGCATGAAGGGCATTTTTTTCCTGCAGTTCACTCAGTTTTGGCGGTGGCTTTCTGTAAGACAGAAACAACCCCCATATCTCTATTAGCGAGATACTATTATAGAGAGACAAGAAACATAGTGCCCAAAGCATACTCCCCACCGTGCCCCAGAGTCTCCCTCCTCGCTGAACTGCCAATGGAACGCGTCATCCTAGCAGACAGCTGAAGGCTCCAACCATCACACCAAGCAAAACAACCACCCAGTGAAGAAAAGGAAAGAGGTTTCCTCTGCACCTCTCCTACCTGGGCCTGGCCGGAAATGGAGGTCCTCGGGCCTCCATCGCTCAGGAGCGGAAGGAAGTCCCAGCCAGATGACCCACCTGCCCCTTCCTCCTGCATTCCAGCAGCCGGTACCACGTGCTGCTATGCCCCGCCGGAAGTCTCCGCCCCCGGAAATGACATCACCCGATATCCGGGACTCAGCGCCGACATGCCAAGACCTGGCACGGACGCTCCAACCAGAGCACGCGGGGCAGACGACCACCAGCGGACCCTTACTCCTGTGAGCCAGCGAAGGACTGGGCACTGGAGCAGCCCTCTCGTGCAGGAGCAAGCTGGGCTGGTCTAATGACAGAAAAAAACAAAAAGGTACTGCCGAAACCCCCTCCTTGGAGAGAGCGCAGCCCCTCTGGTTCCCCAGCAGTGCTTCCACCATGGCTGAGGAAACACTAAAACTGATGGCATGGTGGAAGCAGCGGATTTTAAAGGGGCATTGTCACGCAGTGTTTCCCGTTAAGAGGTGGAGCTACGCTCTCTCCAATGTGCTGTCCTGAAAGGCGAAGGGAGAAATTTTTTTTTGCAAAATGTGAAAGATGATGTTAAGCTGAGTAAATAGACACCCAACATGTCACGATTTAAAACTGCACATGCTTGTGGAATGGCGCCCGCCCGAAATCTCTATGGTCAACATCCGCCGCCGGTCGCTTCCCCCTTTCGGTTTGCCAATGGCAAGGGCGAGTCGGGAGAAGCACCGAAGGGCGGCCATGGGGGTATGGTATTAGAGGCGAACAGAGACCAAATCGTCTCTGATCACCTCTATGATCTTGGAGGACCAGAGCAACGGTCACTTTTAAGAGATTATATTATATACACACACACACACACATACAGATACACACACACACACACACACACACACACACACACACAAAAGTGAGTACACCCCTCACATTTTTTTTAAAATATCTTCCATCTTTTCATGTGACAACACTGAAGAAATTACACTTTGCTACAATGTAAAGTAGTGAGTGTACAGCTTGTATAACAGTGTACATTTCAGGGTCTTGGCAATCTTCTTATAGCCTAGGCCAGTGATGGCGAACCTTGGCACCCCAGATGTTTTGGAACTACATTTCCCATGATGCTCCACTACACTGCAGAGTGCATGAGACTTATGGGAAATGTAGTTCCAAACATCTGGGGTGCCAAGGTTCCCCATCACTGGCCTAGGCCATCTTTATGTAGAGCAACAATTTTTTTTCAGATCCTCAGAGTTCTTTGCCATGAGGTGCCATGTTGAACTTCCAGTGACCAGTATGAGAGAGTGAGAGAGTGAGAGCGATATCAAATTTAACACACCTGCTCCCCATTCACACCTGAGACCTTGTAACACTAACGAGACACCGGGGAGGGAAAATGGCTAATTGGGCCCAATTTGGACATTTTTACTTAGGGGTGTACTCCCTTTTGTTGCCAGCGGTTTAGACATTAATGGCTGTGTGTTGAGTTATTTTGAGGGGACAGCAAATTTACACTGTTATACAAGCTGTACACTCACTACTTTACATTGTAGACAAGTGTCATTTCTTCAGTGTTGTCACATGAAAAGATAGAAGAAAAGAGTTACAAAAATGTGAGGGGTGTACTTTTGCGAGATGCATATACACATTATTATATATAGTAAAAATGTTTATATATATATATATATATATATATATATATACACATACATACACTGTGTGTGTGTGTGTGTGTATGTGTGTATGTGTGTATGTGTGTATGTGTGTATATATATATATATATATATATATATATATATATATATATTTATATATATATATATATATATATATATATATATATATATATATATATATATATATATATATATATATATATATATAAAAAAATGTTATTAATAAACAAAATAAGAATTATATATAAAATTTTATTTTAAATTATACATTAATATATATTACAATAATCTCTCTCTCTATATATATATATATATATATATATATATATATATATATATATTTAAAAAACAATATTATATATTTTTTTTTTTTGGTGTGTTGCAATTCGTTTTCTAACCCCAAAAAAATGTTTTTTCTTTACAAAAAGTGCCAGAAAAGGCCTGGTCGTGAAGTAACTCAGACCCCAAGTTAAAGGAGGAGAATTTAAAACTTAACAAAACCGGCAACTAAGAACAATTCCACCTCTAATACGAAAAAGGGAAAAACAAACAAAAAAAAAAAAAGGACAAAACCAAAATGAAGCAGCTGAAGCCCCAAACAGCCGACAAAATACGGGAAACAAAAGCAGCCCGCAAATTGCTTCATAACGTGCATCTGTTTACGGCTAAACATTTCTGGTTAGAAATGTTTTATTTATCCAGAGCCGTTTTATTGAAACCAATAAAAGGTTGGAGATTTTCAACTAACTTCCATTCTAGTATGAAATCATAACAGCTGCCCCAACTAATTCCACGCGAGCATTGCCCGGAGAAACATTGCAACGGAATCCCAATAAGCAATTGCCATAAACACCCAGATGGCTAATTTTATCACAGGACACATCCTCTCCGTTTTCCAATTCCGTTTCTCCATTTTTTTTTTTTTACAGCACGCAAACAGCGGAGAGAGAGTCGGGGGGTGCTTGAAAAGGCACAGACAAAATGTCAAACCACTAAAACCGGCACCATGGTTTTTTTTCCCTGTTGTCTTTGTTTTATTTTTACGCTTAGCAAAAGATAACTGTTTGCTCAGATCTCCATTGGAGGGTTATTTTTTTTTCTTTTTATAGATGGGTCATCTTTTGGAGAGGCCGTCTGGAGCGGTCACCAGCCAAAACCAAGGAGATTCCTTTTTTTTTTTATTGTAAGCACTGCAGCTCCAGGAAAGGTTTACCCCCCTTCGTGACCAGGCCATTGTGCAATGTTGTACCCAAATTAAATTTGTATCCTTTTTTTTCACACAAGTAGAGCTTTCTTTTGGTGGCATTTGATCACCTCTGCTTTTTATTTTTTATTTTTATTACATAAACGAAAAGATAAATAATTGTGAAAAACAATTAGATTTTCTACTATGTACTTTTGTTATTTTTCTACTTTTACTTTCTGCTAGGGTTGTACCGATACCACATTGTTCAGACCGAATTCAAGTACCGATACCTACCTCCCCAGTACCCGCCGATACCAACTACCGATACTTTTTTAAATGGGATTTTCTTTTTACAATACTTTACTTTTTGGGGGAGTGGACGGTGTCAGTGTTTTTTTTTTTAATTTTGTTTTAATTTTTTTTTTAAGATTTAACCTTTAAACATTTATTATTATTATTTATTATTTTTTCTTTATCAGCCCTGTTGGGGGGGGGGGGGGGGGGGGGGGTTTGGTGAGATATCAGAGGTCTAAAACAGACCCCCGACATCTCTCTTGAGACAGGGAAAGGGACTGAGGACACAGATTCCTCAGTCCCTTT
>CM053035.1:203444448-203507655 GCA_028564925.1 Lithobates sylvaticus
CTTTTTTTTGTAAAAGCAATCCTAGCGGCTAATTAGCCGCTGAATTGCTTTCACAAACGACCCCAGATCTCTCCATAAAGCAGGCCTGTCACCGATTATTGTTGTCACAAGGGATGTTTACATTTCTTGTAACAGCAATAAAAGTGATCAAACAAAAAAAAAAAGAAAGTAAAAAAAATAAAAATGTTTTTTTTTTAAAGCTCCGCCCCCATGGTTTTAGCACCAGACCTCCTGTGTAACTCTAATCTGGTAACCCGTAAAGGCCTTCAAAGTGTTGCCTATGGAGATTTTTTAAGTGTTGTAAATTTGCGCCATTTCCATGAGCGAGCGCAAGTTTAAAGCATGACATGCTGGGTATCTTTTTACTTGGCGTAACACCATATTTTTTATATTTTACCAGAAAAATTGATTTGTATGTGTGTTTGTGCATTAAAATTAATTAACCACGTCAGCTCCAGAAGGGTTTCCCCCCCCCCCCCCCCCCCCCCCCCCCCCCCCCCCCCCCCCCCCCCCCCCCCCCCCCCCGCCCCCCCACCCCCCCCCCACCCCGCCCCCCCCACCCCCCCCCCCCCCCCCCCCCCCCCCCCCCCCCCCCCCCCGCCCCCCCCCCCCCCCCCCCCCCCCCCACCCCCCCCCCCCCCCCCCCCCCCCCCCCCCCCCCCCCCCCCCCCCCCCCCCCCCCCCCCCCCCCCCCCCCCGCCCCCCCCCCCCCCCCCCCCCCCCCCCCCCCCCCCCCCCCCCCCCCCCCCCCCCCCCCCCCCCCCCCCCCCCCCCCCCCCCCCCCCCCCCCCCCCCCCCCCCCCCCCCCCCCCCCCCCCCCCCCCCCCCCCCCCCCCCCCCCCCCCCCCCCCCCCCCCCCCCCCCCCCCCCCCCCCCCCCCCCCCCACGAGGCCCCCCCCCACCCCCCCCCCCCCCCCCCCCCCCCCCCCCCCCCCCCCCCCCCCCCCCCCCCCCCCCCCTTCCCGACCAGACCATTTTTTTTGCGATCTGGCGTTGTGTTATTTTAACCCTTTCATGACTAAGCCTATTTCTGACATTTGGTGTTTACAATTTAAAATCCGTATTTTTTGCTAGAAAATGAATGCCAAACATATATATTTTTTTTTATCAGAGAATCTAGAGCATAAAATGGCGGTGGTTGCGATATTTTATGTCACACGGTATTTGTGCAGCGGTGTTTTAAACGCAACTTTTTGGGAAAAGGGACACTTTCATGAATTTAAAAAAAAACGAAACCATAAAGTTAGCCCAATTTTTTTGTAATAATGTGAAAGCTGATGTTGCGCCGAGAAAATAGATACCAAACATGTCACGCTTTATAATTGCACGCACTCGTGGAATGGGCGACAAACTACGGTACCTAAAAATCTCCATAGTTGCCGCTTTAAAAAAATTTTTTTTACGGTTTCCAGGTTACAGTTATGCCGCGTACACACGATCGGAATTCTTGTCGGAAAAAACTCTGACGGTTTTTCCAACGGAATTCCAAAGGAATTCCGCTCAAGCTGTGTTGCCTACACACGGTCACACCAAATTCCGACGGTCAGTAACACAGCGGCATTAAAACGCGTTCGACAGCACTATAAAAGGGAAGTTTAATGCTTCAGAGCATGCGTCGAATTGTTTCCGAGCATGCGTTGGAATTTTGCGTGTTGGAATTGCATACACACGATCGGAAAATCCGATAGAAAGGTTTTCCGTCGGAAAAATTGAGAACAGGTTCTCAATTCAAAGTCCGTCGGAAATTCCGACAGAAAAAGACCGATGGGCATACACACGGTCGGAAAATCCAATAAAAAGCTCCCATCGGACTGTTTCCATCAGAAATTCCGACCGTTTGTACGCCGCATTCAGAGGAGGTCTAGTCTTAGAATTATTGCTCTCGCTCTGATGATCACGGCGATACCTCACATGTGTAATTTGAACACCATTTACAAATGTTCTTATTTATTTTTTTAGATTATTAAATTGTGTTTAAAAAAAATAAAATATTTTGATCACTTTTATTGCTGTGACAAGGAATGTAAACATCCCTTGTGATATAGTAATAGGTGGTCCTCTTTATGGAGGGATCGGGGGGTCGAAAAGACTTCCAATCCCTCCTTTGCACTTCAAAGTATTCAGATCGCCATTTTCGGCGATTCTGAATACTTTATATTTTTTTAAAACCGGCGCCATTGGCAGCCGAGTAAACAGGAAGTGACGTTGTGATGTCGCTTCCGTGTTTACAAACAGGAGACTGGAACCAAGCTGTTTCTGGCTTTGTGCCAGTCTGTCTCTAGCCGCCGGAAGTGGCGGATTGTGGATCGAGTCTCCCGGTGGGACGGGAGGCCCGGTCAGAGCAGTGGGAGGAGGGGACGTCCCCTCCCACTCCTCCGGCTTTTAGCCGCAATGGTCGTTATCCCTGGAAAAGCCGATCGCCGGCTCTAAAAAAAAAACGGTACCGGGATGATGCCTGCAGCTGCGGGCAACATCGCGGTATAACCCCCTGAAAGCCGAGGCCGCATATCTGCGTACGCTCGGCGGGAAGGGGTTAACTGACACAATTGTGCGGTCGTGCAACGTTGTGCCCAAATACATTTTTTCCCCCCCACAAATAGAGCTTTCTTTTAGTGGTATTTGATCACCTCTGCGGTTTTTATTTTTTTGCGCTATAAACAGAAAAAGAGCGACAATTGTGAAAAAAAAAAAAAAAAAAGATTTTTTTTCCTTTCTGCTATAACACATATCCAATACATTTTTTAAAAAAAATCTAAATTCCTCATCAGTTTTGGCCAATATGTATTCTGCTACATGTTTTTGGTAAAAAAAAAAAAAAAAAATCCCGATAAGCGTATATTGATTGATTTACGCAAAAGGTATTATGTCTACAAACTAGGGGATGGATTTTTTAGACATGTGCAATTTGTTTCGTTTTTTTTTCGTTTTAAAATTCGTTATATTTGTTCATTTGTTATCGTACGAATGAACGAACGATTCGCTAAAAATTTGAACGAATGTTCGAATCGAACGAATACCGTATACCGAATACCGAAATAACCAAATTAGAAACAACGAAACTACGAAAGAAGAAAATCCGAAAAACGAAAACCGGAACGAAAATCAAAATGAAAGAAAAAATTCGCAACTTTTTTTTTTTTTTGTGTAATTGGTAATTTTCTGTGTCTCTTACAATGGCGCTGCTTAACGTGCTTCGTATGGATTGAACAAAAAAAAAATTGTACATTCGTAACTTTTTTTTTCGATTCGTAATTTTCCGTGTCTCTTACATTGTAATAATAGCATACACATTAGATAAAATTATGAATTATGCTCTGATACGAATCTACGAAAACAATGTTACGAAAGTACGAATAAATCAATCTTACGAAAGTACGAATGTAACTAAATCTACGAAAATACGAATGCGTCCGAATTTCGAATAAAACGAAAATTAAACTAACGGAAAAACGAATCAACGAAAAAATAACTCTTACGAAAATACGAATCGTTACGAATACGAACACCGACGACTTACGAAATTACGAATCGTTACGAATCAACGGAAACGAAAGAAATTAAAATAAACAAATTTTTCTATTGTGCGCATGTCTATCAGCGACTTATAGCGGGACTGCGATATTGCTGGGGACAAATCAGACACCTAACTGCCTTTTTTTTTACACTTTTTTTGGGGACCAGTGACACTAATACCGTGATCATTGCTAAAAATATGCACTGTCGCTGTCAATGTATGCCTAGGTTGTGCTTACTCACTCACTATGGGGGGGGGGGGGGATGCTTTGACTAGGGAAGGCAAAGATCCGTGTTCCTGCTTAGCAGAAATACAGTATCAATGCCTTCCCCGCTTACAGAACGACAATCTGCCTTGTTTTACAAAACCGCTGCGCAAATACCGATTGACATAGAAAAAAAAAAAAAAAAAATTGCGAAACCCAACATTTTATTCTCTAGGGCCTCTGCTTAAAACAATAAGAATATATAATCTTTTGGGGTTCTAAGTAATTTTCTAGGAAAAAAAAAAAAAGCTTATTTCTTTTTACATGTAAACAAAAGGTGTCGGAAAAGGCCTGGGTCTTAAAGTGTGTGTTAACCACCTGAGATCCAGGCCAATTCTGACATTTCTCTCCTACATGTAAAATTCCACATTTTTTTGCTAGAAAATTTACATAGAACCCCCAAACATTCTATATGTTTTTTTAGCAAAGACCCTAAAGAATACAATGGCGGTCGTTGCAACTTTTTATCTCGCACGGTATTTGCGCAGCAAATTTTTCGAACGCGTTTTTTTCAGAAAAAAAAAACAGTTTCCTGCTTTAAAAAAAAACAAAACAGTAAAGTTAGCCCAATTTTTTTTGCATAATGTGAAAGATGAAGATACGCCGAGTAAATAGATACCCACCAACATGTCACGCTTCAAAATTGCATGCGCTTGTGGAATGGCGCCAAACTTTGGTGCAAAATCCCCATAGTCGACGCTTTAACATTTTTTACTGGTTACATATTTTGAGTTACAGAGGAGGTCTAGGGCTAGAGGGGGGGGTGGGGGGGTATTATTGCTCTCGCTCTAACGTTCGCGGCGATACCTCACATGTGTGGTTTGAACACCGTTTTCATATGTGGGCGGGACTTACGTATGCGTTCGCTTCTGCGTACGAGCTCGCGGGGACAGGGCGCTTTAAATTTTTTTTTTTTTTTTTTTTTTTTATTGTTCATTTTACTTTATTTTTTTAGTTCAACAACTTTAAAAAAAAAAAAAAAAAATATTTGATTCCTTTTTTCCTATTACAAGGAATGTAAACATCCCTTGTAATAGGAATATTACATGATCGGACCTATTTACAGTGAGATATGGGGGGGTCAATAAGACCCGACATCTCACCTCTAGGCTGGGAAGCCTAAAATCAAAAAAAATAAAAATAAACGATCACGGCTTCCCAGCGGAGGCGGCGCCGTTTTTTGAATGCAGAGGCCGGGCGTGACGTCATAACATCGCGCCCGGCCCCGAACGATCATAGAGACTCCGGCGACCATCTGGTCCGCCAGAAATCTCTATGATCATCATCCGGGGGCCGGCGGATCCCGAGTCCGACTCACCGATGGAAGCGGTGAGTCGGTAGAAGCACCGGAGGGCGGCGGGAGGGGGGGGTCCCCTCCCGCCGCCCGTAAGAACGATCAAGCGGCGGAACAGCCGCTATGATCGTTCTTATGGTGCAGGGAAATCGCCGGCTGAAACCGGCAATATCGGAATGATGTCTGTAGCTACACCCATCATTCAGGTATACCCCTGAGACCAAAAAGACGTCATATGACGTACTCTGGGTCTCAGGTGGTTAAAGTGGAGTGCCCACCCAAAAAAAAAATGTGGCTTAAAAATCCTAAAAAAATAAATAATTGGAAAAAAAAAATGTTTTTTACTCACCTCTAAATGCCTGTTGCTAGGGGGGTCCCTCGTAGTCTGCCACCTTCATTGCCCGGGCTAAACGTCACTTCCCCTCGGCGCCGCACAGTCATCTGGGACCTATCATGTGTCCCAGATGAGTGAGCGTTGAATCACGGCGCGCGGCGCCGCTCGCGCATGCGCAGTGGGTGCCCGGCTGTGAAGCCACAGCCGGGATTCCCACATTAAGAATGCCGGCGCCGCGAGCGGAGCGGGGAACGAGGGGGGGGGGGGGGGGGGGGGGGGGGGGGGGGTCTCGTTGCCCCGCATCGCTGGACCCCGGGACAGGTAAGTGTCGGATTATTAAAAGTCAGCAGCTGCAGTATTTGTAGCTGCTGACTTTTAATTTTTTTTTTTTTTTGTGGGCCCTCCTCTTTAACCTAGAAAAAAAAAAAAAAAATCCAGCTCCTTTTTAAAGCATGTTTTGCAGCACAGTGCTTGTACTGTGTGATTTGGCCCCCTGTAACACCTGAAATACCCGACTGATCCTCCCAGTTTCTGCCCTCTGTAAACTGACCACTGTTAATCATGGCTGCTGAGCCCTGACACTGTGGTCAGTTTACTTAGGCGCCTCATCTGCTCTCTCCTGCAGCGGGGCGGCTATTGATCCGATAGGGTTGCCTTTTTTTCATGAATCTTATTGGCTGAGCTATGGAGGTAACAGACAGTAAAGTGCTGCCTTTTCCTGATTTCTCTCTCCTATAGCGTCCGAGCAGTTGCGCGTTCACGTGGCCAGACATCGCGGCGTGAGAAAGTTCGAGTGCACGGAGTGCGGCTACAAGTTCACTCGGCAGGTGAGTGCAGCGCGATTGGCTGAAGGGAAGAGTTTGTTGGTCTGCATTGCCCAGAGGAACCAATCAATTTTTTTGTCCTTTTCGCTCTTCCGGTGCAAGGTGAAGTGAAAGGTAGGTTCTGATTGGTTTCTATGGACGGCAAAGCCCAAGACATCCCCACAGCCGCATTTATAAATGAAGATCAGTGTGATTTTTGTGCTCCTTTTTGTAATGTTTGACTCATTTTTGTAAGCCGGGGCTTATGTAAAAAAAAAAAAAATTGGTATTCAGTCTTATGACTGACTATACACTATATTACCAAAAGTATTGGGACGTCTGGCTATAATACCCAGGATAAGTGCACTCTAAAACAAAATTCCCTTCTTCTTTTTGCCCCTGAGCTAACCAATCCCACCCCATCCAGATCTATATTCACCACGCCTTTAACGGCATCCCAGTCTTAGTCCGTAGGGTTCAATATTGAGTTGGCCCACCTTTGCCGCTATAACAGCTTCAACTCTTCTGGGAAGGCCGTCCACAAGGTTTAGGAGGGTGTCTATGACTTGGGGTCAGAGGTCATCTAAAAGTCTAACGGTTGCTGCCTTGCCCCTGATGACACTGCTTTAGCGTGTGCGATATTTGGGGGTCAAGCAGTGGACAGGGTAATAACGGTCAGACTTTGGGTGACCTTTGACCCCAAGGGCTCTTTCACACAGAGCCGCTTTGTTAAGCAAAGGGATCTGAGATGAGCACCAATGAGAGCTCAATGGGCGGCTGGATGTAAACAGACATGTCAGGCTACCTCCAAATCATCACTTTAACCGCATCAGCCCCGGACCATTTTGCTGGCCAAAGACCAGAGCACTTTTTGCGATTCGGCACTGCGTGTCGCTTTAACTGACAATTGCGCGGTCGTGCGACGTGGCTCCCTAACAAAATTGGCGTCCTTTTTTCCCCCACAAATAGAGCTTTCTTTTGGTGGTATTTGATCACCTCTCACCTATTTTTTGTGCTATAAAACAAAAAAATATAAGCAACAATTTTGAAAAAAACGCATTATTTTTTACATTTCGCTATAATAAATATCCCCCAAAAATATATATAAAAAAAAAAGTTTTTTTTTCCTCAGTTTAGGCCGATACGTATTCTTCTACATATTTTTGGTAAAAAAAAAATCGCAATAAGCGATTATTGATTGGTTTTGCGCAAAAGTTATATCTTTACAAAATAGGGGATAGTTTTATGGCGTTTTTATTAATATTTTCATTTATTTTTTTTACTAGTAATGGCGGCGATCGGCGATTTTTTTTTTTAATTTTATTTTTTTTTTTTTTTTATCATGAGTTCGACATTATGACGGACACATTGGACATTTTTGACACTATTTTGGGACCATTGTCCTTTATACAGCAATCAGTGCTATAAAAATGCACTGATTCCTGTGTAAATGTGACTGGCAGTGAAGGGGTTAACCACTAGTGTGTCCTAGGGAGTGATTCTAACTGTAAGGGGGACGGGCTGTGTGTGACACGACACTGATCAGCGCTCCCGATTACAGGGAGAGCTGTGATCAGTGTCCAGTCACTAGGCAGAACGGGGAGATGCTTGTTTACATCAGCATTTCCCCCGTTCTTCCTCTCCGTGACACAATCGCGGGTCCCGCAGACATCGAGTCCGCGGGACCCGCAATCGTGCTTGCGAAGTTCCCGCCGGTGGCGTGCCCGCAACCAGCCTCTTCAAGGGCAACGTACGGGTATGTGATTCTGCCTGTTTGTGCCCTTCTGCCGCAGTATATCAGTGTGAGGCGGTCGGGAAGCGGTTAACCGGTTCCCGACCGGCACACGACGATATACGTCGGCAGAATGGCATGGGCAGGCAGAAGGGCGTATATATATAAGTCCCTCCTTAATGCCGTCCGTGCCATCGGGAGCGCGCCGGTCGGGACCACCGTGAGGCCGGTCGCGGGTCCCGCGGACTCGATCGCCGTGGGGACACCCGTGATCGTCGCACGGGAAGGCTGAACGGGGAGATGCGGAAATAGACAGCATCTCCCCGTTCTGCCTAGCAACTAGTGACGCGATCTCTGCTCCCTGTGATTGGAGCAGAGCTCAGCATTCACTAGCTGACAGCCACGCCCCCCCCACAGTAAGAAAACACACCCCTAGGCATACTTAACCCCTACACTGCCCCCTTGTTGTTAACCCCTTCACTGCCAGTGTCATTTTTACAGGAATCAATGCATTTAAATAGCATTGATTGCTGTTTAAATGACAATGGTCCCAAAAAATTGTGTCAAAAATGTCCGATGTGTCCGCCATATATGTCGCAGTCACAATAAAAATCGCTGATCGCCGCCATTACTAATAAAAAAAAATGATTAATAAAAATGCTATAAAACTATCCCCTATCTTGTAAACGCTATAACTTCTGCGCAAACCATCAATAATCGCTTATTGCGATTTTTTTTTTTTTACCAAAAATATGTAGAAGAATACGTTATCGGCCTAAACTGAGGAAAAAAAATTTTTTTTTTTATATATTTGGGGGTTATTTATTATAGCAAAAAATAATGCGTTTTTTTTTCAAAATTGTCGCTCTTTTTTGTTTATAGCGCAAAAAATAAAAACCGCAGGGGCGATCAAATACCACCAAAAGAAAGCTCTATTTGTGGGAAAAAAAGGACGTCAATTTTGTTTGGGAGCCACGTCGCACGACCGCGCAATTGTCAGTTAAAGCGACGCAGTGCCGAATCGCAAAAAGGGGCCTGGTCCTTTGGCTGCCAATTGGTCCGGGGCTGAAAGTGGTTAAGCAGCGGTAAATTATCACGGCTCGGTACACGGACATTCTCAGAGAAGACCACCCACCTCATGGGAATAAAATGAATAGTCCCCCCTCCCAAACATGAAGCAGAATACATATTGGCCGTTATTTATGAAGAAATTCGATTTTTTTTTTGCATTGAATATGTTTTATAGCAGAAAGTAAAGAATATTGTGTTTTTTTTTTTTTTTTTTTTTTCAAAATTGTTGCAAAAAAAATATAAAAACCTCCAGAGGTGATCAAATACCACCAAAAGCTCTATTTGTGTGGGAAAAAAAAGGACATCAATTTTGTTTGGGTACAACGTCGCACGGCCGCGTAATCTTCAGGGTTACGGTACCTAGGTAAAAAATCGTACAGGGGAGTTTAATCTTTTGCCGATCAGCCGTCGCCGTTACGTGGCAGCAGGTTGGCTCGGCTGCGCGAATCGCCATAGGTGTACATCAGTTCTCTGTGGGCATGTGGATTGGCCAGCATTGGGGGAGCCAATCCGAGTGTCTGGCGGTCTCTAAGGCTCGATTCACATCTATGCATTTTGCTTTTGAGCGTTTTTGCGGGGCTTGCCGCGTTTTTTGACACGTGTTTTTGCCGCGATTTGCGTTTTGCGTTTTTGTATTTATTTATTTTTTACACTGTGGTTGCTTAGCAACCAGCTATATACAGTGTAACAAAAAAAAAAAACGCAAAACACAAATCGCGGCAAAAGCGTTTTGGATGCGGGTCCATTGACTTCTATTACATGCAAAACGCTGCATTTTGCATGGAAAAAAAGTCCCCGACCCTTTCCAAAAACGCAGAGGAACAAAAATGCATTGATGTGAACAGGTTCCATAGGAACCCATGTTTAAAAAAATTTCCCTGCATTTCTGCAAAATGCATTAAAAAACGCGCTAGTGTGAATGGAGCCTTAGTCCGCCATGCCCGCCCGCTAACGTTGCCCGCAGTGACAGAATGGGGGATCTGCCTGTGTAAACCAGGCAGATCTCCGCTCTGACAGGGGAGGACACAGGATCTTGTCTTTCTTTGCAGGATCTTGTGCTGTCCCAAGCAGCCCATCCCCCCACACAGTTAAAAACACACTTAGGGAACACATTTAACCCTTTGATCGCCCCTGATGTAACCCCTTCCCTGCCAGTGTCATTAGTACAATAATTGCGCATACACACGAGCGGATTTTCCGTCGGAAAAATCTTGGATGTTTTTTCCAACTGAATTCCACTCAAGCTTGGCTTGCCTACACACGGGTCATACAAAAGTTCTCTGAACATTCGACCGCCAAGAACGCGGTGATGTACAACACTACGACGAGCCGAGAAAATTAAAAGTTCAATGCTTCTGAGCATGTGTCGAATTGTTTTCGAGCATGCGTAGGAATTTTCCGCGTCGGAATTGGTACAGACGATCGGAACTTTTTCCGACCAAAAAATGGAGAACCTGCAACCTTTTGCTGGCAGAAATTCTGCCAGCAAAAGTCCGATGGAGCGTACACACGGTCGCATTTTCCGACCAAAAAGCTCTCATCCGTCTTTTGCTGGCCTGAATTTCCGATCGTGTGTACGCGGCATATTTTTAGCACTGATCACTGTAATAATGTCACTGATTCCCAAAAAAGTGTAAAAAATTTCAGCTAGGTGTCTGATGTGTCCGCCGCAATGTCGCAGTCCCGCTAAAAATCGCTGCCATTACTAGTAAAAACGCCATATAAATCTTTCCCCTATTTCGTAGACTCTATAACTATTGGGCAAACCAACCAATATACGCTTATTGGTTTTTATTTTTTTATTTTTTTTACCAAAAATATGTAGCCGAATACATATTGGCCTAAATTTAGAAACACGCCCCTAGGAACACTTAACCCCTACACTGCACCTAGTGGTTAACCCCTTCACTGCCAGTGACATTTTTACAGTAATCCATGCAATTTTATTGCATCGATCGCTGTATTAATGCCAATGGTCCCAAAAATGTGTCAAAAAATGTCCGATGTGTCCGCCATAATGTGGCAGTCCTAATAAAAATCGATGATCGCCGCCATTACTAGTTGGGGGAAAAAAAAAATATTAAATAAAAATGGCATAAAACTATTCCCTATTTTGTAGACGCTATAACTTTTGCGCAAACCAATCAATAAACGCTTATTGCGATTTTTATTTTATTTTTTATTTTATTTAGTTATTTTTTTACCAAAAATAATTAGAAGAATACATATCGGCCTAAACTGGGGAGAAAAATTTATTTTTTTTATATATTTTTGTGGAATATTTATTATAGCAAAAAGTAAAAAAAAAAAATGTTTTTTTTTTTCAAAATTTGTCGCTCTTTTTTTGTTTATAGCGCAAAAAATAAAAACCGAAGTGGTGATCAAATAGCGCCATGTCGCAGTCATTTTAAAAAAATAAAAAAAAAAAATCGCGGATCGCCGCCATTACTAGTAAAAAAAAAAAAAATTATTAATAAAAATGGCATAAAAAACTATCCCCTATTTTTGTAAACGCTATAACTTTTGCGCAAACCGATCAATAATCGCTTATTGCAACTTTTTTTTTACCAAAAATATGTAGAAGAAAACGTATCGGCCTAAACTGAGGAAAAAAACGTTTTTTTTAAATATATTTTAGGGGGAAATTTATTATAGCAAAATGTAAAAAATAATGTGTTTTTTTCAAAATTGTCGCTTATTTTTTTGTTTATAGAGCAAAAAATAAAAACCGCAGGGGCGATCAAATACCCCCAAAAGAAAGCTCTATTTGTGGGAAATAAAAGGATGTCAATTTTGTTTGGGAACCACGTCGCACGACCGCGCAATTGTCAGTTAAAATTGACGCAGTGCCGAATCGCAAAAAAAACGCTCTGGTCAGGAAGGGGGGTAAATCCTTCTGGGGCTGAAGTGGTTAAGCTTTGACTATAAAACCTGGAAGCGAAGCTGATTGGGAGGAGTAGAGCCATGCAGATTTTTTTTTTGAGGCAGTTAAGACTCCTCTTTTTTTTAGTGGGATTTGGGGGGGGGGGGCGGGGATGGGGTGGATCTTTGATGGATGGGGGAGGGGGGGATGGGGGGGCTTTTTTTTCTTTTATAAAATTGGGGGGGGGGGGGGGATGGGTGAGGGGAAAGGGGGGGGGGCGTGGGACCTGAGGGGGACGGGGGCCACATGGGGGGTGGGGGGGGTGGAGGGTGGAATCCACAAGGTGGGGGGGGGGGAGGGGGGGAGGGGGGGGGGGGGGGGGGGATGATGGGGGGGGGGGGTGGGGGGAGGGGGCCGGGATCGGGGGGGTGGGGGGTGGGAGGAACTACAACCGGGGGAGAGGAGAGGGGGAGGGGGGGATCGCAGAGAGGTTTTTTTTTTTGTTTGTTTTTAGCTCCGGGCAACCTTCTTTTCTTTTTTTTTTTTTTTTTTTATTTTTGATCGTAGAGGAGGAGAAGAGCGCGGTTTTTTTTTTTTTTTGTTCATCGGCCTGCAGAGCGCCCCGCAGGAGACCCCCGCGTGGTACGTCGGAATTTTTCCCATCATTTCAGATCTTTTTCCCACGGAGGTTCATAGTGGAGCTTTTTTTTTTTTGTCTCCATTTTCTTTTTACCGCCATCGCTTTGGCCGGACGTAGGTCAATTATCCTTCATTTCTTTCTCCCATGAAAGGCGACTGCCGAGGCTGTTGTCCGGAGGACGGTCTTCCCGGCCGTTTTCCCAGGTTTTTTTTTTATTGGTTATATTGTAAGGAGTTATTTATTTTATATTTTTTTACATGTATTATTAATTCTTTTTTTCCCTTTTTCTTTTTGATTTCTTTCTTTCTTGGTTTTTTTTGATTTTTTTTTGATCACGATTTTTGTTTTTTATTTTTCTGTCTATTAATCCATTTTTTTTCATCACCGCCACCGCCATACCCATCGAAGAGTGCGAGACGTGAGGCGCCACCCGGGGGCTTCCCAACGTGGTAACATTTCTTTTTTTTTTTTTTTTATTTATTGGACTGTTGAAACCGCTTTACAAATAAAGACGAAGGAAAAACATCAAATTTGTATTTTTATTTAAATTTTTTTGAATACGGTCTTGAGATTTTTACATTTTGCGGTCACATCTCGGGATCCCCGTCTGAAAAATAAATTTCTAGATGCTTTTTCTTGTTGTTTTTTTAACTCTGGATAGTAAAAAAAATATTTTTTCTGCCAGTAAGGCCCCTTTCACACTGGGGCGGTGGGGGCATCGGCAGTAAAGCACCGCCATATCTAGCACTGCTTTACCGTCATTTTAGCCGCGGTATTCGGCCGCTAGTGGATCGGTTTTAACCCCACACTGCAGCGGCGCTTTGCCGGCGGTATAGCCGCGCAGCCCCAGTGATTTCAATGGGTAGGAGCGGTATAGGAGCGGTGAATACACGGCTCCTTCACCACTCCAAAGATGCTGCTAGCAGGACTTTTTTTACCGTCCTGCTAGCGCACCGCTCCAGTGTGAAAACCCGCCGGGTTCGGTGTGAAAGGGCCTAAATCCCTTATACAGCCCACTTCCTGTTTCTTGTCTGGTCATTGGCCTAGGATTATCACATCATACATAGCTCTCTCTATCACTCTTGTGAGAGTTTGCCAGGAAGGGAGGGGAGATGAGTAGGGGGAAGGGAGGGGAGGGGGATGAGTAGGGGGAAGGGAGGGGGGGAGATGAGTAGGGGGAAGGGAGGGAGGTGAGTAGGTGGAAGGGAGGGAGATGAGTAGGGGGAAGGGAGGGGGATGAGTAGGGGCAGGGGAGATGAGTAGGGGGAAGGGAGGGGAGATGAGTAGGGGGAAGGGAGGGGGATGAGTAGGGGGAAGGGAGGGGGATGAGTAGGGGGAGGGGAGATGAGTAGGGGGAAGGGAGGGGAGATGAGTAGGGGGAAGGGAGGGGAGATGAGTAGGGGGAAGGGAGGGGAGGTGAGTAGGGGGAAGGGAGGGGAGATGAGTAGGGGGAAGGGAGGGGAGATGAGTAGGGGGAAGGGAGGGAGATGAGTAGGGGGAAGGGAGGGGAGATGAGTAGGGGGAAGGGAGGGGGATGAGTAGGGGGAGGGGAGGGGGATGAGTAGGGGGAGGGAGGGGAGATGAGTAGGGGGAAGGGAGGGAGGTGAGTAGGGGGAGGGGAGATGAGTAGGGGGAAGGGAGGGGAGATGAGTAGGGGGAAGGGAGGGAGGTGAGTAGGTGGAAGGGAGGGAGATGAGTAGGGGGAAGGGAGGGGGATGAGTAGGGGCAGGGGAGATGAGTAGGGGGAAGGGAGGGGAGATGAGTAGGGGGAAGGGAGGGGGATAGGGTAGGGGGAAGGGAGGGGGAAGGAGAGGGGGAGGGGAGATGAGTAGGGGGGAGGGAGGGGAGATGAGTAGGGGGAAGGGAGGGGAGATGAGTAGGGGGAAGGGGAGGGGAGGTGAGTAGGGGGAAGGGAGGGGGAGATGGAGGGGAAGGGAGGGAGATGAGTAGGGGGAAGGGAGGGAGATGAGTAGGGGGAAGGGAGGGGAGATGAGTAGGGGGAAGGGAGGGGAGATGGAGGGGGGGAGAGGGAGCGGGGAGGAGGGGGGGGGAAAGGGAGGGGGGGGGGGGGGGGGAGGGGGGGAGATGAGTAGGGGGAGGGAGGGGAGGAGGAGGAGAGGGGGGAGGGGAGGTGAGGGGGGATGGGGACGGGGGAGAGAGGAGGGGGAAGGGGGGAGAGGGGAGGGGAGGAGTAGGGGGGGGAAGGGAGGGGAAGGGAGGGGGAGGAGGGGGGGAGGGGAAAGGGAGGGGAGGGAGGAGGGGGGGTGGTGGGAAAAGGGGAGGGGGAGAAGGGGGTAGGGGGGGGAGTAGGGGGAGGGGGAGGGAGATGAGTAGGGGGAGGGAGGGAGTGGAGGGGATGAGTAGGGGAAAAGGGAGGGGAGATGAGTAGGGGGAAGGGGGGAGGAGTAGGGGGAAGGGAGGGGGAGATGAGTAGGGGGGGGGGGAGGGGATGAGTAGGGGGGAATGGGAGGGGAGATGAGTAGGGGGAAGAGGGAGGGGGGGAGGGAGTTTGAGGGGGGGAGGGGGAGGGGGATGGAGTAGGGGGGGGGAGGGGGGGGATGAGTAGGGGGGGTAGGGAAAGAGGGGGATGGGGAGTTAGGGGGTAGGGAGGGGAAGATGGAGTTAGGGGGGGGAAGGCGAGGGGGAGGGGGATGAGTAGGGGGAGGGGAGGAAGATAAGTAGGGGGGAGATGAGTAGGGGGAAGGGAGGGAGATGAGTAGGGGGGAGGGAGGGGGATGAGTAGGGGGGAAAGAGGGGAGATGAGTAGGGGGTAGGGAGGGAGATGAGTAGGGGGAAGGGAGGGGGATGAGTAGGGGGAAGGGAGGGGATGAGTAGGGTTGCCACCTTTTCTTCAAGTCAAACCTGAACACTTTGGCGTCACACAGCAATTTTTTTTCATAGTGTGCATAGATAAACAATGCATAGATGTTGCTATTAAATAAAACATTTCTAATTGTATGAAGTTAATCACAATAGATCCCCTTTTACATCAGAGTCCACAGAGTTCCCCTTTTACTAGAAGGAGAGTTCCTTTTCACTGTAGGGAGGGGGGGCTCTGAGTCTGATGTAAGGAGAACTCTGGGGACTCTAACATAAGGGATGCTCTGGTGTATGAAGAGGGCTCTGATGTAAAGGGGACCTCTGATCTAATGAGTGCTCTGAGAACCCTGATTTTCTATGTACTAACTTAGAGGCAGGAGAGAGAAGGGGGGGGGGGGGGGAAGGGGGAGAAGTTCCCCTGAATAATGTGTCCAGGTCTTGGACAGTCTGAAACCCGGATGCATGATTCCAAACCCGAACTGTCCGGGTGACTCCCGAACAGGTGGCAACCCTAGTAGATGATGAAGAGGTCCAATGAAAGCTGCAGAGCTGGAGGTGTGCCTATGTGTGTCTCTGTAAATCCAGGAATTGAACAGGCAGCCGCTTCAGCTGCCCACAGTAGAGGCAGGAGAGAGAAGGGGGGGGGGGGGGGGGAGGGGGGGAGACTTAGTTAGGTCTGAATAATGTGTTCCAGGTCTTGGACAGTCTGAAACCCGGATGCATGATTCCAAAACCCGAACTGTCCGGGTTAATCCCGAACAGGTGGCAACCCTCCGTGAGTCATACGTGGACCAGTGAGAGCTGCAGAGCTGGAGGTGTGCCTATGTGTGTCTCTGTAAATCCATGAGAACAGAAAACAGGCAGCCGCTTCAGCTGCCCACAGTAATTAACCACTTCCCGACCGCCCCCTGTAGATATACGTCGGCAGAATGGCACGTACAGGCAGAATCACGTACCTGTACGTGACATTCTTCCGGCGGTTGGGGGGTCCGATCGGACCCCCCCCCGCCGGCGGGGACGGTCGGGATCGTGTCAGGAGCGATCCGGGACGAGGGGACGGCCAGTGGTTTCTGGCCACCCCCTCGCGATCGCTCCTGGCCAATGAAAAGCTTCCCCTTCCTGTCTATTGTATAGACAGGAAGGCGGAAGTGATGTCACGCTCGGTGCGCCGGTCTATGTGACCGGAGACGCCGAGCGGCGAACATGTAAAGGTTAGTGCACAACACTACACTGACACCAGTACAGTTAGGCACATATTCCACCCCCCTGTCACCCCCTGATCACCCCCCAGATCACCCCCCCCCCCCCCCCAGTCACAGTGTCACTAATTGCAGTGATCATTTTTTTTACTGATCACTGCATTTAGTGTCAGTGTGACTGTAATAACTGTCAGGGCAGTTAGTTTTAGGTCCAAGGTAGCCCCCTACCCCCCCCCTAATAAAGGTTTTAACCCCCTTGATTGCCCCCCAGGTAACCCTTTCACCCCCTTTTGCCAGTGTCACTAAGCGATCGTTTTTTTTCTGATCGCTGCATTAGTGTCACTGCTGTCGCTAGGTAACCATTTTTTTTTTTTTAGGTAACCGCCATGTTTATATAGGTTCATAAATAGGTTTATAGGTCAGGTACCCCCATATTACAACCTAAATAAAGGTTTTAACCCCCTGATTGCCCCTAGAGTTAACCCTTTCACCAGTGATCACTGTATAACTGTCACTGGTGACGCTGGTTAGCCAGTTAGTTATTTCGTTATTTAGGTTCCCCGTCAGGTTTTTATATATAGCGTCAGGTACCCCCATATATTACCTAATAAAGGTTTTAACCCCCTGATTGCCCCTAGTTAACCCTTTCACCCCCTTTTGCCAGTGTCACTAAGCGATCGTTTTTCTGATCGCTGCATTAGTGTCGCTAGGTAACCAGTTTTTTTTTTTGTATTACTGTTACGGGTGACGCTGGTTAGTTAGCTTGTTTTTTATACTGTCAGGGCACCCGCCATTTATTACCCAATAACGGTTTAACCCCCTGATCGCCCGGCGGGTGATATCAATTAGGTTTTAGGGTCAAATAAGGTCTGCGTCGCCCCAGGTTAGTGCCAGTACCGCAAACACCCACGCACAAAGCATACACCTCCCTTAGTGGCACAGTATCTGAACAGATCAATATCTGATCTGATCAGATCTATACTAGCGTCCCAGCAGTTTAGGGTTCCAAAAAAAAAACGCATTGTTAGCGGGATCAGCCCAGATACCTGCTAGCACCTGCGTTTTCCCCCTCCGCCCAGCCCAGCCCACCCAAGTGCAGTATCGATCGATCACTGTCACTCACAAAACACTAAGCACACATAACTGCAGCGTTCGCAGAGTCAGGCCTGATCCCTGCGATCGCTAACATTTTTTTTGTGTAGCGTTTTGATTCAGTCGCTTCAGTCAGGAGCTTTTTTACCTGTGAATCTCAAAAAAAAAAAAAAAAATAAAATAGTTGTCGTTTTATTGTTCTTCTCTCTCTCTCTCTATTCTCTCTCTATTGTTGCTCTTTTTTTTACTCCATTCTATTCTGCAATGTTTTATTATGTTTTATCATGTTTTATCATGCTTGCTTTTCAGGTATGTAATTTTGTTTACTGTGTTTTAGTGTTAAGCATTTTTTTGTTTTCAGGTGCGCCATTCAGTTGCAACGCGGATTTATTTATCTTGACAGCAACAGCGTTTGCTCCCACGATACATAAAGCCGCGACTCCAACGCTGTAGGAGGTGATTTCACCACCACAGTTAAAAAAAAAGAGCATATATGCCGAAGCATGGGGGCAGCAGGGGGGGGGGGAGGAGCGATTGGCTCCTAATGCCACGTACATACGGTCGAAATTCCGACCGTGTGTACACGGCATAACTTTTGCGGGAGGATGCCCCCATGCATCGGCATATATAAATGGTGCATGTATGCCCATCATTAGAAGTGGGTGGATGAAGGGAGGTATTCTAATGGTGGGCATACCCACCAATCAATCTCTTTTTTTCGTTCAGCCAAGAGGCTGCATGAAAAAAAAAAAAAATTACAATATATGTCCAGTATGTTGCTGGACTTTGAATGGTTATACCAGAATGATGCCTGCAGGTTTAGGTATCATCTTGGTATCATTCTTTTCAGCCAGTGATCGGCTTTCATGTAAAAGCAATTCTAGCGGGTAATTAGCCTCTAGACTGCTTTTACAAGCAGTGGGAGGGAATGTCCCCCCTCCCGGATATAAACCGCGCCATTGGGAAATTTGGGAAAGCATTTTATCACACCAATCTTGGTGTGGTCAGATGCTTTGAGGGCAGAGGAAAGATCTAGGGTCTAATAGACCCCAATTTTTTCAAAAAAAGAGTACCTGTCACTGCCTATTGCTATCATAGGGGATATTTACATTCCCTGAGATAACAATAAAAATCATAACAAAGAAAAAAAATGGAAGGAACAGTTTAAAAATAAAATAAAAAAGCTAAAAATAAATAAAAAAAAAACCAAAAAAAAAAAAAAAAAAAAAACCCCTGCCCCCCCTTCTCTTGCGCAAAGGCGTACACAAGCGTTGGTCTGGCGTCATATGTAAACAGCAATTGCACCATGCATGTGAGGTATCACCGCGAAGGTCAGATCGAGGGCAGTAATTTTAGCAGTAGACCTCCTCCGTGAATCTAATGTGGTATCATGTAAAGGCTTTTAAAGGCTTTTAAAAATGTATGTAGTTTGTCGCCACTGCGTGTTTGTGCGCAATTTTAAAGCATGTCGTGTTTGGTATCCATGTACTCGGCCTAAGATCATATTTTTTATTTCATCAAAAATTTGAGCAATATAGTGTGTTTTAGTGCATTAAAATAAAAAAAAGTGTATTTTTTCAACAAAAAATGCGTTTGAAAAATCGCTGCGCAAATACTGTGTGGAAAAAAAAAATGCAACACCCACCATTTTAATCTGTAGGGCCTTTGCTTTAACATTATATATAGTGTTTGGGGGTTCAACGTAATTTTCTTGCAAAAAAAAAAATGTGTTTTCATGTAAACAAAAAGTGTCAGAAAGGGCTTTGTCTACAAGTGGTTAGAAGAGTGGGTGACGTGTGACATAGGCTTCTAAATGTTGTGCATAAAATGCCAGGACAGTTCAAACCCCCCCCAAATGACCCCATTTTGGAAAGTAGACACCCCAAAGCTATTTGATGAGAGCAATGTTGAGCCCATTAAATATTTTTTTTTTTTGTCCCAAGAGATTGAATAATGAAAAAAAAAAAAAAAATATATATATTTTTTTTTTTTTACAAAAAGTTGTCACTAAATGATATATTGCTCAAACATGTCATGGGCATATGTAGAAATACACCCCAAAATACATTCTGTTGCTTCTCCTGAGTACGGGGATACCACATGTGTGGGACTTTTTGGGAGCCTAGCTGCGTACGGAACCCCAAAAACCAATCACCGCCTTCAGGCTTTCTAAGGGTGTAATTTTTTTATTTCACTTCTCACTGCCAATCACAGTTTCGGAGGCCATGGAATGCCCAGATGGCATAAAACCCCCCAAAATGACCCCATTTTGGAAAGTAGACACCCCAAGCTATTTGCTGAGAGGTATTGTGAGTATTTTGCAGATGTCGCTTTTTGTCACAAAGTTTTGAAAATTGAAAAAAAAAAAAAAAAAAATTTTTTTTTTACTTTACTTTCTTCATTTTCAAAAACAAATGAGAGCTGTAAAATACTCACCATGCCTCTCAACAAATAGCTTGGGGTGTCTACTTTCCAAAATGGGGTCATTTGGGGGGGTTTTGTGCTATTTTGGCATTTTATGGCCTTCGAAACTGTGATAGGTAGTGAGGAGTGAAATCAAAAATTTGCACCCTTAGAAATCCTGAAGGCGGTGCTTGGGTTTCGGGGCCCCGTACGCGGCTAGGCTCCCAAAAAGTCCCACACATGTGGTATCCCCATACTCAGGAGAAGCAGCAAAATGTATTTTGGGGTGCAATTCCACATATAACTATGGCATGTGTGAGCAATATATCATTTAGTGACAACTTTTTGAAAAAAAAAAAAATCTTTTTTTATTTTTGTCTTTATTCAATCACTTGGGACTAAAAAAAAAAAAATATTCAATGGGCTCAACATGCCTCTCAGCAAATAGCTTGGGGTGGGTGTCTACTTTCCAAAATGGGGTCATTTGGGGGGGTTTTGTACTTCTCTGCCATTTTAGCACCTCAAGAAATGAAATAGGCAGTCATAAATTAAAAGCGGTGTAAATTCCAGAAAATGTACTCTAGTTTGTAGACGCTATAACTTTTGCGCAAACCAATAAATATACGCTTATTGGCATTTTTTTTTACTAAAGACATGTGGCTGAATACATTTTGGCCCAAATGTTTGACTAAAATTGAGTTTATTAGATTTTTTTTTTATAACAAAAAGTAGAAAATCTCTTTTTTTTTCAAAATTTTCGCTCTTTTTCCGTTTATATCGCAAAAAATAAAAATCACAGAGGCAATCAAATACCATCAAAAGAAAGCTCTATTTGTGGGAAGAAAAGGACGCAAATTTAGTTTGGTTACAAAATTGCATGACCGCGCAATTACCAGTTAAAGTAGTGCAGTGCGAAATTGAAAAAAGACCTCTGGTCTTTGGCTGCCAAATGGTCCGGGGCTGAAGTGGTTAAAAAAGTAAAAAAAAGTGTAACACATACGATATGTACAGCGATCCGGAAAAAATGTGTAACGCATAGAACGTATATATCACTTCAGAAATAAAATGTGTCCATAGAAAGTTCATTTCCATCCACCAGCAGAAAATATCCCCAAGAGAAGCAACCGGATCGATGTTCAAGTGCACCATTCCGTGATGTGAGTGAAAAAACATACAAATAAGTATCCACCACGTGCGGCAAATCAATATTCCTGCGACTCCGCCCCCTTCTACGCACTCACCAGAGGTACAGAATGATCACGCCCATCATACTCCTCCCCCTCCTCCCACCCCCGCTCATTTCTGTATACGGCGGGCGGGAGGAGGCAGTGTTGGTCATTTTACTTTAAAAAAGTAATTAGTTAAGTTACAAATTACTTCTCCCAAAAAGTAATTGCGTTAGTAACTCAGTTACTACATTGGAAAAGTAATTAGTTACGCAGCAAAGTAACTGACTTTTTTTTAAAATATTCTATACGTGTAACTAAGGGGCGGGTCTAATATTACTGTAACCAAGGGGCGCATTTATTATTATTGTTATATATCGTTGTAACCAAGGGGCTGCTCTATTATTACTCTAACCAAGGGGCAGATCTGTTATAGCGTGTAAGCAAGGGGCGGGTCTATTATTATTATATGGTGTAAGGGGCGGGTCTATTATTATTATATGGTGTAAGGGGCGGGTCTATTATTTTATTATATGGTGTAAGGGGCGGGCCTATTATTATTATATCGTGTAAGGGGCGGGTCTATTATTATCATATCGTGTAAGGGGCGGGTTGCTCACCCACACTGCAGAGTGCATGAGCATCATGGGAAATGTAGTTCCAAAACATCTGGGGTGCCAAGGTTCCCCATCACTGTTCTAGGTTATAAGAAGATTGCCAAGACCCTGAAACTGAGATGCAGCACGGTGGCCAAGACCATACAGCGGTATAACAGGACAGGTTCCACTCAGAACAGGCCTCGCCATGGTCCACCAAAGAAGTTGAGGTCACGTGCTCAGCGTCATATCCAGAGGTTGTCTTTGGAAATAGACGTATGAGTGCTGCCAGCATTGCTGCAGAGGTTGTAGGGGAGGGGGGTCAGCCTGTCAGTGCTCAGACCATACGCCGCACACTGCATCAAATTGGTCTGCATGGCTGTCATCCCAGAAGGAAGCCTCTTCTAAAGATGATGCACAAGAAAGCTGCAAACAGTTTGCTGAAGACAAGCAGACTAAGGACATGGATTACTGGAACCACGTCCTGTGGTCTGATGAGACCAAGATAAACGTATTTGGTGTCAGATGGTGACAAGCGTGTGTGGGGGCAACCACGTGAGGAGGACAAAGACAAGTGTGTCTTGCCTACAGTCAAGCATGGTGGTGGGAGTGTCATGGTCTGGGGCTGCATGAGTGCTGCCGGCACTGGGGAGCTACAGATCATTGAGGGAACCATGAATGCCAACATGTACTGTGACATACTGAAGCAGAGCATGACCCCCTCCCTTCAGAGACTGTGCCGCAGGGCAGTATTCCAACATGATAACCACCCCAAACACACCTCCAAGACCACCACTGCCTTGCTAAAGAAGCTGAGGGTAAAGGTGATGGACTGGCCAAGCATGTCTCCAGACCTAAACCCTATTGATCATCTGTGGGACATCCTCAAACAGAAGGTGGAGGAGCGCAAGGTCTCCAACATCCACCAGCTCCGTGATGTCGTCATGGAGGAGGGGAAGAGGACTCCAGTGGTAACCTGTGAAGCTCTGGTGACCTCCATGCCCAAGAGGGTTAAGGCAGTGCTGGAAAATAATGGTGGCCACACAAAATATTACACTTTGGGCCCAATTTGGACATTTTCACTTAGGGGTGTACTCACTTTTGTTGCCAGCGTTTAGACATTAATGGCTGTGTGTTGAGTTATTTTGAGGGGGACAGAAAATGTACACTGTTATACAAGCTGTACATCACTACTTTACATTGTAGACTGGTGGCAGGGGCCATAACCCATGCCTAAGACTGAGGCCTTATAGGCAGAAACGCATCAACTGATCTTATCTGCATTTACACTGTGGCTTTTCAATAAAATTACGTTTTTTTAAGAGCAACAACCAGAGAGTGCGGATCATCTTTCTTACAAGAAGAAGGGAGAGTCCCTGGACAGCCAAGGGTTTCGTGCCACATCCCTGGACCACGATTAAGAGGGCAGAGGGGGGCTGTTGCACACAGAAGGGTTTTCCTTTTTTTTTTTATCTTAAAGTGATTTTAAAAAGGTAAATAAAACAAAAAGGTAAAAAGGTAAATAAAAAAACAACTACAAGCACGTCTATACTTACCATTGCACAGAATGGCCGCAAACCTCCTCTTTCGGGTCCCACGCTGGCGCTTCCCTCTATCCCGTGCCCCTATGGTAAGCAGTTTCCCATGGGGGCACTTGTGCTTGCACCCGAACCCCGCTGCTGTGACACAGTAATTTTTCTCCTTCACTATTGGGCACTGAGATGCCACTCTGATGGGTGGCACTGATAGGCAGCACCGATAGGTGTGGCACTAATGGGCACCGATTTGTGTGACAGTTGGGCACAGACTGGTGTCACTTGTTGGGGCTGCACTGATGATCAGTGCCCCGATTACCTGTACAGATCTCCCCTGCGAGGAGATGCCGCCGATCGGCTCTCCTCTCTTCACACTCCGTCAGTGTGAGACGAGGAGAGTCGATAAATGGCACTTCCACATTGACATGCGATCGCCTGTGATTGGACACAATAGGTAAAGAGCCGTGTCATCGGCTCTTTACCAAGATCGGGGTTGCGCCGTGTCCCTACGCCCGCCACGCACCTACGTGGGCGCGCGAGAGCGGTGACACTGGAGCGCCGTCATGGGACGTGGCCCCCGAACGAGAGGAGATAGTTTGGTCTTTAACCTCCTCCCAGTGATGTAAGTAACTGAGTTAAAATAAACTGATTTACGTAACGCAGTTACTTTAGAGGGTGACGAGTAATCTAACTGATTACTTTTCCCCTCATGGTAACTCAGTTCCCATTACTTTGGCTTAGTTACCCCAATTACATCTACCGCCACTAGATGGCAGTAGTGTAATTCCGGTGTCCTGCCAAAAAAGTTCCCCCGCCGGATAAGGACCCCCTGTACTGCGCAGGCGCAGCGCTTGCGCAGTACGAAGGACTACGGAGCTCCGAAAATTGCCGAACCTAAACAGCTCTGAGTGAACTCTACACCGCGCAGGCGCAGGCGCAGTTAACATGTAATTGTACGAGGCGATGCCGCACGCTCCTGATGCTCGTGTTACTCTGCAAGGGGCGTCTATCGTGTAACTAAGGGGCGGGTCTAGTATTACTGTAACCAAGGGGCGCATTTATTATTATTGTTATATATGGAGCTCTGCCCATTAATTTAACATTCGCCCTCTTCTGTAGCCATCCGCCCCCTTACACAATATAATAATAATAGACCCGCCCTTACACGATATAATAATAATAGACCCGCCCCTTACATGATATAATAATAATAGACCCGCCCCTTACACGATATAATAATAATAGACCCGCCCCTTACACGATATAATAATAATAGACCCGCCTTCTTACACGATATAATAATAATAGACCCCGCCCCTTACACGATATAATAATAATAGACCCGCCCCTTACACGATATGATAATAATAGACCCGCCCCTTACACGATATAATTAATAATAGACCCGCCCCTTACACGCTATAATAATAATAGACCCGCCCCTTACACGATATAATAATAATAGACCCGCCCCCTTGCTTACACGCTATAACAGATCTGCCCCTTGGTTAGAGTAATAATAGAGCAGCCCCTTGGTTACACGATGTATAACAATAATAATAAATGCGCCCCTTGGTTACAGTAATACTAGACCCGCCCCCTTAGTTACACTTATAGAATATTTAAAAAAAAGTCAGTTACTTTGCTGCGTAACTAATTACTTTTCCAATGTAGTAACTGAGTTACTAAACGCAATTACTTTTTGGGAGAAGTAATTTGTAACTTAACTAATTACTTTTTTAAAGTAAAATGACCAACACTGCCTCCTCCCGCCCGCCGTATACAGAAATGACCGGGGGTGGGAGGAGGGGGAGGAGTATGATGGGCGTGATCATTCTGTACCTCTGGTGAGTGCGTAGAAGGGGGCGGAGTCGCAGGAGTATTGATTTGCCGCACGTGGTGGATACTTATTCGTATGTTTTTTCACTCATATCACGGAATGGTGCACTTGAACATCGATTCGGTTGCTTCTCTTGGGGATATTTTCTGCTGGTGGATGGAAATGAACTTTCTATGGACACATTTTATTTCTGAAGTGATATATACATTCTATGCGTTACACATTTTTTCCGGATTGCTGTACATATCGTATGTGTTACACCTTTTTTTTTTTTTTTTTTACTTTAGCGCTGCACCTTAATTTACTATTGGAAGGGGGATAAGCCGCACAAGGAGCCAATCAGTGAGGCTTCTGTACTCATGTGGCGACAGAAATCACGCTGATAGAGAAAGATAAACACATCCGCTTTCTGCCTCGCTTTTTCACTGTCCAATCACAGACTGAGGGAGGGACAAGACCTGTAATTAGAACTTAAAGAGGAACTGCAATGCTGTAATAAAAACATCTTTGCCATTCTGAAGCTTCCCTCCAACCACTTTGCATATTATTTTATATATACTGGGATTCTGCACTTGCCAAATATGCTGCAGAAATCTCCCTCCACTGAGTCTGGCTGCAGCCATTTTGACTGTGGGCAGCTGAAGCGGCTGCCTGTTCAATTCCTGGATTTACAGAGACACACATAGGCACACCTCCAGGTCTGCAGCTCTCATTGGCCCTCTTATGACTCATCTCTAGGGTTGCCACCTGTTCGGGATTCACCCAGACAGTTCGGGTTTGGAATCATGCATCCAAGTTTCAGACTGTCCAAGACCCGGACACATTATTCAGACCTAACTAAGTCTCCCCCCCCCTTCTCTCTCCTGCCTCTAAGTTAGTACGCTAATATAAATCAGGGTTCTCAGAGCACTCATTAGATCAGAGCTCCCCTTTACATCAGAGCCCTCTTCATACACCAGAGCATCCCTTATGTTAGAGTCCCCAGAGTTCTCCCTTACATCAGTCTGCAGAGCCCCCCCCCCCCTACAGTGAAAAGGAACTCTGCGAGTTCAGATGAAAAGGGGAGCTCTGCTGCAGATTCAGATGTAAAAGGGGACTCTTGTGATTAACTTCATACAATTAGAAATGTTGTTATTTAATAGCAACATCTATGCATTGTTTATCTATGCACACTATGAAAAAAAATTGCTGTGCGACACCAAAGTGTTCGGGTTTGACTTGAAGAAAAGGTGGCAACCCTACTCATCCCCCTCCCTTCCCCCTACTCATCTCCCTCCCTCCCCCCTACTCATCTCCCTCCGTACCCCCTACTCATCTCCCCTCCCTCCCCCTACTCATCTCCCCCCCCTCCCCCTACTCATCTCCCCTCCCTCCCCCTACTCATCTCCCTCCCTTCCCCCTACTCATCTCCCCCCACTTATCTTCCTCCCCTCCCCCTACTCATCCCCCTCCCTTCCCCCTACTCATCTCCCTCCCTCCCCCTACTCATCCCCCTCCCTTCCCCCTACTCATCTCCCTCCCTCCCCCCTACTCATCTCCCTCCGTACCCCCTACTCATCTCCCCTCCCTCCCCCCCCCTACTCATCCCCCCTCCCTCCCCCCTCCTCATCTCCCTCCCTTCCCCCTACTCATCTCCCCCCACCCCTCCCCTCCCCCTACTCATCCCCCTCCCTCCCCCCCTCATCTCCCTCCCTCCCCCCTACCCCCCTCCCTCCGTCCCCCCCTCCTCTCTCCCTCCCTACCCCCTACTCATCTCCCCTCCCTCCCCCCTACTCCCATCCCCCCCCCCCCTCCCCCCCCTCTCCATCCCCCTCCCTCTCTCCCCCCCTTATCTCCTCCCCCCCCCTCCCTCCCCCCTCCTGCCCCCCCTCCCCACTCCTCCCCCCCCCCTCCTACCCCCCCCCCCTACTCCCTCCCCCCCCCCCCTCCTCTCAATCCCCCCCCTCCCCCCCACCCCCCCTCTCCCCTACCTCCTCCCCCCCGCCCCCTCCCCTCCCCTCCCTCCCCCCCCTACCCCCCTCCCCCTCCCTCCCCCCCCCTACCCCCTTCCCTTCCCCCCCCCTCCCCTCCCCCCCCCCCCCCCCCCCCCCCCCCCCCTCCATCCCCCCTCCCCTTACCCCCCCGCCCCCCCCCCCCCCACCCTCACCCCCCCCCCCCCCCCTCCCCCCCCCCCCCCCCTACCATCCCCTCCCCCCCCCTACCCCTCCTCCCCCCCCCTCCCCCCCCTCCCCCCCCCCCCCCCCCCCCCCCCCCCCCCCCCCCCCCCCCCCCCCCCCCCCCCCCCCCCCCCTCCCCCACCCCCCCCCTCCCCCCCATACTCCCTCCCCCCCTCCCCCCCCCCTCCCCCCTCCCTCCCTCTCCTCCCTCCCCCCCCCCCCCTCCCTCCCCTTCCCCCCCCCCCCCCCGCCCCACTCCTCCCCCCCCCCATCCCTCCCCCCTACCCCCCCTCCCCTCTCCCCCCCCCCCCCCCCCCCCCCCCCCCCCATTTCCCACCTCCCCCCCCTCCCCCCCTCTCCCCTCCCTCCCCCCTCCCCCCCCCCTCCCCCCCCTCCTATCTCCCCTCCCCCCCCCTATCCCTCCCCCCCCCCCCCTACTCCCTCCCCCCCCCACCCCCCCCCCCTCCTCCCCATCCCCCCTCCCTCCTCCTCCTTCTCCCTCCCTCCCCCCCCACCCCCCCCCCCCCCCCCCCCCCTACCTCCCCCCCCCCCCCTCTCCCCTCCCCTCCCTCCCCCCCCCTACCCCCCTCCCCCCTCCTTCTCCCCCCACTCCCCCTCCTCCCCTCCCCCCCTCTCCCCCCCCCTCCCCCTTACCCTCCCCCTCCCTCCCCCTCTCTCCCCACCCCACCCTTCCCCCTCCCCCCACTCCTCCCCCCTCCCACCCCCTCCCCCCCCCCCCCCCCCCCCCCCCCCCCCCCCCCCCCCCCCCCCCCCCCCCCCCCCCCCCCCCCCCCCCCCCCCCCCCCCCCCCCCCCCCCCCCACCCCCCCCCCCCCCTTATTCCCCCTCTCCCCCCCCCCCCCCCCGTCCCCCCCTCCCCCCCCCCCACCCCCCCCCCCCCCCCCCCCCCCCCCCCCCCCCCCCTCTCCCCCCCCCCCCCCCCCCCCCCCCCCCCCCCCCCCCCCCCCCCCCCCCCCCCCCCCCCCCCCCCCCCCCCCCATCTCCCCACCCTTTCCCCCCCCCCCCCCCCCCCCCCCCCCCCCCCCCCCCCCCCCCCCCCCCCCCCCCCCCCCCCCCCCCCCCCCCCCCCCCCCCCCCCCCCCCTTCCCCTCCTTTCCCCCCCCCTCCCCCCCCCCCCCCCCCCCCCCCCCCCCCCCCCCCCCCCCCCCCCCCCCCCCCCCACCCCCCCCCCCCCCCCCCCCCCCCCCCCCCCACACCACCCCCCCCCCCCCCCCCCCCCCCCCCCCCCCCCCCCCGCCCCCCCCCCCCCCCCCGCCGCCCCCCCCCCCCCCCCCCCCCCCCCCCCCCCCCCCCCCCCCCCCCCCCCCCCTCCCCCCCCCCCCCCCCCCCCTTCCCCCCCCCCTGCCCCCCCCCCCCCCCCCCCACACCCCGCCTCCCCCACCCTCCTCCCCTCTCCTCCCCCCCCCCGACCCCACCCTCCCCCCCCCTACTCCTCCCCCCCCCCCACCCCCCCCCCTCACCCCCCTATCCCCCCCCCCCCCTATCTCTCTCCGCCCCCCCCCCCCCCCCGCCGCACCTCCCCTCCCTCCCCCCCCCTCCCCCCCCTACCCCCCCCCTCCTTCCCCCCCTACCCCCCCCTCCCCCCCCCAACTCTCCCCCCCCCCCCTCTCCCTTCCCCCTCCCTCTCTCCCTTCCCCTCCCCTCCCTCCCTCCCCCTACTCATCTCCCTCCCTCCCCCCTACTCCCTCTCCCTCCCTCCCCCCTACTCATCTCCCTCCCTTCCCCCTACTCATCTCCCTCCCTTCCCCCTACTCATCTCCCCCCACTTATCTTCCTCCCCTCCCCCTACTCATCCCCCTCCCTTCCCCCTACTCATCTCCCCTCCCCCTACTCATCCCCCTCCCCTCCCCCTACTCATCTCCCTCCCTTCCACCTACTCACCTCCCCCTACTCATCTCCCCTCCCTTCCCCCTACTCAGCTCCCTCCCTCCCTCCCCCTACTCATCTCCCCTCCCTCTCCCCTACTCATCTCCCCTCCCTCCCCCCCTACCCATCTCCCCTCCCTACCCCCTACTCATCTCCCTCCCTCCCCTCCCCCTACTCATCTCCCCTCCCTCCCCCCTACCCATCTCCCCTCCCTCCCCCCTACTCATCCCTCCCCCCCCTCCCCCTACTCATCTCCCCCCTACTTATCTTCCTCCCCTCCCTTCCCCTACTCATCTCCCCTCCCCCTACTCATCCCCCTCCCTTCCCCCTACTCATCTCCCTCCCTTCCCCCTACTCATCTCCACTCCCTTCCCACTACTCATCTCCCCTCCCTTCCCCCTACTCATCTCCCCTCCCTCCCCCTACTCATCTCCCTCCCTTCCCCCTACTCATCTCCCTCCCTTCCCCCTACTCACCTCCCTCCCTTCCCCCTACTCCTCCCTCCCTCCCTTCCCCCTACTCAACTCCCCTCCCTTCCCCCTACTCAACTCCCCTCCCTTCCCCCTACTCATCTCCCCTCCCTTCCCCCTACTCATCTCCCCTCCCTTCCTGGCAAACTCTCACAAGAGTGATAGAGAGAGCTGTGTATGATGTCATAATCCTAGGCTAATGACCAGACAAGAAACAGGAAGTGGGCTGTATAAGGGATTTAGGCCCCTTTCACACCGAAGCCGAAAGGGTTTTCACACTGGAGCGGTGCGCTAGCAGGACGGTAAAAAAAGTCCTGCTAGCAGCATCTTTGGAGTGGTGATGGAGCCGTGTATTTACCGTTCCTATACCGCTCCTTCCCATTGAAATCACTGGGGCTGCGCGGCTATACCGCCGGCAAAGCGCCGCTGCAGTGTGGGGTTAAAACCGATCCACTAGCGGCCGAATACCGCGGCTAAAATGACGGTAAAGCAGTGCTAGATATGGCGGTGCTTTACTGCCGATGCCCCCACCGCCCCTAGTGTGAAAGGGGCCTTACTGGCAGAAAAAATATTTTTTTTTACTATCCAGAGTTTAAAAAACAACAAGAAGAAGCATCTAGAAAATTCTTTTTCAGACGGGGATCCCGAGATGTGACCGCAAAATGTAAAAATCTCAAGACCGTATTCAAAAAAATTTAAATAAAAATACAAATTTGATGTTTTTCCTTCGTCTTTATTTGTAAAGCGGTTTCAACAGTCCAATAAATAAAAAAAAAAAAAGAAATGTTACCACGTTGGGAAGCCCCCGGGTGGCGCCTCACGTCTCGCACTCTTCGATGGGTATGGCGGTGGCGGTGATGATTATAGACTCTTCCATGACCTCGGCCGGGAAGCCGTCCTCCGGACACAGCCTCGGCTCGGTGACCTCGTCCGGCAGAGCGATGGCGGTAATGGACTCCACTATGATCTCCGTGGGGCCGACGTCCAGCTCCTGGGCGCTCTGCAGGCCGATGACCACGCTCTTCTCCTCCTCTACGATCAGGTTGCGGAGCTTCCTCTGGCGAGGGTTGTAGTTCTCGATCCGGTTGTGGATTTCCATGTGCCGTCTCAGGTGAGCCTTTTATAAAAAAAAAAAAGACAGTAAAAAGGGGGAGATTTACTAAAGAGGAGACTGCAAAATCTGCATGGAGACCAATCAGCTTCCAGGTTTTATAGTCAAAGCTTAACCACTTCAGCCCCAGAAGGATTTACCCCGATTCCTGACCAGAGCGTTTTTTTTGTGATTCAGCACTGCGTCGAATTAACTGACAATTGCGCGGTGGTGCGACGTGGCTCCCAAACAAAATTGACCTTTTTTTCCCACCAATAGAGCTTTCTTTTGGTGGTATTTGATCGCCCCTGCGGTTTTTATTTTTTGCTCTATAAACAAAAAAATAAGCGACAATTTTGAAAAAAACACATTATTTTTTACATTTCGCTATAATAAATTTCCCCCAAAAATAATAAAAAAAAAACGTTTTTTTCCTCAGTTTAGGCCAATACGTTTTCTTCTACATTTTCTTCGCAATAAGCGATTATTGATTGGTTTGCGCAAAAAGTTATAGCGTTTACAAAATAGGGGATAGTTTTATGCCATTTTTTATTAATAATTTTTTTTTTTTACTAGTAATGGCAGCGATCAGCGATTTTCAGCGGGACTGCGACATTGCGGCGGACACATCAGACACCTAGCTGACATTTTTTACACGTTTTTGGGAATCAGTGACATTATTACAGTGATCAGTGCTAAAAAAAAAAAAATAAGCACTGTTATGCTGTGTACACACGATCGGAAATTCAGGCCAGCAAAAGATGGATGAGAGCTTTTTGGTCGGAAAATGCGACCGTGTGTACGCTCCATCGGACTTTTGCTGGCAGAATTTCCGCCAGCAAAAGGTTGCAGGTTCTCAATTTTTTGGTCGGAAAAAGTTCCGATCGGAAAATTACGATCGTCTGTACCAATTCCGACGCGCAAAATTCCTACGCATGCTCGGAAACAATTCCACGCATGCTCAGAAGCATTGAACTTAATTTTCTCGGCTCGTCGTGGTGTTGTACATCACCGCGTTCTTGGCGGTCGAATGTTCAGGGAACTTTTGTGTGACCGTGTGTATGCAAGCCAAGCTTGAGTGGAATTCCGTCGGAAAAAACATCCAAGATTTTTCCGATGGTAAATCCGCTCGTGTGTACGCGGCATTATTGTACTAATGACACTGGCAGAAAAGGGGCGATCAAAGGGTTAAATGTGTTCCCAAACAAAATTGATGTCCTATTTTTCCCCACAAATAGAGCTTTTTTTTTTGGAGGTATTTGATCACCTCTGCGGTTTTTATATTTTTTGCAACAATTTTGAAAAAAAAAAAAAAAAAAAAAAAATTTTTACTTTCTGCTATAAAACATATCCAATGCAAAAAAAAAGTTAAAAAAAATAAATCAAAAAAAATAATCGAATTTCTTCATGAATGTAGACCAATATGTATTCTGCTTCATGTTTGGGAGGGGGACTATTAATTTTATTCCCATGAGGTGGGTGGTCTTCTGAGAATGTCCGCTGCTTAACCGCTTCCCGACCAACTCACACTAATATACTGCGGAAGAAGGGCACAAACAGGCAGAATCACATACCTGTACGTTGCCCTTAAAGAAGCTTGTTGCGGGCACGCCGCCGGCGGGAATTTTCACGGGTCCCGCGGATTCGATGTCCACGGGGATAACCGCGATTGTGTCACGGAGAGGAAGAACAGGCAGATGCTGATGTAAACAAGCATCTCCCCATCCTGCCTAGTGACAGGACACTGATCATAGCTCCCTGTGATCGGGAGCGGTGATCGGTGTCGTGTCACACACAGCCCCCACCCCCCACAGTTAGAATCACTCCCCAGGACACACATAACCCCTACACCGCCACCTAGTGGTTAACCCCTTCACTGGCAATCACATTTACACAGTAATCAGTGCATTTTTAATTGCACCGATCGCTGTATAAAAATGGGAATGGTCCCAAAATTGTGCCAAAAGTGTCCGCCATAATGTCGCAGTAACGATAAAAAAAAAATTAAATAAAAAATCGCTGATCGCTGCCATTACTAGTAAAATTAGTAAAAATTATTAATAAAAATGCCATAAAACTATCCCATATTTTGTAAACGCTATAATTTTGCGCAAACCAATCAATACCAAAAATATGTAGAAGAAACGTATCGGCCTAAACTGAGGAAAAAAATATTTTTTATATACATTTTTTGGGGATATTTATTATAGCAAAAAGGAAAAAATATTGCGTTTTTTTCAAAATTGTCGCTCTTTTTTGTTTATAGCGCAAAAAAAAAAAATAAAAACCGCAGGGGCGATCAAATTACCACCAAAAGAAAGCTCTATTTGTGGGGAAAAAAGGACGCCAATTTGTTTGGGAGCCACGTCGCACGACTGCGCAATTGTCAGTTAAAGCGACACGCAGTACCGAATCGCAAAAAGTGCTCTGGTCTTTGGCCAGCAAAATGGTCCGGGGCTGATGCGGTTAAAGTGATGATTTGGAGGTAGCCTGACATGTCTGTTTACATCCAGCCGCCCATTGAGCTCTCATTGGTGCCCATCTCAGATCCCTTTGCTTAACAAAGCGACTCTGTGTGAAAGAGCCCTTGGGGGTCAAAGGTCACCCAAAGTCTGACCGTTATTACCCTGTCCACTGCTTGACCCCAAATATCGCACACGCTAAAGCAGTGTCATCAGGGGCAAGGCAGCAACCGTTAGACTTTTAGGTGACCTCTGACCCCAAGTCATAGACACCCTCCTAAAACTTGTGGACGGCCTTCCCAGAAGAGTTGAAGCTGTTATAGCGGCAAAGGGTGGGCCAACCCAATATTGAACCCTACGGACTAAGTCTGGGATGCCATTAAAGGCGTGGTGAATATAGATCTGGATGGGATGGGATTGGTTAGCTCAGGGGCAAAAAGAAGAAGGGAATTTTGTTTAATGCCCCGTACACACGGTCGGAAAATCCGACCACAAAATCCATCAGATTTTTTCCGACGGATTTTGTCCGATGTTGGTGTTGCATACACACGGTCGGACAAAGTTGTCGGAAAATCTGATCATTCTGAACGTGGTGACGTTTGTTGCCTACGACGGGACTACGTAGAGGCTGGTAGCCAATAGCTTTGGTCTTGTAATGTGATCTGAGCATGCGTGGCACTTTGTCCGTCGGAATTCGCTACACACGATCGGAAAAAGTCCGATAGGACTTTGTTGTCGGAAAATTTGAGAGCAGAGCAGGAGATAAAACTTTGTCCGTCGCAAAATCCGACGGAAAAAGTCCGATGGAGCCTACACACCGTCGGAAAATCCGACCGTGTGTACGGGGCATTAGAGTACACTTATCCTGGGTATTATAGCCAGACGTCCCAATACTTTTGGTAATATAGTGTATAGTCAGTCATAAGACTGAATACCAATTTTTTTTTTTTACATAAGCCCGGCTTAGAAATATGAGTGAGTCAAACATTACAAAAAGGAACACAAAAATCACACTGATCTTCATTTATAAATGCGGCTGGAAGGATGTCTTGGGCTTGCCGTCCATAGAAACCAATCAGAACCTACCTTTCACTTCACCTTGCACTGGAAGAGCGAAAAGGACAAAACTTGATTGGTTCCTCTGGGCAATGCAGATTAACAAACTCTTCCCTTCAGCCAATCGCGCTGCACTCACCTGCCGAGTGAACTTGTACCCGCACTCCGTGCACTCGAACTTTCTCACGCCGCGATGTCTGGCCACGTGAACGCGCAACTGCTCGGACGCTATAGGAGAGAGAAATCAGGAAAAGGCAGCACTTTACTGTCTGTTACCTCCATAGCTCAGCCAATAAGATTTATGAAACAAGGCAACCTATCAGATCAATAGCCGCCCCGCTGCAGGAGAGAGCAGATGAGGCACGTAAGTAAACTGACCACAGTGTCAGGCTCAGCAGCCATGATTAACAGTGGTCAGTTTACAGAGGGCAGAAACTTTGAGGATCAGTCGGGTATTTCAGATGTTACAGGGGGCAAAAATCACACAGCACAAGCACTGTGCTGCAAAACATGCTTTAAAAACGAGCTGGATTTTTTTTTTTTTTTTTAGGTTAACACACACTTTAAGACCCAGGCCTTTTCCGACACCTTTTGTTTACATGTAAAAAAAATAAGCTTTTTTTTTTTTTCCTAGAAAATTACTTAGAACCCCAAAAGATTATATATTCTTATTGTTTTAAGCAGAGGCCCTAGAGAATAAAATGGTGGGTTTCACAATTTTTTTTTCTATGTCAATCGGTATTTGCGCAGCGGTTTTGTAAAACAAGGCAGATTGTCGTTCTGTAAGCGGGGAAGGTATTGATACTGTATTTCTGCTAAGCAGGAACATGGATCTTTGCCTTCCCCTAGTCAAAGGGGGAGAGAGAGAGGACAGCGAGAGTGAGGGGGGAGAGAGGGGCGGCGCGGGGGGGGGGGCAGGGCGGGGGGGGGGGGGTGAGAGAGAGAGTGCTGAGAGAGGGAGGGGGGCTGAGCGGGGGGGGGGGGGAGGGGGCGGGCGGGGGGGGGGGCCGGGGCGGGGGGAGAGGGGTGGGGGCAGAGAGAGAGGGGTGTGAGAGATATGCTGAAAGAGACAGGGAAAATAGAGAGAGAGAGAGGGAGGGGGGGAAGAGAGAGAGAGAGAGAGAGAAGAGAGAGAAGAGAGAGAGAGAGAGAGAGAGAGATGGGAGACAGAGAGAGAGAGAGGAGAGGAGAGTGGTGAGAGAGGGGGAACAGAGAAAGAGAAGGGGACCAGAGAGAGAGAAGAGGGACAGAGAGAGAGAGGGTGCGAGAGAGATGCTGAGAGAGAGGGAGAACAGAGAGAGGGGGACACAAAGAGGGGGGCGGAAAAAGGGGGATGGGGGCTGAGAGGAGAGAGAGACCTCTAGCTCGGTCCTGGACCCTCTCGTGTGCCCACAGAGATGGCTCTGCGTGCATAGGTTCGCCATCACTGACCTAGTCATACATTGACAGCGACAGTGCATATTTTTAGCAATGATCACGGTATTAGTGTCACTGGTCCCCAAAAAAGTGTAAAAGAAATGTCAGCTGGATGTCTGATTTGTCACCGTCAATATCGCAGTCCCGCTATAAGTCGCTGATGGCTGCCATTACTAGTTAAAAAAAAAAAAATCCATCCCCTAGTTTGTAGACATAATACCTTTTGCGTAAATCAATCAATATACGCTTATCGGGATTTTTTTTTTTTACCAAAAACATGTAGCAGAATACATATTGGCCAAAACTGATGAGGAAATTAGATTTTTTTTTAAAAATGTATTGGATGTGTGTTATAGCAGAAAGGAAAAAATCTTTTTTTTTTTTTTTTTTCCACAATTGGGGCTCTTTTTCTGTTTATACCGCAAAAAAAAAAAAAAACGCAGAGGTGATCAAATACCACCTAAAAGAAAGCTCTATTTGTGGGGGGGGGGGGGGGGGGGGGGGGGGAATGTATTTGGGCACAACGTTGCACAACCGCACAATTGTGTCAGTTTACCCCTTCCCGCCGAGCGTACGCAGATATGCGGCCTCGGCTTTCAGGGGGTTATACCGTGATGTTGCCCGCAGCTGCAGGAATCATACCGGTACCGTTTTTTTTAGAGCCGGCGATCGGCTTTCCAGGGATAACGACCATTGTGGCTAAAAGCCGGAGGAGTGGGAGGGGACGTCCCCTCCTCCCACTGCTCTGACCGGGCCTCCCGTCCCACCGGGAGACTCGATCCACAATCCGCCACTTCCGGCGGCTAGAGACAGACTGGCACAAAGCCAGAAACAGCTTGGTTCCAGTCTCCTGTTTGTAAACACGGAAGCGACATCACAACCTCACTTCCTGTTTACTCGGCAGCCAATGGCGCCGGTTTTAAAAAAATATAAAGTATTCAGAATTGCCGAAAATGGCGATCTGAATACTTTGAAGTGCAAAGGAGGGATTGGAAGTCTTTTCGACCCCCCGATCCCTCCATAAAGAGGACCACCTATTATTTTATCACAAGGGATGTTTACAGTCCTTGTCACAGCAATAAAAGTGATCAAAATATTTTATTTTTTTAAACACAATTTAATAATCTAAAAAAATAAATAAGAACATTTGTAAATGGTGTTCAAATTAAACATGTGAGGTATCGCCGTGATCATCAGAGCGAGAGCAATAATTCTAAGACTAGACCTCCTCTGAATGCGGCGTACACACGGTCGGTATTTCTGATGGAAACAGTCCGATGGGAGCTTTTCATCGGATTTTCCGACCGTGTGTATGCCCAACGGTCTTTTTCTGTCGGAATTTCCGACGGACTTTTGAATTGAGAACATGTTCTCAATTTTTCCGACGGAAAACCTTTCTATCGGATTTTCCGATCGTGTGTATGCAATTCCAACACGCAAAATTCCAACGCATGCTCGGAAACAATACGACGCATGCTCTGAAGCATTAAACTTCCCTTTTATAGTGCTGTCGAACGTGTTTTATGCCGCTGTGTTACTGACCGTCGGAATTTGGTGTGACCGTGTGTAGGCAACACAGCAAAACCGTCAGAGTTTTTTCCGACAAGAATTCCGATCGTGTGTACGCGGCATAACTGTAACCTGGAAACCGTAAAAAAAATTTTTTTAAAGCGGCAACTATGGAGATTTTTAGGTACCGTAGTTTGTCGCCATTCCACGAGTGCGTGCAATTATAAAGCGTGACATGTTTGGCATCTATTTTCTCGGCGCAACATCAGCTTTCACATTATTACAAAAAAATTGGGCTAACTTTATGGTTTCGTTTTTTTTTAAATTCATGAAAGTGTCCCTTTTCCCAAAAAGTTGCGTTTAAAACACCGCTGAACAAATACCGTGTGACATAAAATATCGCAACCACCGCCATTTTATGCTCTAGATTCTCTGATTAAAAAAAAAAATATATGTTTGGCATTAATTTTCTAGCAAAAAATACGGATTTTAAATTGTAAACACCAAATGTCAGAAATAGGCTTAGTCATGAAAGGGTTAAAATAACACAACGCCAGATCGCAAAAAAAATGGTCTGGTCGGGAAGGGGGGGGGGGGGGGGGGAACCCTTATGGAGCTGACGTGGTTAATTAATTTTAATGCACAAACACACAATACAAATCAATTTTTCTGGTAAAATATAAAATATGGTGTTACGCCAAGTAAAAAGATACCCAGCATGTCAGGCTTTAAACTTGCGCTCGCTCCTGGAATGGCGCCAAACTACAATACTTAAAAATCTCCATAGGCAACACTTTGAAGGCCTTTACGGGTTACCAGATTAAAGTTACACAGGAGGTCTGGTGCTAAAACCATGGGGGCGGAGCTTTAAACATTTTTATTTTTTTTTTACTTTTTTTTAGTTTCTTTTTTTTTTGTTTGATCACTTTTATTGCTGTTACAAGAAATGTAAACATCCCTTGTGACAACAATAATCGGTGACAGGCCTGCTTTATGGAGAGATCTGGGGTCGTTTGTGAAAGCAATTCAGCTGCTAATTAGCCGCTAGGATTGCTTTTACAAAAAAATAAAAAAAGAGAGAGAAATCGCCACAGAAAAAATAATTAAAATATCGGGGGGATGGAACAAAACATAGCTGGATGGCCGCACTCCAATATAGTCACCTTTTATTGCGTGTGATAAAACCAGAACATCAACAGCACAGGATACAAACTAACAAGCACAGCTAACGCGTTTCACATCCGATTCTGTGCTTAATCGTAGCTAAAGTAGCTGCAGGCATCATCCCAGTATACCACTTGAAACTGCCAACGTACATGTAGGTTAGGTGGCCTTCAAGTGGTTAAGGTGGCATATGTGCTTCGTGGATTTCAATAGAATTGGGCAAATTATTATAGAGCCAAACAGTGCGATTAGGCACTGATAGAAGCAGCCACTCTCTGACTCTGACCTGGTAGTCCTGACCAAACTGATGCACTGAATAAAAAGCACTACTTTGTTACCTTTGAAGGTTTTGCCGCAGACTTGGCAGAAGTAGGGTCTGCCCTCCTGGTGCCGGCTGGCGACGTGCCTCAGGAGCGGAGTTTTGTCTGTAAATCGCTGGTCGCAATATTCGCAGCTAAACGGCCGCTCCCCCGTGTGCGTTCGGTTGTGCTTGTGCAGACTGGCTGAAATCACAAAAAAGAACAGGAGAACAGTCAGAGGAAGAAGCTCTAAAAAGAAATGATATTGTAAGTTAAAGGGGAACTCAACTGTGGAAGTTGGGCCAAAAAAAGAAATAAAAATCAGGCAAAAGGGCAAAGGACTTACCTGCAGGGAATGGTACAATTAAAGTTGAATTCCAGCTTAGACTAGCTCTAAAAATAATCGACCCCCCTCCCCTCCCCCACCCCTGCTGACTAACCTGCGTACAATTAATATACTTACCTTTGTTCAGCCTGCTCGGGTCGTGTTTTCCACAGGGTCAGCCAGCGGTGGCAGCTGCAGGGGAAAAGAGGGCGTGCTTGACAATGACTGGTAAAGCCTGGAAAGGTGATGTCACCTCAGCGTTGCCCGTTTCTTTGTGCGTCTTCAGAAAGCTTGAACAGCACCATCTTGCTTTGAAAATGTTTGCCTGGGAGACCAATGCTGATGCAGTATAACTACCTTGTGTCTTGTTGCTGTGCTCAGTCTTTGCCATGGTGTGTGACAACTGTCTTCCACAACCTCACCTTAGTAGCAGAGTTTGGCTGTTCCTCACCCAGTTTTAAGCCTCCCGCACAGCTGTTTCTGTTTAGGACTGCGTTTCAACCAACATATGAAGTTGATGATCATTAGCGCCTGCTCGGCATAATTGGTTAATCAATACACCCGACTAATCCTCCAAAATCCCTGACTTTGTGCAAGTGTAAGAACTGCTGATCCCCACTAGGCAGGCGGATGACAGCGCCAGCTCTCCTCTATGGGCGGTTGGATGTGAAAGGACCGCCTGTTTACACCCGACTGCCATTCGTTCTGACAGACGAATGGATCAGACAGACGAACGGATCCCCTTCGGTTTGTTTTTTAGGGGCCCAGATTGGATTGGAGGTAGGCGGGTGTAAACTGACACGTCCGGTTACAGTCCGGTTACAATAGGAGGAGAACGGAGGGTCCGATCAGGTCTGCCTGAAAAACGAACAGATGGACCCCATTGGACCAATCGTGTGAAAGGGACCATAATGGGTTAACAATCTTTTAGTGGGAGGTCCACAGCTGTATTGCGCTCCGGTATATGGATGTATAGTGTGGGATCAGCATTCCTAGGCCGGTATGGATGGTGTATGCTGTCCTATTGTCTCCCCCTCCTGCTCTCCTCCTATGCTGTGTCTGCCTGGGGTGCTGCCCCATCTGCCCGGTGTTGAGCTCTCTCTAGTGTTATACGCCGATCCCCACTGTCTGTGTGCTGAAGAGAGAGAGCGAGCAGCGCCGAAAAATACAGAGCGGTGCCGAAAAGTACCGAGCATTGCCGAAAAATACAGAGCGCCGATGAAAAAGTCAGAGCCGAGTGCTCAGCTCCGCTCACAGTCCCGCCTACCTGCTGTCTCTGGAGCGAGCGCTGCTAAAAAAGACTGAGCCGACTGCACTGTGTACTCAGCTCGGCTCCGCTCGCAGTCCCGCCCAGACTGGGTGGGACTGCAAGACCAGCCGAGTACACAGGCTCTGTCTATCTCGGCGGTGGGAAATTTAAACGTGCTGCAAACGGCGCTGGGCAAGGCTGCAAACGACACTGGGCAAGGCTGCAAAACGACACTGGGCAAGGCTGCAAATCGACACTGGGCAAGGCTGCACACGGACACTGGGCAAGGCTGCAAACGGAAACTGGGCAAGGCTGCAAACGGACACTGGGCAAGGCTGCAAACGGACACTGGGCAAGGCTGCAAACGGACACTGGGCAAGGCTGCAAACGGACACTGGGCAAGGCTGCAAACGGACACTGGGCAAGGCTGCAAACGGACACTGGGCAAGGCTGCAAAGGACACTGGGCAAGGCTGCAAATCGACACTGGGCAAGGCTGCAAACGACACTGGGCAAGGCTGCAAATCGACACTGGGCAAGGCTGCAAACGGACACTGGGCAAGGCTGCAAACGGACACTGGGCAAGGCTGCAAACGGACACTGGGCAAGGCTGCAAACGGACACTGGGCAAGGCTGCAAACGACACTGGGCAAGGCTGCAAACGGACACTGGGCAAGGCTGCAAACGGACACTGGGCAAGGCTGCAAACGACACTGGGCAAGGCTGCAAACGACACTGGGCAAGGCTGCAAACGACCCTGGGCAAGGCTGCAAACGGACACTGGGCAAGGCTGCAAACGGACACTGGGCAAGGCTGCAAACGGACACTGGGCAAGGCTGCAAACGGACACTGGGCAAGGCTGCAAACGGACACTGGGCAAGGCTGCAAACGGAACTGGGCAAGGCTGCAAACGACACTGGGCAAGGCTGCAAACGACACTGGGCAAGGCTGCAAACGAAACTGGGCAAGGCTGCAAACGGACACTGGGCAAGGCTGCAAACGGACACTGGGCAAGGCTGCAAACGGACACTGGGCAAGGCTGCAAACGGACACTGGGCAAGGCTGCAAACGACACTGGGCACGGCTGCAAACGGACACTGGGCAAGGCTGCAAACGGACACTGGGCAAGGCTGCAAACGACACTGGGCAAGGCTGCAAACGACACTGGGCAAGGCTGCAAACGACACTGGGCAAGGCTGCAAACGGACACTGGGCAAGGCTGCAAACGGACAGTGGGCAAGGCTGCAAACGGACACTGGGCAAGGCTGCAAACGGACACTGGGCAAGGCTGCAAACGGACACTGGGCAAGGCTGCAAACGGACACTGGGCAAGGCTGCAAACGACACTGGGCAAGTCTGCAAACGACACTGGGCAAGGCTGCAAACGACACTGGGCAAGGCTGCAAACGACACTGGGCAAGGCTGCAAACGGACACTGGGCAAGGCTGCAAACGGACACTGGGCAAGGCTGCAAACGGACACTGGGCAAGGCTGCAAACGGACACTGGGCAAGGCTGCAAACGGCACTGGGCAAGGCTGCAAACGACAATGGGCAAGGCTGCAAACGGACACTGATCATTCTGCAATGATGGACAAAACTGCAGATAGACACTGACAAGGCTGCATTGATGGGCATTTAAATGTACCGTATATACTCGAGTATAAGCCGAGTTTTTTCAGCACATTTTTTTGTGCTGAAAGTGCCCCCCTTGGCTTATTACTCGAGTCAAGCACTTTTCTGCAGCAAAAAATTACATTTTCCGACCCGACTTTGCGGCCCTCGTATATCGGGGCCACTTAGTGCTAGGAACCCCAATTATGGATATGTTGTAATGTTGTACTTGGTTCGCACACCAAATTTGGGGTTCCTGGCACCTAGTGGCCCCCGAGATACGGGGCCGCAAAATCGGGTTGGAAAATTTAATTTTTTGCTGCAGAAAAGTGCTTGGCATTTTCCGACCCGAATTAGGGGCCCCGTATCTCGGGGCCACTTGGAGTGCGACCCAAGTGGGACCAACATTACAACATATCCAAATTTGGGGTTCCTAGCACCAAGTGGCCCCGAGATACAGGGCCCAAAATTGGTCAACTGTGTCCATCTGCAGAAATGTCATTTCGGGACCCTTTGGGTCCAGAGACCGCAAATTTCGGCTGCAGCTAGGGGGCACTTAGGAACCCTTAACTACCAAGTTTTGAAGTTCGGGGGACCTATGGCTGCAAATCGGCACAGTGAGGCTGCAAATGGGCATTGTTGACCCTCTTTTCCACGTACTGTAGCTGCGCATTTCTCACCCTAGGCTTATACTCGAGTCAATTCGTTTTCCCAGTTGTTTGTGGTAAAATTAGGTGCCTAGGCTTATATTCGGGTCGGCTTATACGGTAAGTTTTTTTTTTTTTTTTTTTTTTTTTTCTTTTTTTTTTTGTTTTTTTTTTTTTTTTTTTTTTGTTTTTTTTATACGGTAAGTTTTTTTTTTCCCTTAAACTACCCTCCTAAAAGTTTTTTTTTCCTTAAAATGCCCTCCTAAACTTGGGGTGCGTGTTATTCGCCGATAAATACGGTATGTCCTCATATTGCCAGGTCATGTTTTTTAATGAATAAAACATGTCTTGTCACATTGACTCATCTTGTAGCCATGCGAGATCTACCTCATTTAAAGTCCCAAACCCTCTTTTTCTTGCATCGCTAGTTACTACATCCCTACATGTTTTTTTTTAAATCTATGTGAGAAGCCATTTGGTTGTTAATTTAGTAAACCTTGCTGTACTAAAATTGCTGGCACTTAGTCTGGCGCCCCCTGCTGGTCCCTATTTTGTCTTCTACAGAGAACTGCTTCACTCTATGGCACTAGTGTTGCTCTATCCTAATTATAGAATATATATATATATATATATTATTATATAAATATGATATATATATATATATATATCATATATATTATATCTATATTATATATATATATATATATATATATATATAGACAATTTTTTGTTTTTTATAAAACAAAGACAAAAGGGTCTGTTACGATTTCCTAAAGGTGCCTGCTATTTTTATCTTTTGTCTGTTTTGTTAAAAACGAAAAAAAAAAATGTATATATATTTATATATTGATATATTTAGATATATATATATCATTTTATATATATAAATATTATATATATATTATATATACACACATATACACAAACATACATACATACATACATACACACACACACACACACAACACACACACACACCTTATATAATATATATATATATATATCATAAATAAATATATATACATAAATATATATATATATTACACACACATACATACATACATATACGCGCGCGCGTGCATCTAATAGAGATAGATATATATATATATAATTTCGTGTGTGTGTGTGTGTGTATCTAATAGAGATAGATATATATATATATATATATATATATATCTCTATCTCTATAAATATACTGTAGATATATATCAATTTATTTATTTTAATTTTTTTATCTTTTTTTTTTTACATTTACAATTTTAATTACTTTTTTTGTTTTTACAAAACAAAAGACAAAAAAAGAAAAAACAACAGGCAAAGGGCACCTCTATGAAATCACAACAGACCCACATGGCTCAAACTTAATGTGATATACATGTAGGGCCCCGAGCCTTGCACAAGGTCCTGCTAATAGTAGCTATAAAGGAAGAAAAAAAAAAAAAAGAATAAAGAGGAAATACAACAAAAGTAGAGAGAACAGATTTTTCGTTCATCACTCCCGGGGTGGCAGAGGGTGCCTGTCTACAAACTAGGGGTCGACCGATATCGTTTTTTTCAGGACCGATACCGCTTGTGTTGATATCGTGTATTTGCGTATATGTAAGATCAGTTTACTGCTAAAATAAGTGTGACATTCAACACTTGCCTGGGTGTCCGATGCCACCTTCGTGTTCTGTCAGATTAGGAAACCTATTGGAACGCATAGCGGCCATCCTGGAACGCATGCGCAGTAAGCTAATTTTGTTGGTAACATCACTTCCATTACCAAATCTGACGGGTCACTGAATCTAACGGAACACCTGCAGTGCACTGCAAACCTGAGTCCTGACTTCTTCTACCCGGGCTGATGACATAGTGGGCCCCAAAAAGATGGCGGCCAAAGGAGGGGGGGAGACCAATATTGGTAATATCGGTAAGTTTGTGACGGATACTTTTAAAAATATTGGCTCCCGATAATCAGCTGCACCGATAATCGGTCAACCCCTACTACAAACACGTGGAATTGTGTAGACCTTACGGAGCATCTTCTCGGGAGTGCCAATGTTCCCAAACTGCGTTATGCCACTCAACTGCATCTGTAAGGCAAGCCGTGAGGGACTCCATAACCTCCACTTCCTTGATCCTGGCATACAGTTCAATGGATTCCGGCGCTGCCTGCCTCCTCCATTGAAGGGCATAAAGACATCTAGCAGCTGTGAGAATGTGGTGTGATAATTTGTTCGCTAGCCTGGAAAGTCTAGGAGGTGAAGTAACCCCAATAAGAAGACCTTAGGGGTGAAAGGGAAGTCCGTATAAAACAGGCGTTTTTTTAAAATTCTGACTTGGTTTGCCAGTGTTGTCTTCGCGAAATAAGCAGAATTCAAGCTAATGTGGTGTGCAGTACCACATTTGGCCAGATGTGCGGGGGCGCCAGGGAAACTCGAGCGTTTCTGAGCCCTTCCGCGTTTAGCCTAGCTGTCCCCGAGTATTTCCGAGGCTCTCCAGCACCCCCCCCCCCCCTCCTCTGGCCACATGCCGTATTGCATGTAATAGAAGTCAATGCTGAACAAATTATCTTTGTTTCCATTGACTTCTATGGGGAAAACTCGCTTTGATATGCGAGTGCTTTGGATTACAAGCATTCCCCTGGAACAGATTATGCTCTTAATCCAAGGTTCCACTGTATATCCAAGATTAAGCCCTTCTGGGATGGACCAGCAAGCACTAGATGTTCAAACTGTTATCATTTGGAAAATTGGAGGTTAGGGGCAAAGGACAGGACATCAGTGGCGGCTTGTGCTCAATATTTTGGGATGGGGGGGGGGGGGGTGTTCAGCAAAGAAACCTGCCCCCCCCCCCTCACTCGCACAAACACCAGCCCCCCCACGGGAGACAGAAAGGAAGGCGGCGATCAGTCCTTAGGAGGCCAAACCGGCGTTGCTTCTCCTCCCAATCGGGTCTCGGGACCAGCTTCCCGATTGGCCGGGAGGAGAAGCCTTGAGGCGATTCAGTTCACGCTATACAAATCATTCATTCATTCAAGAAGCAGGAAGACATTAGCGAATAATTTGCCAATGTCACACAAGTGGGTGGGCTCAGGCGCAGTGCTCTGTGCCCCGAGCCCACCCTTTTTTTAAGCCAATTAGAGCCTCAGGCTTTAATCATGTGATTCAAAAAAAATTTTTTAAATCAATGCGTCCGGCGCCCTGCATGTAGAATAGGGGCCAGGCGCATGGAATGGAGCTGCCGCCACTGTAGGGCATAGTGATGAATTTGGAGGTAGCCAAAGAATGCCCGACGGAGGAGGTCGTGCTTTTCACGTAGCTGGTCAAATGTTCAATGACAACCATGGAGAGACCATTTGAGAAGTGAGACTGTCTGGCATCTTAGGGTTATAAAGGAAGGCTGCAAGTAGAGAGGCTTCAGATGGGTGTTTACGCCTTAGCTGTCTCCAGAGGCCACGCAGTAGCGCCATAGTAATGTAATAAAGAGGCGGATGGGACGTCTGCATCGGACTTTTATATTTATGGACTTTAAAATTTTAGGACTCTTATGCCGCGTACACACGATCGGAATTCCGGCCAGAAAAAGACCGATGAGCGCTTTTCATCTGAAAATGCGACCGTGCATCGGCTCCATCGGAATTTTGCTGGCTGAATTTCCGACAGCAAAGAATTGAGAGCAGGTTCTCAATTTTTCAGACGGAAAAGGATTCTATCGGAAATTCCGATCGTCTGTAGCAATTCTGATGCGCAAAATTCCTACGCATGATCGGAAACAATTTGACGCATGCTCGGAAGCATTGAACTCGGCTCGTTGTAGTGTTGTACGTCATCACGTTCTTGCCGGTCGGAATTTGGTGTGACCGTGTGTAGGCAAGACAGTTTGAGCGGAATTCCGTCAGAATTCCGTCGGGAAAACCATCAGAGCTTTTTCCGACGAGAATTCGATCGTGTGTACGCGGCATTAGGCCTATTTAAGTGATCAGTGCTCACTGTAATCTTTCCTGCGCCATTCTTGTGTCTTAGCGTTGCAGCCAGCATCCTCTGTATACACAAACCCTCATTATTCCCATGCAGTATCTCGCCCCCAACGCACCTTGTGTCCTGAACGTCTTCCCGCACAGGTGGCACTGGAAAGGCTTTTCTCCCGTGTGAGTCTTGAGGTGCATATTGAGGTTGGTTTTCTGGGTGAAGGCATGGTGGCAAAACTCGCATACAAATGGACGTTCGTTTCTGTCAAGGGAGAAAGAAACAGAATCTTTAGAACCCATCTAGGGGGCACTATGGTTGTCTTTGCTTTGAAAACACCCAAAACAAGCATGCAGACCAGGAGTCGGCATGAAGACAAAATGTCCTGGTCGGCATGCTTGTTCCATGGTTAGCGACTCAAATTAATTGGATCAGCATGACAGCCAGGGAACAGGAGGAAAGGCCAGGGATGGCTGCCCCCATACTTGCTCACTACAGGTCCTGTATAATGTTTGGTGGCATGTGGTGGCTCAAGATAATTTATTGGTGTGCTGCATAACAAGATTTTCCTATAGTATGCCCATATATGGGCAAGTCTCTCGCTGATCACCAATGTAAGGAACATTCTTCCCACTGATCACCAATGTAAGGGACATTCTTCTCACTGATCACCAATGTAAGGAACATTCTTCCCACTGATCACCAATGTAAGGAACATTCTTCTCACTGATCACCAATGTAAGGAACATTCTTCCCACTGATCACCAATGTAAGGAGCATTCTTCTCACTGATCACCAATGTAAGGAGCATTCTTCTCACTGATCACCAATGTAAGGAACATTCTTCCCACTGACCTCCAATGTAAGGAACATTCTTCCCACTGATCACCAATGTAAGGGACATTCTTCTCACTGATCACCAATGTAAGGAACATTCTTCCCACTGATCACCAATGTAAGGAACATTCTTCCCACTGATCACCAATGTAAAGAACATTCTTCTCACTGATCACCAATGTAAGGGGAAATTCTTCCCACTGATCACCAATGTAAGGAACATTCTTCTCCCGATCACCAATGTAAGGAACATTCTTCTCACTGATCACCAATGTAAGGAACATTCTTCCCACCCATCACCAATGTAAGGAACATTCTTCTCACCGATCACCAATGTAAGGAACATTCTTCCCACTGATCACCAATGTAAGGAACATTCTTCCCACCGATCACCAATGTAAGGAACATTCTTCTCACCGATCACCAATGTAAGGAACATTCTTCCCACAGATCACCAATGTAAGGAACATTCTTCCCACTGATCACCAATGTAAGGAACATTCTTCTCACTGATCACAATGTAAGGAACATTCTTCTCCCTGATCACCAATGTAAGGAACATTCTTCACACTGACCACCAATGTAAGGAACATTCTCTCACTGATCACCAATGTAAGGAACATTCTTCTCACTGATCACAATGTAAGGAACATTCTTCTCACTGATCACCAATGTAAGGAACATTCTTCTCACTGATCACCAATGTAAGGAACATTCTTCCCACTGATCACCAATGTAAGGAACATTCTTCCCACTGATCACTAATGTAAGGAACATTCTTCCCACTGATCACCAATGTAAGGAACATTCTTCCCACTGATCACCAATGTAAGGGACATTCTTCCCACTGATCACCAATGTAAGGAGCATTCTTCCCACTGATCACCAATGTAAGGAGCATTCTTCCCACTGATCACCAGTGTAAGGAACATTCTTCCCAGTGACCACCAGTGTAAGGAGCATTCTTCCCACTGATCACCAATGTAAGGAACATTCTTCTTACTGATCACCAATGTAAGGAACATTCTTCTCACTGATCACAAATGTAAGGAACATTCTTCCCACTGATCGCCAATGTAAGGAACATTCTACTAACTGATCACCAATGTAAGGAACATTCTTCCCACTGATCACCAATGTAAGGAACATTCTTCTCCACTGATCACCAATGTAAGGAACATTCTTTCCACTGATCACCAATGTAAGGAACATTCTTCTCACTGATCACCAATGTAAGGAACATTCTTCCACTGATCACCAATGTAAGGAACATTCTTCTCACTGATCACCAAGTAAGGAACATTCTTCCCACTGATCACCAATGTAAGGAACATTCTTTCCACTGATCACCAATGTAAGGAACATTCTTCACTGATCACCAATGTAAGGAACATTCTTCCCACTGATCACTAATGTAAGGAACATTCTTCCCACTGATCACCAATGTAAGGAACATTCTTCCCACTGATCACCAATGTAAGGAACATTCTTCCCACTGATCACCAATGTAAGGAAATTTCTTCTCACTGATCACCAATGTAAGGAACATTCTTCCCACTGATCACCAATGTAAATTATTTTTCCCCACTAACTGCTGATAAATTGGTTTTAGCAGTTCTGAGACCGGAAAATTTCCATTGGTTTCTCCAGAGCAGTGATTTGTAACCCTTTTGCTGTAAGACAGTGGAGAAGGGGGTTGTTGGGTGTTAGGGGGAGCAGATTTGGTTGCCTTGTAGGAGATGAGGTTTCTGGAGGAGACTCAGGAGCATTGGGGGACACGGAGGCACTATGGAGAGGTAAAGACTCTGCAGCAGCTTGGGGGTCTCAAGAGGTTGGGGTGCACAATGGGAGGTGTTTGAGAAAAGCTGCTCTAATGGGATTTTTAAAATACAGAGGTTTCCCACACTGACAAAACTCTATGTGATCACACACACAAGAACGTCTGTTGTTTACACCTGAATGGCAGACCTGTGCTTGGCTTTGATGTGCATCTGAAGGCCGCTCCTGCTCGAGGCTCGGTGACCGCACTCCTCGCACACAAACAGCTTCTCCCCGCGGTGCTTAAACGCTTCATGCAGCCGAAGTTCTGTCCGTGTGAAGAAACACTTCCCGCAGGTGGGGCACTGCAATGTAATGCTGTTATTAGAGACCGCGAACATTGGGCGTACGGGCAACCTTCACTAATGTGGCCACCAAAAGACATATATATGAATATGTAATGTATACTAACCACACATAACGACACATGAATCAGACAATTCAAATCCTCCCAGCTTTGATGAACATTTAGCATCTAGTGCCCTGGTGCCCAACCATTGACCCATTGGCTATATCCTGTCTGTTTCTGACTATCTCCTGTGTCATGCTCGCAGTCACTGACCATCTCCTGTATCATGTCTGCAGCCTCTGACCATCTTGTGTATAATGCCTGCAGTCACTGACCATCTCCTGTATCATGTCTGCAGTCTCTGACCATCTCTTGTATCATGTCTACAGTCTCTGACTATCTCTTGTATCATGTCTGCAGTCTCTGACTATCTCTTGTATCATTTCTGCAGTCTCTGACCATCTCTTGTTACATGTCTGCAGTCTCTGACTATCTCTTGTATCATGTCTGCTGTCTCTGACCATCTCCTGTATCATGTCTGCAGCCTCTGACCATCTTGTGTATAATGCCTGCAGTCTCTGACTATCTCTTGTATCATGCCTACAGTCTCTGACCATCTCTTGTATCATGCCTACAGTCTCTGCCCATCTCTTGTATCATGTCTGCAGTCTCTGACCAACTCCTGTATCATGTCTGCAGTCTCTGACCAACTCCTGTATCATGTCTGCAGTCTGACCATCTCTTGCATCCTATCTGCAGTCTCTGACCATCTCTTGCATCCTATCTGCAGTCTCTGACCATCTCTTGCATCCTATCTGCAGTCCCTGACCATCACACTGCATCATGTCTGCAGTCCCTGACCATCACACTGCATCATGTCTGCAGTCCCTGACCATCACACTGCATCATGTCTGCAGTCCCTGACCATCACACTGCATCATGTCTGCAGTCTCTGACCATCTCCTGTATCATGTCTGCAGTCTCTGACCATCTCGTGTATAATGCCTTCAGTCTCTGACCATCTCTTGTATCATGCCTGCAGTCTATGACCATCTCGTGTATCATGCCTGCAGTCTCTGACCATCCCTTGTATCATGCCTGCAGTCTCTGACCATCTCTTGCATGCTGTCTGCAAGTCTCTGACCATCTCTTGCATGCTGTCTGCAAGTCTCTGACCATCTCTTGCATGCTGTCTGCAAGTCTCTGACCATCTAAGCTGGGCAGGAAGTGGTTAAAAGGTATCTGAATGTCTGTGACTACAAACTTTTCTGTTCTCTCTGGTCTCATACACAAACATTGTGACACCTCATTGGAGAGGGTCAGGACCTTGGGGGGCCCAGAGTCTGGTCTCCCAGCATTGGTCACCCAGCACCCTCATACTCACAGCGTGGGGTTTGGGCTCTCCGTGCATTTTGATCATGTGGCTCTGCAGATGCTTCTTCTGCATGAACTGCTGAGGACAGGTAGAACACTGCGGGGGCACAGGAGAAGAAGAACCAAATATGAACCAGGCTGGATGGCCGGAAATACAAACAGCAAATATGTATGGATTTTATCCGTTTAGTTATCCTTGTGTTCAGCTTCAACCCTTTCACTGCCAGAGACATTTTTGCATTCTTTGCACACATTTAAAAAACGTGAAGATTTCTTAACCCCCCCCCCCCCCCCCCCAATTATATATTTTCTGAAAGCAGAGACCCTGGAGATTAATATGGAGGTAGTTCAAATTTTTGTATGTCACACAAAGTTAGCACAACTGTTAGTCAAGCCCATTCTACGCATTAGACAGAAAAAGCGTTACCGTTTTCCGAACCGACTTTGAGGCCACGGATCTCGGGGCCAATTGGTGCTAGGAACCCCAATTTGGTGTGCAAACCCAGTGGAACTAGCAATACAACATATCCAACACAACATATATATCCAGAACATTTTGGGGTTCCTAGCACCAAGTGGCCCCGAGATACCGGGCCCCAAAATCGGTCAACTGTGTCCATCTGCAGCATTGTCATTTTGGGACCCTTTGGGTCCAGAGACCCCAAATTTTGTCTGCAGCTAGGGGGGGCATCTAGGAACACTTAACTACCAAAGTTTGAAGTTCTGGGGACCTATGGCTGCAAAATGGGCACAGTGAGGAATTGGTGCCTCGGCTTATATTCGGGTCGGCTTCTACTCGAGTATATACAGTATTTGATCCCCAAACAAAACATGACTTAGTAGTTGGTGGAGAATCCCTTGTTGGTGATCACAGAGGTCAGACGTGTCTTGTAGGTGGTGATCAGGTTCGCACATCTCAGGAGGGATTTTGCTCCTCTCTTCTTTACATATCTTCTCTAAATCCTTAAGGTTTCTTGGCTGTCGCTTGGCAACTCGAAGTTTCATCTCCTTTCATACATTTTCTTTAAGATTAAGGTCTGGATACTGACTAGGCCACTCCATGACCTTAATGTGCTTCTTCTTGAGCCACTCCTGTATTGCCTTGGTGGCATGTTTTGGGTCATTGTCATGCTGGAAGACCCATCCATGACCCATCTTCAGTGTTCTGGATGCGGGAAGAAGGTTTTCATCTAAGATCTTACAATACGTGGCCACGTCCATTGGCCCCTCAATGCGGAAAAGTCAACCTGTACCTTCAGCAGAGAAACAGCCCCAAAGCATTATGTTTCCACCTCCGTGCTTCACAGTAGGGATGGTGTTCTTAGGGTCATAGTCAGCATTTATCTTCCTCCAAATGACGGCGAGTCAAGTTAATGCCAAAGAGCTCAATTTTGGTCTCATCTGACCACAGAACTTTCTCCCAATCCTTCTCTGAATCATTTAGATGTTCATTGGCATGACCGTACATATGGCTTACTGAGGAGGGGGACTCGCCGGGTTTGGAGGAACCAAAAATGCTGACCATGACCCTAAGAACACCACCCCTACTGTGAAGCACGGAGGTGGAAACATGATGCTTTGGGGCTGTTTCTCTGATGAAGGTACAGGCCGACTTTGCCGCCTTGATGGGGCCAATGGACGGGGCCATGTATTGTAAAATCTTGGATGAGAGAACCTTCTTCCCTCAGACAGAACATTGAAGATGGGTCATGGATGGGTCTTCCAGTATGATAATGACCCAAAACATACGGTCAAGGCAACAAAGGAGTGACTCAAGAAAGAAGGAGCACATTAATGGTCATGGAGTGGCCTACCCGTGTCCAGACCTTAATCCTATAGAAAATTTATGGAGGGAGCTGAAACTTTAAGGTTGCCAAGCCAGTCTCCAGACCTTAAAGCGGAGTTCCGCCGAGAAAAAAAAATAAATTAAAAGTCAGCAGCTACAAATACTGCAGCTGCTGACTTTTAAAATAAGGACACTCACCTGTCCAGGGCGCCCGTAGCCGACCCGTCCCTCGGCTCTGGGTGGAGGCGCCGGCATCTTCAGTAAGGGAATCAGGAAGTGAAGCCTTGCGGCTTCCCAGCCCGGTTCCTACTGCGCATGCGTGAGTCGCGCTGCACGTTCTGAACGGTCCCTCCTGTCTTGTGGGACCCTGAGTGTCTCCCAGAAGACAGCGGGGGGGGGAGGAGGGGCCGGACATGGCGTAGAACGCCACAGATTCTGGGGCAATCTTTCGCCAGAAGTGGGAGCAAATACCTGAATTAGACAGGTATCTGCTCCCCCCTCCCAAGATGCCAAATGTGACACCAGAGGGGGGTGGGGGGGGGGGCGGTGGATGCCTTTCAGCAAGTCCAAGCCAATGATTCATGGCCAGGACCTGCTGATCAGCAGTGTCCAATCACAGCCCAGAGCCCTGTGTTGGTAAACAACACAGAGCTCCGTACAGAGGGAGCGATCTGTCGATTTCTCATCCCTAACAGATCAAGTAGTAAAAGCAGCACAACATTACACATAGTTAGGCACACATTTCACCTCCTTTGGTCGCCCTAAATGTTAACCCCTTCCCAACCAGTGTCATTAGTACAGTGACAGTGCATATTATTATCACTGATCACTGTATTAAAAGGAGAAGTATGGGGAAAGCGCGCTTGGCTGGACTTCTCCTGTGGATCACAGGAGTGCAGGTCGTTCTGCACTACTGTGACCCGCTTTCAGCAGACAGCGGGCTGAAGGCCGCCATCTGCTGACATCACAGAGCCGGTCCAGGCTCGGGCAAGATCACGACCATATGGTCAGGATCCAGCACCCGGCTCAGCCTCTCAGTGATTCACTGAGAGTCTGAGCTGCCCGCTCCTGCCCCCTCTACAGTCCAACGCTCCAGTGAGTGCGGGGGGAGGGGGGTGCAGAGCAGCTTTCTGCTCAGGGAGAACTGAGTGATCAGCGGTGTTTGATGGATCAGTTCTTAGTGTTAGAGCCGGCGAGGGACAGAAGCTGCATCCACCCAGGTAAGTATGATCCTACAAAGAAATGGATTCCTACACTTCTCTTTTAATGTCACTGGTGTGGTCAGTGGCAGTAATGCAGCCCCCCCCCCCCCCCAAGTGTCTGTTAGACCCCTTTCACACTGGGGCGGGAGTGGCGTCGGCAGTAAAGCAGCGCTATATTTAGTGCTGCTTTAATGTCATTTTAGCGGAGCTATTCGGCCACTAGCGGGCGGTTTTAACCCCCGCTAGCGGCCGAAAAAGTGTTAAAACCGCCCGCAAAGCGCCGCTGCAGCCCCATTGATTTCAATGGGTAGGAGCGGTATAGGAGCGGTGAATACACGGCTCCTATACCGCTCCAAAGATGCTGCTAGCAGGACTTTTTTTACCGTCCTGCTAGCGCACCGCTCCACACACTGGAGTGAACGGGCCGTTTTTTTTTAGGCGCTATACAGGCGCTATTTTTAGCGCTGTAGCACCTGGAAAAACGCTTCAGTGTGAAAGGGGCCTTAGTGTCACATTGCCCCCCGCACTATCACACCCCCACTGTAAGTTGCTGATCACCTCCATTAGTAGTATAAAAAAAATAAAAATTAAAAAAAAATACATAAAGAAATAAAAACTCCAGTATATATCCCGTAGTTTGTAGACGATTTCACACAAACCAATCAATATGCACTTATTGGGATTTCTTTTCTACATGCAGCAAAATACATTTTGGTCAAAATTTATAAAGAAATTCAATTTTTTTTTGTGGATATGTTTTATAGCAGAAAAAAAAAAAAATCTGTTTTTTGTTTTAGACTTTTTTAGTTTATATTACAAAAAATAAAAACCCCAGGTGATCAAATACCATCAAATACCACCAAAAGAACGCTCTATTTGTGGAAAAAAAATAAAAATCCAAAATTTCATTTGAGCACAGTGTTGCATGACTGCACAATTACCTGTTAACCACTTCAGCCCCGGACCAATTTGCAGCCAAAGGCCCAGGCCACTTTTTGCGATTCGGCACTGCGTCGCTTTACTGGACAATTGCGCGGTCATGCGACGTGGCTCCCAACCAAAATTGGCGTCCTTTTTTCCCCACAAATAGAGCTTTCTTGTGGTGGTATTTGATCGCCCCTGCGGATTTGATTTTTTGCGCTATAAACAAATATAGAGCGACAATTTTGATAACAATGCAATATTTTTTGCTTTTTGTTATAATAAATATCCCCATAAAAATATATAAAAAAAACATTTTTTTCCCTCAGTTTAGGCCGATTCGTATTCTTCTACATATTTTTTTTAAAAAAAAAAAAAAAAAAAAGCAATTAGCGATTATTGATTGGTTTGCCCAAAAGTTATAGCGTCTACAAAATAGGGGATTGTTTTATAGCATTTGTATTAATCATTTTTTTTTACTTGTAATGGCGGCGATCAGCGATTTTAATTGTGACTGAGACATTATGGCGGACACATCGGACATTTTTGACACATATTTGGGACCATTGTCATTTATACAGCAATCAATGCTATTTAAATGCATTGCTTCCTGTATAAATGACACTGGCAGTGAAAGAGTTAACCACAAGGTGGCAGTGTAGGGGTTAAGTATGCCTAGGGGTGTGTTCCTTACTGTGGGGGGGCGTGGCTGGCAGCTAGTGAATGCTGATCTCTGCTCCAATCACAGGGAGCAGCGATCGGCATCACTAGTTGCTAGGTAGAACAGGGAGATGCTGTTTATCTCGGCATCTCCCCGTTCAGCCTTCCCGTGAGATGATCGCGGGGGTCCCCGCGGCGATCGAGTCCGCGGCGCCCGCGACCGGACTCACGGGGGTCCCGACCGGCGCGGGAGCGCGCCGCTCACGACGCGCTCCCGATGGCACGACAGGCATTAAGGAGGGACTTAGGCCCCTTTCACACCGGGGCGGGGAGCCGCGGTGACGGTAAAGCAGCGCAATATTTAGCGCTGCATTACCGTCGTTTTAACCGCGGTATACGGCCGCTCGCGGTGCGGGTTTTAACCCCCCGCGAGCGGCCGAAAAGGGGATTAAACACCCCCCGCAGAGCGCGCCGTAGCGGCGCTTTGCGGCGGTATTGCCGCGGTTTCACCGCGGTGTCCCATTCTATTCAATGGGAAGGAGCGGTATCGGAGCGGTGAACACACCGCTCCTATCCCGCTCCAAAGTTGCTGCTAGCAGGACTTTATTTTGTCATCCTGCTAGCGCACCGCTCCAGTGTGAAAGCCCGCCGGATTTCACTCTGGAGTTAAAGGGGCCGGATTTTTTCTTGCGGTGAACAGGCGCTATTTTTAGCGCTGTACCGCAGGAAAAACGCCCCGGTGTGAAAGGGGCCTTATGTATCCGCCCTCCTGCCTGTACGTGCCATTCTGCCGACGTATATCTGTGTGCGGCGGTCGGGAACCGGTTAAGGGAGAGTAGGGGACTCAACTTCTGATGGTGGGGTGGCTCTTGACATCTAATGTAAGGGGAGGGGATGCGCTGGACATCTAATCTTACAGATACAACTGGCCCTTTCGAGGACAATCATAATGCTGATGCGGCCCACCATGAAATGGAGTTTGACACCCCTGGCTTAGAGCATAGGGGAGAGGAGTCTGCAGGGGGGGGGGCAGTCTTGCAATACAGAGGATGGGGGGAGGGGGTAAGTAAAAAGTGTCGCCCCCTAGACCCAAAATCAGCATTTAACCCTTGCAGTGGGGTTTCCTCGTGCGTTTTTGTGTTCCCCCCCGGAGTTCCGCTTTAAGGCTGGCGGGGTGTTTTGGCACCTATAGGAAATCTGGTGTGCTTCCAGGACAGAACACAACACTCGTCAGGCTGCACTCTCCTCCGCAGACACCCAGCGCTCTCCCGGCTGAACTGCAGTGACTTGTCTGCCGTCTTCCCTCGTCGGGGGTTGTTCCCATATTAGGAGAGTTTCGTCTCACATAACCGCCCGCTATGAAGTCAATAAGAGAGACCTGCCAAACCCCAACACACCGAACGGGCCGCCCTACGCTGTATGATGAAATCCGTGCGTCTTCATGGAGAAAAAGAATACACAATGAGGAGGTGGAAAAGACAAAGTGTTGTGTTGCCTACGGCAACCACAGAGCCTTTGTACACAAAAACGACTGCACGTGTGCAGCCCTGCTCCAACCGTTCCTATGGCCCCAGCCAGTCAGAGGAGAACAGCCATAGGAATGAATAGGTGAAAGTGCATTAGAGGCCGCAGCAAGTCAGATAGAGCCCGCCTCACTTCCTGGCTGGAGGACGTCCAGCATCATCTAGCCCAGGGGTCCCTTTGTTTGCTTTTATCTTGCCCTTGGGATATTACTCCCCTCCCCCACTGTCAGCAACGGTGGGACATAGTTCCTGCCACTCTATTCCTTCCCATATATGTGTCCCCACAGAATAAGGCCAAGTCTACTGAGGCTGCATATATACATACTGTCGGCGTGAAGGGGTTAAAAAATCATTTTAAAGCGGAATTCCACCCAAATATGGGAGCTCCGCTTATCTGCCTCCTCCCCCTCCTCCGGTTCCACATTTGGCACCTTTCGGAGGGGGGGGGACCTGTTTTTGACAGACACCTTTCCCCCACATCCGGGACAGGGGTCCGGGACATCCGGGAAATCTCGCTGCGGCAAACTCGCCCCCCCCCTCTCCTCCTTCCTTCGTGCCAGTTAGAAAGCGCAACATGCTTCGGGCATGCGCAGTAGGGAACCGGCTGTGAAGCTGAAAGGCTTCACTGCCGGTTTCCCTTACCATGAATGGCGGCGGCAGCACCCGAGAGCCGATTGGAAAAATCGGTTGGGGTGCCGACATTGCGGGATCCCTGGACAGGTAAGTGTGCTTATATTAAAAGTCAGCAGCTACAGGATTTGTAGCTGCTGACTTTTAATTTTTTTGGGGTGGGGGGCTCCTCTTTAAGACTGAAGATTACATAAAACCCTGAAAACATAATAAAAATTAAAAAAAAAGACATCCTAATGCCGCGTACACACGAGCGGATTTTCGGTCTGAAAAATCTTGGATGGTTGTTCCGACGGAATTCCGCTCAAGCTTGTCTTGCGTACACACAGTCACACAAAAGTTCTCTGAACTTTCGACCATCTAGAACGCGGTGACGTATAACACTATGACGAGCCGAGAAAATGAAGTTCAATGCTTTCGAGCATGCGTCAAATTGTTTCCGAGCATGCATAGGAATTTTGCTTGTCAGAATTGCTACAGACGACTGGAATTTCCGATAGAAACCTTTTCCAACAGAAAAACTGAGAACCTGCTCTCAATCTTTTGCTGGTGGAAAATTCCGATGGAGCATACACACGGTCGCATTTTCCCGACAAAAAGCTCTCATCGGTCTTTTGCTGGCCGAAATTCCGATCGTGTGTACGCGGAATAAGTCCAGATCACGGGGGGACTAGCCGAGATTCTGCATCGGTGCAAAACATGGGACGCGCTTGCGATCCCTGTTATTTTCAATGGCATTCAGTTCGCATTTGCAGCGCTATACAAATTATGCATTCATTCATTCTCCCACAAGGGCGGCGCGACTTTGCCGTGATTGCCGCCGGACGCATCGTGGTAAAAATCACACAAACAAAACCGCTGGACGCCTGTCGCTAAAAAGAAGTTTCTGAAACTTTCAGTAAAAAAAAAAAAAAATACACTAAAGTACATTATAGGCTGACTTTCTTGCTAAAATATAAAAAAAAGAGGAGGATGTGGCGAGTAAATCGATACCCAACATGTCAAACCTTAAAACTTGTGTGCGACTGTGAAATGGCGACAAACTTCAGTAAAAAGTAGTCCATATAGCGACTTTAATGGCCTGTTACAAAATGTGACAAGCGAAAGACCTGGCGCGTTTCGGCAACAGTCTTATGCCGCGTACACACGATCGGAATTCTCGTCGGAAAAGACTCTGACGATTTCTCAGACGGAATTCCGCTCAAGCTGTGTTGCCTACATACGATCACACCAAATTCCGACGGTCAATAACACAGCAGCATTAAACACGTTTGACAGCACTATAAAAGGGAAGTTTAATGCTTCCGAGCATGCGTCGGAATTGCATACACACGATCGGAAAATCCGATAGAAAGGTTTTCCGTCGGAAAAATTGAGAACAGGTTCTCAATTCAAAGTCCGTCGGAAATTCCGACAGAAAAAGACCGATGGGCGTACACACGGTCGGAAAATCCGATGAAAAGCTCCCATTGGACTGTTTCCATCGGAAATTCCGACCGCGTGTACGCCGCATTAGTCATGCTACGGCGAAGGCTGTTGCCGAAACGCAATCAACTGTTTCGCTTGTCACTTTTTGGAACCAATCATTAAAAAAAAAATCGCTATATGGACTACAGAGTTGCCAGCCCAATCCTTTTACTTGTTTCTGTTGTAGTGTATAAGGACACACCGAGCATCTGAAAAAGGATCTTCCAAATTGGACCGGGAGTTCCCCGCTGTGTTTGCGCCGTCTCTCTTCAAACTTAACCTGACTAACTTCAGTACCCTATATTTTCCATAGGCGATGTTTTATAAGCCCCCTATAGGTCATCGGTTTAGCGTCACGGAGGTGGTCTGGTGCTAGAATTATCGCTCTCACTCCGGCATGCACAGAGATATGCAGCATGTACATTGCAAATCAACGTTTGCATGCGTAGGAGCCCCCGCCCCCCCCCCTGTGCGTGTTTCCATTCTTTCCTGGTCATGCTGGGACACCGACAGGCGGACCCGGAAGTGACGCTTTACAAGTCATTTCCAAGTCAGCAACAAGGGGAGGAGAATGGGGGGGGGGGGGTGGGAGCAATCGGTTGGCAGCACTGCCACCGGAATGCTCGTGACCCCAGCTACACCCATCAGGAGGGGTACCCCCATCAGTCTATTATGACCCCAGTTACACGCACTATTGTGGAGGACGATGGAAGTAAACTCCACAGAGGACTGGTCAGTCCATATAATGATGGTGGAGGAAGTACGGAGTTGACAGTAGGTGTGCAGCAGATATAACGGGTAACACTAGGGGGCGATCAAGGGGTTAAATGAGTGTTCCCTCAGCGTTTTCTAACTGGGGCGGGGGGAATAGGACTGACTGGGAGAGGAGACATATCGTTGATCCTAGGAGGAACAAACGATACTTCTCCCCTAACAGGGAGAGGGCTAAGAGTGGGGAACTTACATGTAATAATATTACAAGTAGTACCCCCCCCCCCCCTTCTGATGGGTTTCTCTGGTGAAGGAGAAAATGGGACAAAAAAAAAAGTGAAAACTACAAAAGGTTTTAACCACTTCCAGTCCGGTGCTCTATCAGATTACGGCTACATGTCAGATCGTGTAACGGAAGTGACGTTCTGACCAAAAAATACTTAAAGTGGAGGGCCGGGCAAAAAAAAAAAAATTAAAAGTCAGCAGCTACAAATACTGCAGCTGCTGACTTTTAATAATCGGACACTTACCTGTCCCGGGGTCCAGCGATGCGGGGGAACGATACCCCCCCCCCCTCGTTCCCCGCTCCGCTCACGACGCCGGCATTCTTAATGTGGGAACCCGGCTGGGCTTCACAGCCGGGCACCCACTGCGCTTGCGCGAGCGGCGCCGTGCGCCGTGATTCGACGCTCACTCATCTGGGATACATGACATGTCCCAGATGACTGTGCGTTGCCTACAGGAAGTGACTTTTAGCCCAGGCAATGAAGGTGGCAGACTTCGAGGGACCCCCTAGCAACAGGCATTTAGAGGTGAGTAAAAAATATTTTTTTTCCAATTATTTTTTTTACATTTTTTTTTATGATTTTTAAGCCCTTTTTGTTTTTTGGTTGCAACCCCACTTTAAATTGATTGTAAAGGTTCGCGTTTTTTTTTTTTTTTTTTAACATAACAAACATGTCGTACTTACCTCCACTGTGCAGCTCGCTTTGCACAGAGTGGCCCCCGAACACAGACTTTCTGGGGTCCCTCGGCGGCTCCTCCTCTTATCAGATAACCCCCTGGGACAAGCGCTCTCCTATCTTGGGTCACCTTGCGAGTCCAGCATTTGCATCCACAGACGTGAATGCCGGACTCGCCCCCCCCACCGCATCAATCATTGGATTTGATTGACAGCAGCGGGAGCCAATGGCTGCGCTGCTATCCATCTATCCAATCAAGGGCTGAGAAACCCCGGGCAAAGGAAGAGCTTGGCTCCACCTAGGTTCCAGGGCTCAGATTTTTATCATAACTGCGACATTATGGCGGACACGTCGGACATTTTTGACACATTTTTGGGACGATTGTCATTTATACAGCAATCGGTGCTATACAAATACACTGATTCCTGTGTAAATGGCACTGGCAGTGAAGGGGTTATCCAGGAGGTGGCAGTGTAGGGTTAAGTGTGTCCTGGGGTGTGTTTATAACAGTGGGGGGGGGGCTTATTTCTAACTGTAGGGAGGCGTGTTTCTAACTGGGGGGGCGTGGCTATGTGTGACACATCACTGATCTCTGCTCCTGATCACAGGGATCCATGATCAGTGACAGTCACTAGGCAGAACGGGGAGATGTATACATTAGTATCTCCCCGCTCTTCCTCTCCGTGAGACGATCGCGGGTATCCCCGCGGCGATCGAGTCCGCGGGACCAGACTCACAGAGCTTGCTGCCGGTGGCGCGCTCGTGCGCAGGCCGCCTCTTGAAGGGCAACGTACAGGTACGTGATTCTGCCTGTATGTGCCATTCTGCCGCAGTATATCTGCGTGAGGCGGTCGGCGAGTGGTTAAAAGCCAACACAGCTCCACTATTGTGCGTCGGGGGGGGGGGGGGGGGTGCAGTGTGGTGTGAAAAGTGGAGCATGTTTTCTTGGACGTCTCGGTGCGTTGCCAGCCCATCCATTTGGATGGGCTGCTTTAACGCAACATGCAAAGAATGTAGATTAATGCAGTGCCGGCACTGATGGGAACGGAACGGGGCGCCACTGATGGGCACGGAACGGGGCACCACTGATGGGCACGGACCGGGCGGCACAGAGCGGGGCGCCACTGATGGGCACGGAACGGGGCGCCACTGATGGGCACGGAACGGGGCGCCACTGATGGGCACGGAACGGGGCGCCACTGATGGGCACGGAACGGGGCGCCACTGATGGGCACGGAACGGGGCGCCACTGATGGGCACAGAACGGGGCGCCACTGATGGGCACAGAACGGGGCGCCACTGATGGGCACGGAACGGGGCACCACTGATGGGCACGGACCGGGCGGCACAGAGCGGGGCGCCACCGATGGGCACAGAACGGGGCGCCACTGATGGGCACGGAACGGGGCGCCACTGATGGGCACGGAACGGGGCGCCACTGATGGGCACGGAACGGGGCGCCACTGATGGGCACGGAACGGGGCGCCACTGATGGGCACGGAACGATTGATGATTGTGCCCTGATTCGTGTAAAACAGGGTGGATATAAATCAATGATTTAAAAAAAAAAAAGATTTTGATTTGAATCCGATTTTTTTTATTTTAAATCAGATTTCTTTTTTTATTTTAAATCGTTTTTTTTTAATCACATTTTATTTTGATAAAATGCCTTTGGGGTAAAAATCTATCTAAAGATAGTTTTCTATTTAAGATACATTAATAATTTAGTTTACTCAGCATGAAATGGAGCTTAGTTACGTACCATGAAACTCATACGGCATATCACATGTAACCAATCCCATCTCTCCACTCACCTTATAAGGCATATCTCCGGTGTGGGTCACCATATGAAGCCGCAGCTCCATCCGTCTTTTAAATACCTCGTGACAAGATGTGCAGCTAAACACCTGCAAGAGCAAAAGGGGAAATCCTCAGAGGTTTATATTTCCAATCACAGAGACGATTGTTTCATTTGTTTTCAGTGAAAGACGAATGTTTTCAGCAAGTATCCATTCTGATTCATCGTAATGTTTCAATGGAATACATTTTAAAGCTAAACTTCATTTGTCTTTTGGTACACCCCCCCCCCCCCCCAATCTCACGCTCCTTTGTTCTAGAAGCACATAGAAGACGGAATTACTTATTTCTCCATCCCACGGGCTTCCCCTACGTCAGCTGTGTGCCCCGCCCCCCTCATGTACAATGGAGGACCAGTGAAGGACGCTGTAAAATCTCCCACATTCTGGGGCTGAAGCAGATTGGAATTAAGACCGCCCCCAGGAGCCAGAAATAAGGTATTTTCTGGGTTATATCCACCCAACTCAGAGCTCTATCAACCTCAGTCACGGCTCCCTATGAAAAAATTGGAAAATCTCAATGCACCTCATTCTAAAAATTACCCCAATTACATCAGGGTCCTCATCCAACCCCCCCCCCCCCCCACACTCACATCAGAGCCCCCAGCCCCCCACATCAGAGTCTTCAGTATCTTCCCCCCCCCCACATCACATCAGAGTCCTCATTCCCCCCACCCAATCACATATGCTTGCTTAGTCCCTTCTCCCATTCCC
>CM053035.1:203507663-203710163 GCA_028564925.1 Lithobates sylvaticus
GGCGCCGTGTAGTGCTGACGATCAGCTGTTCATCTTCGGAGACTTTTGGCGTCTCCTTTGTCCTCCATACTGAGCAAGCGCAGTATAGGGTGGACACTATCCGATGGGAGATATTTCTCGACAGGACACCGGCATTAAAGTGTTACTAAACCCCGGAGCCTGCATTCACAATATCTGGTCTTTCACAGTACACAGAACATGGAAATGCAATTATTTTAGCAAATATAAACTGCTAAATACCTTTTCTCATCAGCAGTATATAGCAGTCTTGTGACTTCTATTAGTGTCTGGTTAAAGCTTGTTGGAGGAGTCTGTCCTATGAAGCTGCATGATCCCTGACTCTCTATCAGGACAGTGCTGATTGGCCCTGCGCCGATCACATGCACCCTCCCAAAAAAAAAAAAAAAAACCTCCAGCCATACATACCAAACTGAGCATGTGCAGAGTGCCCCCCAAGGCTTTGTTCTATCAGCAGATGGATTGGGGACTGTGGAAGAAGGGGAGGATCAGAGAAGACAGGATCAAACAGCCTTTTTATGCAGAGGATTAACCCCTTAGGTTCCACAGTGAGTATAACAAGCATGCCTTACTGCATATACAGACTGATTTTACTGTTGTGGGTTTAGTAACACTTTAAAGCGTTTAGGGAGGAAAACTGTTTAGATGGTATGGTCAATAGCTTAAAGGCTATTGCTATTGCAAAAAAATAATAATAATACATGTACTGTATATTTGAAGCAAAAAATGTGCATCCATTTTTTTTTTTTTCTTGCAAATCAAATGAGCCTGCAAAGCATTGCCGCCGCAGTCAGCAGATCGCAACGCCCAGGTTCCTCCAGCTCTGTGTCCATACTGAGGAACGAGCTTTCATTACTGAGCTGGAGGAAGTGTCAATAGACTACCTGTGTTCCATTAAGAAACCTGTCTGCGGAGGTGGCAGATGGGACTTGTAGTTTTTTTCCATTCACAGATCTCTATGAATGAATGACGCAGCTCTGCGGGAGGAGTGAAAATTCAAAAATGAAAGAGGGAGGGGGAAGGGGGTGATCAGCTTGCAAGCATGTTACACCCTAAACCAGGGATATGCAATTAGCAGCCCTCCAGCTGTTGCAAAACTACAAGTCCCATCATGCCTCTGGGTGTCATGCTTGTGGCTGTCAGTGTCTTGCTATGCCTCATGGGACTTGTAGTTCTGCAACAGCTGGAGGTCCGCTAATTGCATATCCCTGCCCTAAACCATGGGTGCTCAACCTGCGGCCCTCCAGCTGTTGTGCCATTGCAAGTCCCAGTGAGGCATTGCAAGCTGCTGACAGTTACAAGCGTGACTCCCACAGGCAGAGGCATGATGGGATTTGTAGTTTCACCACAGCTGGAGGGCCGAGGTTGCCTACCCCTGCCCTGAAACATTGGCATAGCTTGGTGGTAAAGGTGGAGATCGCCTTTAAAGGCGATCGTTTCTCTGCCTTTGAAATGCATGCAGGAAGATTCCCGGCTCAGTGTTGCATTGGAGATGACATTTCTGAGGCTGCATTAGTCCTGCTTTGTGTTGCATTTCTGTGGACGCAGAATGTCCTACTGGAGGTGCGTCTGAATTGCAAAACGCCCATTCTCATATATATGTGGCAGCATGGCCCTAGACAACCCCAATGGGTGAGGTTTACAAAAAACGGAGAGGGCAAATCTGGTGCAGCTGTGCACGGTAGCCAATCAGCTTCCAGGTTTTTTTTTTTGTCAAAGCTTAATTGACTAACCTGATTGGTTACCATGCACAGCTGCACCAGATTCTGCGGCCGGGTTTTTCACCAGATTCGGCGACCCGTCAGATTTTGGAACAGAAGTGACGCTCCGTCGCGGCCATCTTGCTACACCCCGCACTCGCCCACAATAAGGATACCGTGAGAAGTAGACATGTGCAATTCGTTTCGTTTTTTTTCGTTTTTCGTTTTTTTCCGTTTTTTTCGTTCGTTCGTTTTCGTACGAGTGAACGAATCGTTTGAAACGAACGAATCCGATTAACGAATCGTTTGAATCGAACGAATCCGAAAAGCAACGAAAATCCGAAAAACCAAACAACGAAAATCCGAAAAATGAAAAAAGGAACAACGAAAATGAACGAAAAAATTCGTACATTCGTAACTTTTTTTTTTTGTTGAATTGGTAATTCTCCGTGTCCCTTACAATGGCGCTGCTTAACGTGCTTCGAGTGGATTGAACAAAAAAATTCGTACATTCGTAACTTTTTTTTTTTCGATTCGTAACTTTTTTTTTTTTTTTCGATTCGTAATGAATGGATTGAACAAAAAATTTTGTACATTCGTAACTTTTTTTTTCGATTCGTAACTTTTTTTTTTTCGATTCGTAAATTATTAAAATGTAATAATAGCATACACATTACATAAAATTATGAATTATGCTCCGATTATGAATCTACGAATGTTACGAATGCGTCCGAATTTCGAATAAATTAATGAACGAAAATTAAACTAACGAAAAAACGAATCAACAAAAAAATAACTCTTACGAATGTACGAATCGTTACGAATCAACGGAAACGAAAAAAATGAAACGTAAAAAAAAACGTTTTTTTTTTCGGAAACGAAAATAAACGAATTTTTTTGTTGTGCACATGTCTAGTGAGAAGGCGGCATGCAGACATATTTTTTACACCCGCCGGAGTCTTGCATTTCACACTTATTTTTAACAGTATTGTCAGTTAAAATAACGCAGCACCGTATTGCAAAAAATGGCCTGGTCCCTCCCTTCATGACCAGGCCATTTTTTGGCGATACGGCGCTGCGTTACTTTAACCGACGGGTTTCAAAAATACTGTATTTTAATATATAAGCTGAGTAAATCTTTCCGAGGTCAAGTGGTTAAAATCACTGCCGCTGTCACTACTCCTGTCAGCCTTGCAACAGAAGGAAGGCGCCCCCTATCCCTACATTAAACCATTGCGCCCAACCGTCCCTCCTGCCCACCCCTTTGTCCCGGCCCTGGTTCTGAGTCCCTGGCCTGGAACAAGTAGACAGACCTGGGGGGGGGGGGGGGGGGGGGTAACAGCCAGGGAACTAGGATCTTCAGGAGGTGGTCAGCAGTGGCAGCTCCTCGTTTTGGTTTTCTTTATATTCTGTAGAGGCATTTGCTGTCGATCTGTTTTTGATCGGCAGCAGGAAGCTTGATGCGCACCGAGAACACTCCATATTGTAGGGATCGGCAGGTTCCAGAATTCTAAAAGCAATACCCAGTGATGGCAAAGCGCTAAACACTTTCAAAGAACATTCAACTCATCCAAATCTCCATTTGCAGCATTTCAGAGTCCCGTCCACATTTTGTAAACACTGTGAAGGACGCATCCACAGACCTGCAGCTATAACGGGTTGCTGCGCCGTAAAGGTGTACGGGTAAAGGGTTCCAGGCCTGCTGGAAATATGGGCCATCAAGTGGCAGGGACTCTCTACAGCGGGGACTGTGCTTGACTGGTCCATTGAAAGCAGCTGGTTAGAGAGCCAATTCCAGCCGTCCTCTCCATGTGAATGGCGAAGGAAGCCCGGAGACTGCCATTACCAACCCCTCCTGAAAACGCCTGGCTGCCATGTTGGTTCTCTTTCTCCCACGCAGCAAAACGCATGCAGATAAGGCTTTTTGATGCCCCCTTGATCTGCAAATTTGTTCAGGGGTCATCGCAGCAGAAGTGAATACAGCCACTAGATCGACTTGATAGCCAGGCACCCAGCATTTCCAGAAGGTGGTCAGCAGGGGCTACCTCCCCCCATATTTCCCTCGTGGCAAGGTGCACTTTAAGGTCAGAAAGCAAAACACCTGTGTGAGAACCTATAAATTGAAGCTGCCATTTGCTGAATTTTCCTGGGACAGCGACATTCATTTTAATGCAACATTGAAGACCAAATGGCAGCTTCCATCCAAGGCTCCTCGTACAGGTGCTTCTACAGAGGAACTTCAGACCTGTAATACAAATTGGGTACGTTGAAAGTAGAACTATAGGCAAATTTTTTTTTTTTTTTGTCTCATTGCAGAGATTTCCCTTCACTTCCTGTCCCATAGCCAAACAGGAAATGAGAGGAAATCCCTGCAAATTAAAGGGAATTCCTTGAGGATCACCAGAACTAGTGTCCCCATTGGAAGTTTTTCTCTCTTATTACTTTTCGGGGGACAACCTAAAATTTGGGATTTAATTTCAATGATAATGGTAAACCAGGAAAAATAGAGAGGGGGAATCCCCCTAGCGGCTGGGGCACAGACAGCATTAAAAAAACTTGACAGGGGTTCTAATCCCTCTCCACTACATCCAAAAAAAAAAGAAAAGTTTTGCCTTTAGTTATACTTTAATGTTACACTTTCATGCAGAACTTCTTCAAATGGCAAACATAATATATCTTCAGATGAGATATGACAGGTCGGTACACGGGGTGCCTACACAGCAAGACAGCAGCCATTTTGTATGGTCGGGAAAGTGGGGGAGGTGATGTGCAGATCATTTCAATAAAGTGGTTGTGTTGAATAGTCTTATGCCGCGTACACACGGTCGGAATTCTCATCGGAAAAAGCTCTGATGGTTTTCCCGTCGGAATTCCGACGGAATTTCGCTCAAACTGTCTTGCCTACACGCGGTCACACCAAATTCCGACAGTCAATAACACCGCCACATACAACACGTTCGACAGCACTATAAAAGGGAAGTTTAATGCTTCCGAGCATGCGTCGAATTGTTTCCGAGCATGCGTCGGAATTTTGCGTGTCGGAGTTGCATACACACGATCGGAAAATCCGATAGAAAGGTATTCCGTCGGAAAAATTAAGAACAGGTTCTCAATCCAAAGTCAGTCTGAAATTCCGACAGAAAAAGACCGATGGGCATACACAGAATCCGATGAAAAGCTCCCATCGGACTGTTTCCATTGGAAATTCCAACCGGGTGTACGCGGCATTAGGATCAGGTTTCCCATTGATAAGTAACATTTACATTTTGGAGCGGGGGGGGGGGGGGGGGGCCTCAAAACTTTTTTTTTTTTTTTTTTTTAAGTAACAGAAAAAGTATGCAAAAGGTTGAGAAACGCTGACCTAAAACACAGTGAGTGCCTTTCCTAAGTCTCTCTCCCCCGATCCTTTAATGGGATATTTCCGACTCTTGACCCTGCTACTGTCCTTCAGCATGACTCCTTCCCCTATAGGCCCCTTTCACACGGGATGGGCATGGGGCTGAGATCAGAAGGGGATCAGTGGACAGAGCGGGTGGATACCAGCACCATAACCACCAGTGATGCTCTGTTTATTCAGAGTGGACAAAGACCGAGCCGGCCAGGACTAAATGGAGTCCTCTGTTGTCCGTTTACACCCAACTGCCCTCCGATCTGATCCACCTAGACCAGTGATGGCGAACCTCGGCACCCCAGATGTTTTGGAGCTACATTTCCCATGATGCTCATGCACTCTGCAGTGTAGTTGAGCATCATGGGGAATGTAGTTCCAAAACATCTGGGGTGCCGAGGTTCACCATCACTGACCTAGACGGAGGAGTACGGATCCCCTTCCGTTTTTTTTAAGAGGACCAGATCAGACCAGAGGTAGGCTGGTGTAAACGAGCACAAGCTCGTTTTATATCCACCGGTCCATAGGGTTGAATAGACCATCTGATAAGGTGTGCCTGAAAACCTGATAGGCGGGCCTGATCAGACCCTTCATGTGAAAGGGGCCTTAGGCGCCTTGCAAGCCAATCAAATAGATCTCACAAAAAAAGTGGGTCTGAGAATGGAGCACCACACCATGAGGTCATAGTTCAGATCCAAAATGTATTCAATGTAAAAGCAGGGGGAGGACTATACAAGAATGCAACGTGTTTCGGGGCCAACACTCACCTTCTTTATCCAGGCTAAAAAAAAAATAAAAATACAACACGGTCAATATAAATCAATCAATCAATCAATGTAGGTTGTGGTCTCACTAAATTAACAACTACAATCATATTAAAAACATAATCAAAAATATTTTTTCAATTTATTGATTGCCATTTTGTGAACATCTAAAGATAAAGTCTTCCATTTGGCTTTACTTTAGAATACATTTTGTATCCTATTAACTTGTGTTGTGGTGCTTCAATCTCAGATCCATTTATTTGCATTGCAAACCGAGGTGCCGGAGGGGAACATTAGGTGTGTAGCCCAGAATGGAGACACCCTACGTAAACCTAACGCTATAAGTTTGGACAATTCCTGTGCGAAACATGTAAGCCGTGTCTCCCTTGCTTGTACATGTAGTGCTCCTCATGTTCTTCATGGTTTTATGTAAATAAAGGTGTTTGGATCTCAGTTTGGTGTGCAGCCATCCGGACTTTCCTTTCATTGTTAGGACAATTCCTATCCTTTTTCCCATGGATCTCACAGGGGGGTGGAGATGCACTACAAGAGGGTCACAGAGCTCCGAGTAGGGTTGATGGAACCACCTAAGGAAGAATTGGGAATAACGCAGGACCCTGACTTTCTGCAAACATTTTATTATTTTTAATATACCCAACAGATTTTGAATTTTTAAACTTTATTAACCAGACACTTTAGTTTGACTTTTTCCAGAAGGTTGACAATGAGCAGGCTTTTGAGTGATGCAAGGACGTAGTCCGTACCTCACTAACTTTGGTTGGATACACAAAATGGTTTCGAAAAATGTTTAGGGTATGCTGCTCCAAAGCCCTGAAATCGGGTCACTGGTGGTGAATGGGGCTCATTCTATACCCTGCACAAATCAAAAGAAAAGACCAGCTGCACTCTAATTACGCCCAGCCTTGTAGGCATAGCGCAATAACCGATAAGGTCCCAGGTGGAGACCCGTTGTTCCTGTTACCCTGACGTATAAAGTTACTAACCAGTCTTTTCCTTTAGATTTGCACAAACAAAATGGCTGCTAGAGCTGTCCACAGTGTAGTCACCAAGGGCATTTCCTTTAAACAACATGGATACAACCACAACACTCAGTACAAGCATCTTCTACACTCAAGACTCTTAACATGTTCATTGGGGTGTCTGACATATTTTTGTTCTTTACGTTTACTAGCAAAAATATATATTTCATATGAATCTCTTTCAGCCCTCCAATAAAAACTCTACAGAGGATTAACAGCGGTCTACATTGATAAATCTAAGGGATGGGTACACAGTGGAGATTAGGTGCGCTTCCTTATGGGGCCAGTTTGCAAGCAATTAGCACCATGGAGATCACCATAGGGTGGATTATCTCTGATGTCTGCATACACCAAAAACCAGATGCAGAGCTGAGGACATACATTTTATATGGTAAGACTAAGGGCCCATTCAAGCTAAAGCATTCTGCTGTGGTAGGCTATGGCAAGTGGTAACATATGTGCATTAAGGCAGCCAACACAGTGCACTGCAACGCACAGTATATGCGTTATGGTGCATGATGCTCTACTGTACAATTTGTGTTGTATGCGTGCTAGTGGACAATGAAACACTTGAGTAAGTCCACCCCAAATGGAATAGTGTGCACACCCATTGCAGTGGGCCATGAAAACACTTGATGATGTCCCTCCCAAATAGGGATAGTGTGCACACCCTTTGCAATGGGCCATGAAAGCCCTTAAGTAGGTTTTCCCCAAATGGTATAGTGTGCACCCCCATTGCAGTGGGCCATGAAACCACTTGATGATGTCCCTCCCAAATAGGGATAGTGTGCACACCCTTTGCAATGGGCCATGAAAGCACTTAAGTAGGTTTTCCCCAAATGGGGTAGTGTGCACACCCATTGCAGTGGGCCATGAAACCACTTGAGTACATACTTCCGAAATGGGGTAGTGTGCACCCCCATTGCAGTCCCCCCAGAGTTCACTTAGCTGCAAACTGGCCCTTACACAAATATATCTCTAAAGGAAGCACAACCTTTAGTGAGAACATCACATGAACGCGTGAAAAAAAAATCAAATATATAAATATATAATATTATTAAAATAGAAACCATCCATGTAATAAACTACGGAGGCGTAGTGTGCTCGGTTACCTCACACAAACCTGTTGGCCCTTTACCCTTCTGGTCAGTTCATTAAGTTAAGCAGTAATGAGAATTATCTCCTATCGTCTGTGTAGCTCGTTCAGGTTGTGGTTGTACAAGTGCTGCCGCCGTCTGTTCAGGTTGATTGTATTGCGCTCGTGGTTGGCGTTGTCCAAGGGGACGCCTTCAAAGCTGTACTGAGTGTGAGGCATAAACTGCCTGAATATGCTGACGCTGCCGTGCCAAAAAGTTGGCTGGGGGAGATGTCCCATGATGTTCCACTCTTTTGTTTGCGGGTCGTAGGCCTCGACCACGTCAGAAAGCTCAAAGGTGTTGTCATACCCGCCAGACACGTACAGCTTCCCTCCAAGCGCGGCCAGGCTCCCTCCAACGTGAACCTGCAGTAGTTACAACATCATCATTACTGTCATAGGCAAAGTAGTATTTTTATATTTGTAAGCCTGACTTCAGCTTCACCATATTTGTTTGGATTTGGTTAGCTTGGAGAAGGCGGTTGGGTAGACTGTGGCAGAGTTTGAGATTTCTGCCAAATTATATATATATATAAGGTTATTAATATATTCCTGTGGAGGACACATATATGCGGTATAACACGATTTTCCCTAACAAAAGGACTGGATATGAGAACTAGGAACACACACAGGTTCACATTACAAGTTCTCTGCTGCAACGATAATCACATTCTCAAAGTAAAAGGTCATTGTAAGGACATGAAAAGGTGCATTGCGGTCACAAAGTGGTAAGAACAGTGAGGATATATGCAATACCTGCTTCATGGGAGGAATTTTGTTCCATTCGTTCTCCAGAGGACTGTAGACATCCACTTCTGCAGAATCGTCCCTGCAACATGAATACTGGATTGTTAACGGTGTCGGCATATACAGACAAATTATTACATCTACAACGCATGGTTCACTGGCCTAATCAGTAACTTGTAAATATAATGATACATAGAAAAAAAAAAATAAAAAATAAAGAATGTGGTTTTCCTAGTGTATTTGAATTTTATCAGTCCATGCAGTGCAGCACCGTCTTCCCGGGAGCCAATGCTTCTCCTGGTCGCCTCACTACATTGAGGGGTCTGTGGAAAAGTGCCGCCATACATTGGGGGTCAATGGAAAAGTGCCTCTATTTATTGGGAGGCAGTGAAAAAGTGCCTCCATACATTTGAGGCCATTGGAAAAGTGCCTCCATACATTGGTGTTCACTGGAACAGTGCCTTCATACATTGGGGGGGGGGGTCAATGGAAAAGTGCCGCCGTACATTGGGGGTCAATGGAAAAGTGCCTCTATTTATTGTGTGGCAGTGGAAAAGGGCCTCCAATTATTGGGTATCAGTGGAAAAGTGCCTCCATACATTGGTGTTCACTGGAAAAGTGCCGCCTTCAGTTATTGGGGGGGGGCAGTGGAAAAGTGCCTCATATTATTGGGGGCCATATATTCTTCCATACATTGGTGTTCAGTGGAAGAGTGCCTCCAAATACTCCTCCATACATTGAAGATCAGTGCAAAAGTGCCTTCATACATTGGAGGTTGTTGGAAAAAATGCCTCCATACATTCCTCCATACATTGGTGTTCAGTGGAAAAGTTCCTTCATACATTGGTGATCAGTGGTAAAGGACCCCCTTACACTGGTGGTCAGTGATGTAAGTAACTGAGTTAAAATAAACAGAGTTACCTAACGCAGTTACTTTAGAGGGTAACGAGTAATCTAACTGATTACTTTTCCCCTCATGGTAACGCAGTTCCCATTACTTGGGCAGAGTTACCTCAATTACATCTACTGCCACTAGATGGCAGTAGTGTAATTCCGGTGTCCAGCCAAAAAAAGTTCCCCCACTGGATAAGGACCCCCTGTTGTGCGCAGGTGCAGCACTTGCGCAGTACGAAGGACTACGGAGCTTACGAAAACCTAAACAGCTCTGAGTAAACTCTACACCGCGCAGGCGCTGTTAACATGTAATTGTACGAGGCGATGCCGCACGCTCCCGATGCTTGTGCTACTCTGCAAGGGGCGTCTATCGTGTAACTAAGGGGTGAGTCTAGTATTACTGTAACCAAGGGGCGCATTTATTATTATTGTTATATATCGAGCTCTGCCCATTAATTTAACATTCGCCCTCTTCTGTAGCCATCCGCCCCTTACACGATATAATAATAATAGACCCGCCCCTTACACGATATAATAATAATAGACCCGCCCCTTACACGATATAATAATAATAGACCCGCCCCTTACACGATCTAATAATAATAGACCCGCCCCTTACACGATATAATAATAGACCCGCCCCTTGCTTACACGCTATAACAGATCTGCCCCTTGGTAAGAGTAATAATAGCGCAGCCCCTTGGTTACACAATCTATAACAATAATAATAAATGCGCCGCTTGCTTACAGTAATACTAGACACGCCCCTTAGTTACACGTATAGAATATTAAAAAAAAAAAGTCACAGTTACTTTGCTGCGTAACTAATACTTTTCCAATGTAGTAACTGAGTTACTAACGCAATTACTTTTTGGGAGAAGTAATTTGTAACTTAACTAATTACTTTTTTAAAGTAAGATGACCAACACTGCTGGTGGTAAGAAAGCCTTTTTACAGACAACTGTACCGTGTCGGTGGTTACCAAGAGACAGAAATTGTTAATTTCCCCATGGAATCTCTATAAACCTCTGGAGGAACCCCTTGATGGCACAAGGATGCATTAGCATGTCTGGACCTTTAAAGCCGACCTCTAGGCAGATAGAAACGACACATACAAACCCAGCTTTGTTTCCATTAATAATCATTAAATGTATTTTTCTAAATGCAACTAGTTTAAGGACCTGAAAATGCACTTACACTGGCTTCTGGCAATCCCCTGTAAAGCATCCTAGGAAAGGAAGGAGCAGGACTGGGAGTCCAGCAAATGAACTACATGCATTGGAGTTGAGAAGAAACATGTGGGTAACAGAAGTGAGCATAGGGATGACCTAATCAGTCTGCTTCTCTTTCAGTGTCCAGTCAACAGGTTAGGGGTGGAGAGAGGACACTGCTATAGTCCTTAAAGTGAGAGGAATTTCTGATTTTAAAAATGTAATTCTAGTATGTATTCTTAACTCAAAAAAGTTCCCTTCTACTGTTGTCAGCCTCCTCCAATTTTATTTTTTTTGCTGCTGTGACCTGACTTTCTGTTAGAGGGACGCTATCTTCATTCTCCATGGTCCCACTGTATCTAGGAACGTAGCCACCCTGTCTTGGTCTCACTGTATCTAGGAACGTAGCCACCCTGCCTTGGTCCAACTGTATGTAGGAATGCAGCCACCCTGCCTTGTTCCCACTCTATGTAGGAATGCAGCCACCCTGCCTTGGTCCCACTCTATGTAGGAATTTAGCCACCCTGTCTTGGTCCCCCTGTATGTAGGAACGTAGCCACACTGCTTTGGTCCCATTGCATGTAGTACCATAGTCACCCTCCCTTGGTCCCGCTGTATGTAGGAACGCAGCCACCCTGCCTTGGTCCCACTATATATAGGAACGTAGCCACCCTGCCTTGGTCTCACTATATATAGGAACGGAGCCACCCTGCCTTGGTCTCACTATATATAGGAACGGAGCCACCCTGCCTTGGTCCCACTGTATGTAGGAACACAGCCACCCTGCCTTGGTCCAACTGTATGCAGGAATGCAGCCCCCTTTCCCTGGTCCCGTTGTGTGTAGGAACGTAGCCACCCTGCCTTGGTCCCCCTGTATGTAGAAATGTAGCCACCCTGCCTTGGTCCCACTGTATGTAGGAACGGAGCCACCCTGTCTTGGTCCCCCTGTATGTAGAAATGTAGCCACCCTGTCTTGGTCCCACTGTATGTAGGAACGTAGCCACCCTGCCTTGGTCCCACTGTATGTAGGAACGGAGCCACCCTGTCTTGGTCCCCCTTTATGTAGAAATGTAGCCACCCTGTCTTGGTCCCACTGTATGTAGGAATGTAGCCACCCTGCTTTGGCCCCACTGTATGTAGGAATGTAGCCACCCTGCCTTGGTCCCACTGTATGTTTGAATGTAGCCACCCTGCCTTGGCCCCACTGTATGTAGGAACGCAGCCACCCTACCTTGGTCCCACTGTATGTAGGAACGTAGCCACCCTGCCTTGGTCCCACTGTATGTAGAAATGTAGCCACCCTGCCTTGGTCCCACTCTATGTAGAAATGTAGCCACCCTGTCTTGGTCCCACTGTATGTAGGAATGTAGCCACCCTGCCTTGGTCCCACTGTATGTTTGAATGTAGCCACCCTGCCTTGGCCCCACTGTATGTAGGAACGTAGCCACCCTGCCTTGATCCCGCTGTATGTAGGATTATATTCACCCTGCCTTGTTCCCACTGTATGTTGGAATGTAGCCAGCCTGCCTTGGCCCCACTGTATATAGGACCATAGTCACCTTGCTTTGGTCACATTGCATGTAGGAACGTACCCACCCTGTCTTGGTCTCACTGTAAGAAGCATTTGAACAAAAAACTGATTGAAGGGCCAGTAAGTAGTGCATGTGTATGGATTATTTTTGGAGATATTGTTTAGTATCACTTTAACTGTAAATTTTGTCAACCACCTGGCTGTGCGGCAGAGCTGTGTAAATCTCAGCACTGGATGGACAAAAGCACAGATCTTATGATAAATAAAACCTCTGCTATACTGTATATGTAGTTCCTCTGTGTAAAATGAAAGGACAGAAAGTTCCGGATGATGTAAAAAAAAAAAAAAGTGTTTGAAGCATCCAAGGAACCTGGGATGGGGTTTTATTCTAGGAGACGCGTGCGTGGCAGGAGCAGGTGAGGGGAATTAGCTGTAACTGGCAGAGGGGCTCTTCAGCTGTCGCCTTAAGAATAGCCGGCCAGGGTGACTATGACACAATGACATTTACCCCAACCTCCCCGAGGAGGAGAAGACACATGGGATTTGTCCCAGCAAGACACGAATGCCTGGTAGGCCGTGTGCGGAGCGCAGCCTCCGTGTGTGTTTATGTTCTGGGTGTACGAGGGAACGCGCTGTTCTTGGTCGGGTAGACGGAGCTGCCAAGACGAGGTTGTTTAGCTTCCTGCAGCTTTTTTCGATATTTATAGCACTGAAAACAGTAAAGGGGACTTTTGGTCGAAGGTGAAAAAAAAGCGGAGCCTGTTAGGAGTGTAACAGAAAAAGAATGTGGCGCTGGAATGGCTTTTCTTCCTTCAAGTGTAACTTTAGCCAACAGCTCCGTCTTCCAAAATAGAAAAACTGCGGTGCCTGCCAAGGATACAGTCACCCAACATAGACCCGGCAGCCTAAAGCTGCTTCTAAACACCAAGCCCACCGTAGACATTAGAGAAGGTTCCACAAGGACTTTTTGGTTAGGTTGGAGGCAGGTTGAAATGCTGGTCGCCCTAGTCGGTTAACCTATTTCCCGCACTTTTTTGCTGAGCTCTGACTCTCAACTTGTTTTGATAATAAAAGGGGTGAGGGCTCTGCCCAGTCAGACAGTCTGCATGGGAGAGAACAGGGCTGGTGCAAGGATTTTTGACACCCTAGGCAAAACCTAATTTTGCCGCCCCCCCCCCCCCTGGCTCCACCCCTGACTCCACCCTTTTTGCCTTGCCCATGTATGCCCCACCTTTTTAACGAAATGCCCATCAAATGCAGCCTCACCAGCGCCCATCAATGCAGCCTCACCAGCGCCCATCAATGCAGCCTCACCAGCGCCCATCAATGCAGCCTCACAAGCGCCCATCAATGCAGCCTCACAAGCGCCCATCAATGCAGCCTACCAGTGCAGCCTCACCAGCGCTCATCAATGCAGCCTCACCAGCGTCCATCAATGCAGCCTCACCAGCGCCCATCAATGCAGCCTCACCAGCGCCCATCAATGCAGCCTCACCAGCGCCCATCAATGCAGCCTCACCAGCGCCCATCAATGCAGCCTCACCAGCGCCCATCAATGCAGCCTCACCAGCGCCCATCAATGCAGCCTCACAAGCGCCCATCAATGCAGCCTCACAAGCGCCCATCAATGCAGCCTCACAAGCGCCCATCAATGCAGCCTCACAAGCGCCCATCAATGCAGCCTCACAAGCGCCCATCAATGCAGCCTCACAAGCGCCCATCAATGCAGCCTCACCAGCGCCCATCAATGCAGCCTCACCAGCGCCCATCAATGCAGCCTACCAGCGCCCATCAATGCAGCCTACCAGCGCCCATCAATGCAGCCTACCAGCGCCCATCAATGCAGCCTACCAGCGCCCATCAATGCAGCCTACCAATGCCTATCAATACAGCCTACCCATGCCCATAAAATGCAGCTTCACCAGCGGCCATCAAATGCAGTCTCACCAGCGGCCATCAAATGCAGCCTACCAGCGCCCTTCAATGATGTTTTCTCGCTTCCATTCATTCGGGAGTCGGGACACAGACACAGTTCTCTGCCACTATGTGCGACTGGAGCGGCGGCTGCCTGCTGATGCCGAGATTTAGTTGCTTGCTGCAGAGAGAAGAGAGTGGCTGGGCGCCCCTAGGCAGCAGGGCGCCCTAGGCGGCTGCCTAGTTTGCCTAGTGGTAGCACCGGTCCTGGGAGAGAAGACACAAAGAGTACAGCTTGTAATGTCCGCCACATCACAGAACTGCTGCAGCTACCAGAGAGAGCCTTGCCTAAGAAACTTGCACATATATGAGGAATGCTGAGACCTGCAGTCCTCCCTGAAGAGCACCAGCTCAATGGGTGCATCAATGGGTCTTGGGCAACTGTGGACTCTGCTGTGTATGGACTAATGCCTGGGCAGGTATGCCGGGGCAGCCACGAGCCCGAGTTAGGGATTAGTTTAAGGAAAAGACTGTGCATTTTGTTTTGGAACTGTTAAGCTGAGAGTTTCCAGTAAAGCTTTTGAAACGTTGTCATGCCTGGTCTGAAGTTACTTCAAGGGGTTCCATGGTGGTAACGGCGTATGGAAGAACGGGGCCTGTAATGAACACACGCGGCGTGAAGTGGTGACATGCAGTTGCTAGGGGTAACAAGTACAAGAGAAGGAGGATATGACAGCCAGACACTAAGAGAGCAGTACTGGCAGGGGTGACAGGTCTCATGCATAGTGAATGAAGTAGTCAGTGCCCCAGCAAACAGGACTGGACCCACATGGCAGAGACCCTAGGGAACTAGCCACATGGTATGTAAGAGAAAAAAATTGTTAATTTAGCGAGCGCATGGCATCTGTGCTGGTGCCCGGAGGGAAACCACTGGAAGATAGGTGGCAGAGTGAAGCTGGACTGGTGGAGCGGGACACTGCTCTGTGGTATTTCCTTCAAAATGTCACATCCTGAGAAGGTGTAAGCATCGTGGGACCAGCAGGCTACCTGTATGACAGCTTCAGGTTATGATACAGAGACTCCAGGGTGTATGGCTCGTCTCTAGGTCGGAGTGCTGCCATAATGTTGAGGTCACATGAACGCAGCCCCCCCTACTCCCGACCATTAGTGAGTGTGTACATCAAAGAATCCAGAAGAAGGAGAAGAGTGAGAGAGTAAAATGCCCCTTGTGCACCAGGGGAGACTTTTAAGAGACCTTGTGACCTTACCCATTCATGGCAAAGGTAGTTTTGATGACAGTTTCCCAATCTGGCCTTTTCTCGGTAGATTGGGCGATAACCTGATGTCTATGGGACAACACCCAACATACTTGCCCAACAAGTGCTCCCATGAAACTCCTTCCTTTGTAGTTAACATTGCAAAATACCTGGTCCTCCGACTCCTGGTTTGGTGGAGAATGTGACTTCCTCCCATGATTAAGTTCTCAGGGCTAATGGCCAGTCACTAGGCCCAAGCACTGCCCTATGACAAAGAAAAAAGGTCTTTGGGCACCTTTAACAGACAATCATTTTATGGCTAAGTGACAGTATCTGGCTCACCGCGACTATTTATGCCATAATTGGGTAAGGTCACACGATCTCTTAAAAGTTCCCAAAGACCTTTAGATGACAGTTTCCCATTCTGGCCCTTCCTCATTAGATTGGGCGATAGCCTGATGTCTATAGGACAACACCCAACATACTTGCCTAACAAGTGCTTCCCTGAAACTCCTTCCTTTGTAGACAGCAGTACAAAATGCCTGGTCCATGGGCGTCTGGAGGTAGGGGCAAGGGGGGTCAAGTGCCCCCTCCCTGGAATCAGGGATCGGATCTTAAATTTAGCACAGTTGCGTCGCTATCGGGGTGTGGACAGCCCACACCTGGGTGCCACCCACCAGTGGGGTGCCACCATCAAGGTGCTGTCAAGCCCGCCCATCAGTGTAGTGTGACTTCAGCTCTTTTCCCTGCTCAGTCCAGCAGAGAACTTGGCAGAGGTTTCCCCCCGCTCACCCCCCTTTCTCCTGTCAGGGAGAAGAGACGGCGGCTCTCACCAGGTTCCCCTCCCATCTTCCTGCCCGCTCCGTTCCTTCCCTATTGGCCATAACTGAGGGCCCATCAAAGGAGCCTAGGAGAGCATCATGGGACATGTAGTCCCAAAGATTGACGGCCCCATTTTCCACAGGGAGGAGGCTACAGCTCGATCAAGAGAGAGATTGAGAGACTGCAGCCTGGAAAACAGCTGAGGGAGAGAGTGCTACAGGACAAAGAATGAGTAGTGTGCTGGGCGGAAGCCCGAGAGAGAGAGCCACGCTGCCCAGCACCACCAAAGAGAGAAAGACTGAGCCACTACCAGGGTACATACATGCTACACTACTGACCAGAGTCGCCCCGGGGAACCCAGAGTGAGCAATCATCCAGCCGGAGGGATCACTGCTGTAGTTTTGCTGGGTCTGGTAAGAGGGCCTGTTGGCCATTATCCATTACTTATCCTAGTATGATAATGTGATAAAGACATTGTCAAAAAGAGGCGGTGCATGGGTGACCCTAAAATGATGCCCCCCCCTGAAAAAAGTTCTGCGGACGCCCATGGCCTGGTCCTCCAGGTTTGGTTGAGCATGAAAGTCCCTCCCATGATTGAGTGCTCAGGGCTAATGGCCAGTCGCTAGGCCCAAGCACTGCCCTATGACAAAGAAAAGGGTCTTTGGACACCTTTAGAAGACCTTGTGACCTTGCCCATTCATGGCAAAGTGAGTGTCTGGGTAAAGACCACCCCAACCATTTTATACCCTAACAAGTGCTCCCCTGACGCTCCTTACTTTGTAGACAACATTACAAGTTGTAAAGCGTTGCGTAAACCGTTGGCACTATATAAATCCTGTATAATAATAATAATTACAAAATACCTGGTCCTCCTAGTTTAGTGGAGCATGTGACTTCCATCATTGACCCTCCCATGGGACCTGCAAGGGCTCTGGTTGTTACTCATGGCCGGTGAGTGAGCCCTGTGCTTTGGGCAGGGGTACCCTGGTGGTACCTCTGGTGCGAAAAGAAGGCACTGCCCTTAAATTGAACAAATGTTCTTAAAAAAATTATAACAAAATTCTACAAGTGTATGGTTAGCTTTGAGAGCACAGACACAGTTGGAGCAAGCCTGCCAGAGCAAGGAATAAGGGAAGGATTACGCCATATCTCTCTACCCCCCTAGACATAACAAGCATTTACGGCTTGCAGCATTGCGGGACGGGACTGCAGGGGTAAATGTTTTCTGCCTGGAGTTGGGCTTTCATTGAGTACATTTTGTAGCTGCATGGTAACAGCGCGACTTGTACACAAAATAAAGGAATGGCAGTAACCAGGGAGGACAGAGGCAGACTCACCTTGTGTTTATAGATGATAGGAAGCAGATCTATGTGTCAGGAGCCAGACTGAAGTCAAGAAGTGAAATATGGGGCCCGCTATTAATTAGAACATTTAAGCCTTCACTGAACCTGCTAAGTGCCGGAACCCACAGCCAAAGTTGGGCAATTGCCAGGAATATGTTCTTAGACTTCCGAAAGGGAACCGGTCATACAAAAACCAACCCTAATGCCGCGTACACACGATCGGACATTCCGACAACAAAATCCTGGATTTTTTTCCTGACGGATGTTGGCTCAAACTTGTCTTGCATACCCACGGTCACACAAATGTTGTCGGAAATTCCGAACGTCAAGAACGCGGTGACGTACGACGAGCCGAGAAATAGCCAGTGCGGCTCCTCTGCTTGATTCTGAGCAGGCGTGGAATTTTGTGTGTCGGAATTGTCTACACACGCTCGATGTTGTCGGAAAATTTGAGATCCAGCTCTCAAATTTTTGTTGTCGGAAATTCCGCTAGAAAATGTCCGATTGGAGCCTACACACGGTCGGAATTTCCGACAACAAGCTCACATCGAACATTTGTTGTTGGAAATTCCGACCGTGTGTACGCGGCAATACTACTCCAACATGATACCTGCTTAGACTTTTGCCTGTTAAGGGACCTCTTTGGTTTACCATGCAATCCCACAATGCACCTACAAGGCAATGGTGGTCAGCAGAGAAGTGGCAGCAAAGCATCGTGGGATTCTAGAACTTCCAAGTTAGAGATAAAGTTGAGGATTGCCTGCTGAGAATTTTTTAGGTCCTACTGAAAAACATTTACCCAAGTGGAAACACCACTCAGTGTCTTTTGTTAGTTGGACATGTGTTGGTGTAACAGGTTCACTTTAAGTTGCATAATGACCACTAAATTTGACTAGACAGACTGTAAAGTCTGCATCAGTTTGTCTACCCCTCAAATACTGAAATCCTCCAGCTTCTCTCTACTCATGCAATGATGTCCAATAACCTGTAGCCAACTGAGCCACGCATTCCTGAACATTATGGCAAACTTGGCTCTTGCTTTGCTCCCCATCATCACGGCTGTAAGCAGGTGCTTACAGCTGCTGTTGCTGTGTTAGGCAGATATTCCAGGCTGCCCAGGTGGGAGGGGATTAAGCTAGGTTTTGCCGTTTCCCAGTCTTCTCTGGGCTCAGCCCTCCATCCTGTGCTACTTATAAAAAGGGGGAAGGCTCTGCTCAGGGGACTTTTTGCCGTGGCCACATGAGAAGAAGATCAAAAGGCTCACCCTGAAGGATGTAACCATTAGCTATCTGCCAAGCACCCTCTTGGGCAGGGATCCTCAAACTACAGTCCTACAGCTGTTGCTGAACTACACATCCCATGAGGCTTTGTAAAGGCCCGTACACGCGATACAGTAATCGGATGGAAAAACTTGTACGACGAGCTGTCTACTGATTTTCTGATCGTTAGTACGGTGCTTTCAACAGCCAATTTTGCTTTTTTCGGCAGACAAAAGCTGGATGTGCAGACTAACATTTTTGTCGGATGTGAACACAACGTCCGATTTTCGTTTCATTAGTACGGTTTTCGTACGGAAAAAATTGTAAGAGCAAGACTACGCATGCTCAGAAACAAAAGAATACATACAAAACTATTCAACACATGACGTCACTTGTATTCTGTCGTACGAAATTTTTTCCTATTGCGAGTAGACTCTTCTCTTTCGTCACGAGACTAGCATGCCACAAAAAACGGACGTTCGGTCGTTAGAAAATCTAAGCGTGTGTACGCGGCTTAAGACTTCATGACTAGGCATGATGGGAATTGTTCTTCCTGAACAACTGGAGGGCCATAGTTTGAAGACCCCTGCGCTAGGGGAGCAGGACTCTTCCCCATTGTGGACTAATACCTGGGGAAGGTAAGCAATGGGCTGCCTGTGTCTAGTTAGCCAAGAAGAGACTGGTGATGCACTGTGGAACTGTATTGGCAAGAGTGTGTGCAGTAAAGTTTTGTTAACTGTTAAATCCTGGTATGAGGTTACTGTAAAAGTGGGCATGGTGGTACATGGCATATCTAGACGAATAGGGCCTGTAAGCACATAGGGGAGTTAAGAGGAAGGAATGGAAAGGCCATCATGAATGGTTAATTCAGCAAATGAGTTGGCAGAAAGTGCAAAGTTGCAATGGATAACTTGTGGGAATGGACTAGAGGGAATGTAATAGCAGCCAGACAGCAGAGAGTGGTGCCAGGCATGGGTGACAAGTCCTCCAAGTAGTTAGGGGGTCGGTGCTCCGATTACCTCCCTATCGATTGGAGCCCCAAAAGCAATCAGGACCTAGCCACAGGTACAAGAGCGTATGCGGTTAATTAAGTGCACCCATGAGCGCTGATCTTGTGTCCCACTCCACCAGTCCATCATTTTTTCTGCCACTGTCACTGGGAGTGAGGTGGCAGAAAAAATGATGGACTGGTGGAGTGGGACACAAGATCAGCAGTGTCCCCCTCTAAATACTATATTATGGAAAACAAGGTGTGCAGTGACATGGGATGGTGTGCTTTCACAGGAGGAAGTTGCATGTTGTTACACAGCTGCACATGGTGTATGGCTCACTTCTAAGCTGGGGTTCTGCCTTAATGTTTAATCCACATGACTGCCCCCCACCTGGTCCCGGTCATTAGTGAGCACATACACCATAAGAGGTACCCCCATGTGCAGGACAAGAGCTTGACAAAGAAAGAGGTTCTTCTAAATGCTTAGCCATGCCCACTGCTCCACCCACATGGGACATCCTCCAGGAGATCCCCTGCAACACACTGTGCCTGGGTACAGCGCTCTGGTCTGCCCTCCATCTGGCAGCACTGCTATCCAGGACTACAAGTGTGAACACAGAGAGGCGTCCATGCTGGGAGTGTTGAGTACATGCCTTTTCTACTTTAATTTTGTGAGTGGCCAATTTGCATTAGATTAGTGTGCGCTCTTCTTGTTTGTATGCGTGTCCTTTTCGAAAAACACGGTCTTTGATCTCTGGCCATTGGGTGCCCAATGAGGATGCATCCCACAGAAGTTACATCATTCACAGCCAACTTCCAAATTCAAAATGGTGGCACCGGGGATCGAACAGCAAAGAGAAGAAACAGCTGCTGCAAGACGATGCCAAGATCCATGGACTACTAGGTACCCGAATACTACTATGGGATTTGTAGCTGATGACTTAGCTTTTAAAACACTAGAAGTTCCTCTTTGAAGTCGCATCATCTTGGACTTATCTTTCAATTTGGTTTCCATGAAGCTATGGTGTTCCCAGTAGATTGAAGGCCAGACTTAAGAGACCACATATCAACCCCCTTTGGAGTTTTGTCCCACAGCCCAATCATCTCCAGTTTCTATCAATTAACGAGGAACTTCTAACATACCGTATATACTCAAGTATAAGCTGACGCGAATATAAGCCGAGGCACCTAATTTTACCACAAAAAAATGGGAAAACGTATTGACTAGGGTGAGAAATGCGCAGCTACTGTAAGTGGAAAAGAGGGTCAACAATGCCCATTTGCAGCCTCACTGTGCCCATTTGCAGCCTCACTGTGCCAATTTGCAGCCATAGGTCCCCCGAACTTTAAACTTGGCAGTTAAGGGTTCCTAGATGCCCCCTAGCTGCAGCCAAAATTTGAGGTCTCTGAACCCAAAGGGTCCCAAAATGACATTGCTGCAGATGGACACAGTTGACCGATTTTGAGGCCCCGTATCTCGTGGTGCCCCTTAGTGCTAGGAACCCCAAATTTGGTGTGCAAACCCAGTGGAAGTAGCACTACAACATATCCAAGATGGGGTTCCTAGCACCAAGTGGACCCAAGATATGGGGCCCCAAATTTGGTTCGGAAAATGTCAAGCACTTTTCTGCAGCAGAGAATATTTTCCAAACCGACTTTGGGGCCCCGTATCTCGGGGCCACTTGGAGCTAGGAACCCTATCTTTGGATATGTTGTAGTGCTACTTCCACTGGGTTTACACACCAAATTGGGGTTCCTAGCACCAAGTGGCTCCGAGATACGGGGGCCCCCAAAGTCGGTTCGGAAAATGTCATTCTCTGCTGCAGAAAAGTGCTTAACTCCAGTAGAAGCCGAGGGGGGCATTTTCAGCACAAAAAAAATGTGCTGAAAAACTCGGCTTATACTCGAGTATATACGGTAACTGGAAAAGGTGTTTCCTTACACCCTACAATAAAGAGGTGCCCGCCCCCCCCTTCCACAGACGGGTTATATTACAATATTCCAAAGACTCACCTGACAAAATAAATTAATCCATTCAGTGTCACAGTTTTTGGTGCAAACGACCAAGGGGGCAGCTGGCCACAGTTCACCAACGACCACAGGTCCATGTCAGGGTCATAGCACTGCATGACCATAGTCTCTTTGCCTTCCAGCGACCCGATGGCGTAAAGCTTGCCCCGGCAGGAGGTGATGGAGCAGTTGTCCATGGGGTACATCATGGGCCGGAGCGATTCCCAGGAGTCTATGCTGTGGTCGTAGCGCTCCGTGCTGTCTGACCCGATGACGTAAAGCAGGCCTTTAAGCACGGTGGAGCTGTGATATTCCCGGGCCTTCAGCATGGGAGAGACCTCTGTCCATTCATTCACGCTGGAGTTATACCGCCAAACGCAGTCGTACAGCCGGGAGCCATCAGACCCTCCTGAAACACACAATATAAACAGGTATTAACATGTATGTCTGGGAAAAATACACATGCAAACCAGTCAAGCCATCCTAAAAAAGCAACACTCAACCAGGTAGGCCATCGCCAGGGCTTTTTTTCTCAATAAATAGGTGCAGGAACTCCCCCACCCATCTGAGTCAGTTATTGTTTCCACCCCCTACCCACCCTCCAGCACCGTCCCTTGGTTCCACCCCCTACCCACCCTCCAGCACCGTCCCTTGGTTCCACCCCCTACCCACCTTCCAGCACCGTCCCTTGGTTCCACCCCCTACCCACCTTCCAGCACCGTCCCTTGGTTCCACCCCCTATCCACCTTCCAGCACCGTCCCTTGGTTCCACCCTCTACCCACCTTCCAGCACCGTCCATTGGTTCCACCCTCTACCCACCTTCCAGCACCATCCCTTGGCTCCACCCCCTACCCACCGTCCAGCACTGTCCCTTTGTTCCACCCCCTACCCACCTTCCAGCACCGTCCCTTGGTTCCACCCCCTACCCACCTTCCAGCACCGTCCCTTGGTTCCACCCCCTACCCACCTTCCAGCACCGTCCCTTGGTTCCACCCCTTACCCACCTTCCAGCACCGTCCCTTGGTTCCACCCCCTACCCAACTTCCAGCACCATCCCTTGGTTCCACCCCCTACCCACCTTCCAACACCATCCCTTGGTTCCACCCCCTACCCACCTTCCAGCACCGTCCCTTGGTTCCACCCCCCTACCCACCTTCCAGCACCGTCCCTTGGTTCCACCCCCTACCCACCTTCCAGCACCGTCCCTTGGTTCCACCCCCTACCCACCTTCCAGCACCGTCCCTTGGTTCCACCCCCCTACCCACCTTCCAGGACCATCCCTTGGTTCCACTCCCTACCCACCTTCCAGCACCGTCCCTTGGTGCCACTCCCTACCCACCTTCCAGCACTGTCCCTTGGTGCCACTCCCTACCCACCTTCCAGCACCGTCCCTTGGTTCCACCCCCTACCCACCTTCCAGCACCGTCCCTTGGTTCCAGCCCCTAAAGTTTGAAGGACAGTAAACTGGCCCCTTGTTTAGAAAGTTTGGAGACCCCTTGTCTACAACGTAAATCATATCATGCTGATCACAAAAAATTCCAAGTAAAATGTATTCATTTATAAAACCTGTGAATATTTGTAAATTTTTATGGTGTGGCCCCCATACTGAAATGTTTGGAGAGCCCGGCTGTAGAAGAATAGACATTGTATGTCCGTCATATTAGCTCCTCGTTCTGCTCCAGGCAGTCTCTGGGGACCTATTAATTGTCACTTTGTCATATCGAGACAATCACAGCATATCAGGCGGTGGCGGGCGGTGAACAAAGCAAGCTCCATAAAGACATGGATGAGCGAGTTTGGGGTGGAGGAACTTGACTGGCCTGCACAGAGTCCTGACCTCAACCAGATAGAAAACCTTTGGGATGAATTTGAGCGGAGACTGCGAGCCAGGCCTTCTCGCCCAACATCAGTGCCTGACCTCACGAATGCACTTCTGGAAGAATGGTCAAACGTTCCCATAGACACACTCCTAAACCTTGTGGACGGCCTTTCCAGAAAAGTTGAAGCTGTTATAGCTGCAAAGGGCGGGGCCAACTCAATATTGAACCCTACGGACTAAGACTGGGATGCCATTAAAAGTAGGGTAACCAGACGTCGCTGGTTTCCGGGTACAGTCCACGGACTGAGGACACTGTCCCCGAACCAAGTCTGTCCCCAGTTTTGTCCCCATATTCAGGGCTGGATTAACATAGACAGGCCATTCCATTCTGGCTGAGAAACAGCCTGGTGGCTCAGATGCCAACGCCCCCTGCTGGACGATCTCACTGACGCTCCTGCTGCTGTTCAGTGGAGGAGAGGCAGAGCCAAAAATTGACTGTGTGGAGGGCTGAGACCGGGAGGCGAGTAGAAGGGGGTGAGGGGAGTCTGTACACAGGGGAGGGCAGGGGGGAGTGAGGGTCAGAGCTGATGTAACACTGAATGGAGAGATGGAGAGTTTAGGTGTTGTGAGGGGGGGGGGGGCTAAGAGGTGGGTGCAGAGATAATCTGTGAGAGAAGGGTGTGGAGGTGAGCTATGGATGTGGGGGCAGAAGTGTCCTCTGTGCATAGCAAACCTCTGAACCCTGCACTCTATGCCCAACACCCTCCTGTGTATTATGCAGTCCTGTGCCCAGTGCGCTGTGTATTATGCAGTCCTGTGCAAAGTGCTCTGTGTATTATGCAGTCCTGTGCCCAGAGCTCTGTGTATTATGCAGTCCTGTGCCCAGAGCTCTGTGTATTATGCAGTCCTGTGCCCAGAGCTCTGTGTATTATGCAGTTCTGTGCCCAGAGCTCTGTGTATTATGCAGTCCTGTGCCCAGAGCTCTGTGTATTATGCAGTCCTGTGCCCAGAGCTCTGTGTATTATGCAGTCCTGTGCCCAGAGCTCTGTGTATTATGCAGTCCTGTGCCCAGAGCTCTGTGTATTATGCATCCTGTGCCCAGCGCTCTGTGTATTATGCAGTACTGTGCCCAGCGCTCTGTGTACTATGCAGTACTGTGCCCAGCGCTCTGTGTACTATGCAGTACTGTGCCCAGCGCTCTGTGTACTATGCAGTACTGTGCCCAGCGCTCTGTGTACTATGCATTACTGTGCCCAGCGCTCTGTGTACTATGCAGTACTGTGCCCAGCGCTCTGTGTACTATGCAGTACTGTGCCCAGAGCTCTGTGTATTATATAGTCCTGTGCCCAGAGCTCTGTGTATTATGCATCCTGTGCCCAGTGCTCTGTGTATTATGCAGTACTGTGCCCAGCGCTCTGTGTACTATGCAGTACTGTGCCCAGCGCTCTGTGTACTATGCAGTACTGTGCCCAGCGCTCTGTGTACTATGCAGTCCTGTGCCCAGAGCTCTGTGTATTATGCAGTCCTGTGCCCAGAGCTCTGTGTACTATGCAGTCCTGTGCCCAGCGCTCTGTGTATTATGCAGTCCTGTGCCCAGCGCTCTGTGTACTATGCAGTCCTGTGCCCAGCGCTCTGTGTACTATGCAGTACTGTGCCCAGCGCTCTGTGTACTATGCAGTACTGTGCCCAGCGCTCTGTGTACTATGCAGTACTGTGCCCAGTGCTCTGTGTATTATGCAGTCCTGTGCCCAGCGCTCTGTATTATATAGCCATGTTCCCAGCGCTCTGTGTATTATATAGTCCTGTGCCCAGCTTTCTGTGTTTTATATAGTCCTGTGACCAGCGTTCGTTGTATTATGCAGTCCTGTGCCCAGCGCTCTGTGTATTATATAGTCCTGTGCCAGTTGCCAATAATAAAATATGTCCCTGGATTTCATTTGAAAAATCTAGTCACCTTACAATAAAGTTCATGTGCGTGTAAAGGCAGGCGTCCCAATACTTTTGGTAATAAATTGCATCTGCCTGGAGTTCCATATTCTCTGCTGGAAAATTAGGATTCAGGGACTGACTAACTGATCTCCTCTCGCTGCAAATGAAATGCATTTACTTTGTGCTGAAAGTTGTTTATTGAGAGCGGCTGACGGCTATTAATACACCAGCGCGTGACCATAAAGAGGGGGGAAGCCGAGGATAGAGAGTGTGAACCCGTCTACCCAACATGGATCCGGGCCAATGAGTTCCGAGCCCAGCCGGGGGGGACCACAGACAAAGGAAAAGCCTGGAGCCTCCTACAGCAACCAAAACAGCTTGAGCTGGTCCTGTGTACGATTTATGCCGGGAGAGGAACACAGACATACCCTGAATCAGGGGCACCAGATCATGGCCCCCCCCCCCAGAGAAAAATATTGATGAGGCCCCCCCTGGTGACCTCCCAACTGTCATAGATCTCAACATAAAGTTTTGTATTAATCAAGGATGGGTAGCTGGAGAGTCATTAGCACAGTCAGTACATTACTTAGAAAAGTCACTTAAAAAAAAAGACCAAAGAGGTCCATCATGTTTGCCCCATTTTTTAAAATTATTATGATTAATTTTTCGTCTTTTTTTGAAGGAGGGGGTATTTTTTGTAACTACAGAAGCCGGGATTGTTTCGTCTGGTCTGGTCTGCTCGGAGCTCCACAGGCTGGGAGTTTTGATGACCTCCCTCTTGACACTAGGAGAAGTTTCCGGAGATTAGGGCAGGAGAATTTAGAAAACCGGCCTGAATAGTTAGTGGGGCCTAGCCCAGGTTTTCGTAAACCACCCTTATAACTTTCCGGTCTCAGGGAACCCCTGCTAAAAAATTACTAGATCTACAACTCATGGTACATTAATGTGATGGTCATTGGGAAGAATTACCACCTTACAGAGCTCAGGGTTTCTCAACCACGGTGCCTCCAGAGTTTGATAAGAGTTCCTTAAGCAATGAGCGATTTGTGCCTATCCGATAAGTTCCCACTAACACCATTGATCTTTTTAGCTCTCTGTAAGGGGGAAATTCTTCCCAATGTCCACGAGTGTAAGGATTATTCTTCCCACTGAGCATCACACTAATGCAGGGGTGTCCAAACTTCTTTCAAAGAGGGCCAGATCTGATGAAGTGAACATGCGTGAGGGCCGACCATTTTATCCGACATTCTTTGAACCATTAAGATTAAAATGGAAATTACCTAATACACTGCCCAACAAGAATTCTCTTGCCTTTGTGGCTGTGTGTGGTGAAGAGTCTGAGGATGAGCTCTGGTGTGTTATTTGGATATACCGTATTTATTGGCGTATAACACGCAACTTCACAACTGAAGTTTCAGGGGGAAAAAAAAAAACTTACATTTTAAATAAAGAACTGTGAAGCAAAATAAGGGTCAGTGCCCATCAATGCAACCTAATCAGTTCCCATCTACAGCCTCACCAGTGCCATGAATGCAGCCTCTCCATTGCCACAAATGCAGCCTCTCCATTGCCACAAATGCAGCCTCACCATTGCCACAAATGCAGCCTCACCATTGCCACAAATGCAGCCTCACCATTGCCACAAATGCAGCCTCACCATTGCCACGAATGCAGCCTCACCATTGCCACGAATGCAGCCTCACCATTGCCACGAATGCAGCCTCACCATTGCCACGAATGCAGCCTCACCATTGCCACGAATGCAGCATCACCATTGCCACGAATGCAGCATCACCATTGCCATAGCCTCACCATTGCCATAGCCTCACCATTGCCATAGCCTCAACATTGCCATAGCCTCACCATTGCCATAGCCTCACCATTGCCATAGCCTCACCATTGCCATAGCCTCACCATTGCCCAATTATATTTTCGGATCACCGGACAAAAAGACCATCATCAGCAATTAGAAAACTGCCTCAACCTGATAGACGACTGGATGACCACTAGCTCCCTTAAACTCAACAAATCGAAAACAGAACTTCTTATTCTACATGCAAACCAAAACTCCCGAACCAAGATCCCTTGGACACCTCCCACCATCTTTGGACAGACCATCTCCCCAAGGACCAAGGTCAAAAGTCTCGGTGTCATTTTTGACTCAGAAATGTCAATGGATGCACAAATAGGAGCAGTAGTCAGCGGATCTCACCATCTCCTCCGCCTGCTACGCAGACTCCTCCCCTTCATTCCAAAGGAGGACAAAGCAGTGGTAGTTGGAACAGTCATTAATTCACGACTTGACTACGCAAACTCCCTTTACATAGGACTACCCCAATATCAACTTGCGCGCTTACAACTCATCCAAAACACGGCGGCAAGGCTGATAACAGGGAAAAAACCATGGGAATCCATCTCCCCTTCCCTGAGGAACCTACATTGGCTAAACGTAAAGAATCGGATTACATTCAAGACCCTCTGCCTCACCCACAAATGCACCCACGGAGACGCTCCTCAATACCTTCACGATAAAATAAAACACTACACACCCAATCTCAGTCTCCGATCGTCTAACCAAAACCTCCTCCTCATCCCCAAATCCCGCTACAAATCAAAAGGGGAACGAAGATTCGCTGTCCAAGGACCACGGCTATGGAATGCTCTACCAACCTACATCCGCATGGAAGAAAACCATCAGGCCTTCAGGAAAAAACTCAAGACCTTCCTCTTCTAAGAAGCTTGACAACAAAGCACTAATACAGCGCCTTGAGGCGATTCGGTTCGCATTGTAGCGCTATACAAATTATTCATTCATTCATTCATAAATGCAGCCTCACCATTGCCATGAATGCAGCCTCACCATTGCCATGAATGCAGCCTCTGAATACAGCCTCACCATTGCCATGAATGCAGCCTCGCCAGTGCCATGAATGCAGCCTCTGAATACAGCCTCACCATTGCCATGAATGCAGCCTAACCCAGTGCCATGAATGCAGCCCGAGCCATGCCTGCAGCCTCTGAGGGGACAGGGAGGGGGCGGGACGAGTGCCAACAGATTACATGCAGGAGAATCTCTTGTTTACTCGGCGGCCTCTTTAATACAAATTCCCGCCTCCTATGTTAGACAGAACAGTCATCCAATGCCAGCCCAGGAGATTCCAGGACTTCCTATTACAGAGGCCGCCGAGTAAACAGGAGATTCTCCTGTATGTAATCTGACTGCACTCGTCCCGCCCCCTCCCTGTCCCCCCTGAGGCTAACAGAACGATAAATATGGTATACATCTGTTGGGGGCCACAAAAGATTATATATTATATATATATATATATATATATATATCTCCAAATTACCAGTGGAGCCGCAGTAATCTAGAATGCGGGCTGGACTTTGGACATGCCTGCAATGTATCATGAGTTGTAGATATAGTAATTATTATCAGGGGTTCTCTGAGACCGAAAAGTTATTTCAAGAGTTCTTCTGTGTTGAAAAAGTTGAGAAAGGCTGGTCTGGCCAATCCCTGAGGAGGCGTTCCCAGATGGTAGATACGTTCCTGTTAAATAGTCAGGAGGAGATGGTCTTTTCCCCTGAGTGGGAATGGAACTGTGAGCTCCAGGGGGCCTCTTGCCCTTGGAGCACTCCTGGGCTGGACTACATTGTTGGGGCTACACCTATGGACTGTGTGCGTTGTAAGAGCCTCTTTGCTTGTGCTGAGGCTTTTCATGGTCCCCAGCTGTGAAACTTGCACTTTTTTTTTAGCTTCCTATCACTTGCTCTACATACTACTGCATGGTCCTCAGCTGTGCACCTATAGGCTGCCTATTGTACCGCTACTACCTCTGTGAATATTATTGCTACTACTAAAATAAAAGTGTCCTTCACTAGAAATGAGTTTGGTTTTGGAGTATCCTGCATCACCCCCAGATCCCCTCCCAAGTTCTACTAGCAATATATCTAAAGAAAAAGACAACCCATAGACTGCTTATTGAGCGGGACTGGATGGAATGTTTGCTGTGTGCCTCGCTGCCTTGCACTGACTTGGGATAGAGAGAACCTGTTTACCTCGCAGGGGCCACTACGGAGGTGGCGCTACATGCACAAGAGCACCTGGAGTCATAGAGATGTAACATTTAGCCATATTTCATTCCTCGGGAGCTACAAGCGTTGCATACAGCTGCCCACAGAAAATCAATGGCTGATGCGGGTATAAACTGGTACTTGCATAAACACACGCATGCGTAAACCAACATACAGCCCTATCCGAGCTCATAGCTAGCCTTGAACAAAGCTCTGCGTACACCTTCTCCCCTGGTGAACCAAAAACATTAAATAAAAAAAAATGTAGACGACTTCTATAATGACCAAAATAATTGGCCCAATAAAGGCGATCACTGCTCACCTGTCACATAGATGTCATTCCCCAGTGCTGCGATGCTGTAACCTCCTCCCAGGTGATCTGGGAACTCCGCCAGGTACCTCCACTGCCCCGTGTGAGGGTTATAACAGTCCACCGTCACCAGCTCGTCACAGTCCTGGTCGCAGCCGCCGACCATCACCAATATTTCTGCCAGTCCCGTGGACGGCCGTGGCCTCATCCTCTCGCAGGGCAGGTCATGGCGGTCGTACTCTGAAGACTGAAAGGCACGGGCTTCACCGATGAGCCTCAAGCAAGAGGGGCTGAAGTAGACCAGGGGGTCACTCTCCACGTGGGCCAGCAGGTAGAAGCGGCGGATGAAGGGCAGGCGGACGTGCTGGAAAAGCTCAGGCCAGCGGTGCTGGCGGTGGGGGAGGTCAGCCCTGACCCACCTAAGGATAATCTGATACGCTGTCTCCTCCTTGTCCACGCACAGGCGGTCATCCATGATATATTCCAGCATCCGTTGCCACGGCAACCGTTCCACTTCCCGGGCCTGGGCCAGCTGTGGCATGTGGGCCAGGATGAAGCGCTTGGTGCTCTCGGCCAGGCCCCGGCAGGCGTAGGCCTCAGCGAAGTCCTGAATCTCCAGACAGTTGCTGACATCCAGCTGACGCTCCAGATAGGCACAACAGGCCTCCTTCACTGAAGGAAACTGAAAGAGGTCCGCAGCCTGCAGGAGGGGCTCCACATTCTCTTGAGTGACAGTCACCCGGCCAGTGTAGCAGAAATCCACCAGCAGACCCAGGATGGGCCCAGTGACCTGATGCAGCTCCACCCGTTCGGCCTGGCTCTCCCGCAGCCTCCCAGCAAACATGGCACGGAAGTAGTTGCTGGCGGCGGCCAAAACAGTACGATGGCATGGGAAGTCTTGCCCTCCAACGCTTACAGTCATGTCAAAGAACTTGTGCTCAGCCCTCAGCTCATTGATACCACGCAGGAGGTGGAGGGCATGCGAGGAGTCGTAAAAGGGCAGAGAGGAGTCGGGAGAAGGCGGGGGAATGGCGGGAGACTGATCCATGATGAGTACCCAAACGCAAGAGTCAGCGGAGGATCATCTGTGGAAGACAAAAGAAAGAGAGTTAACCATAGGCGGTATTGGAAAAAAAGGAGCATTTTCTTATTTATCAAAGCATCTGAAATTAGAACCATTTGTGTCCCCCTTAGTGCAGCCAGAGATCAGGGTAAGGACAGTTGGAGAATGTGAGAGGTGTTCAGATTTCTGATTCTGTGCATGGACATCTCAAGAAGAACCAATGTGCGTGCCTATAATGTTCCATGGCAGCAAGGAAGATTCTTATTATCTACTTTGGGCAACAAAAAAAAAAAAACTTTCCATTAGGACAAAGTATAGAACACCTGTCTAGGATGTGGAACAACTCCTCTTGGCCCACCTTACTATTGGCTGACTAGCTATCTTGGCATTGACATCTCAAGGAGGAACTTGTGGTTGCCGATAAAACCATATTCGACCTTTCAATGTCATATGGCAGCAAGGAAGATTTTCGTTATCTGCTTTGGACAACAAAAATTTTCCTTCAGGACGAGGAATGGAACACCTGTCTAGGATATGGAACAATTACTCTTGGCTTGACTAGCTACCTCGGCATTGACATCTCAAGGAGGAACCGTTGTGGTTGCACCATAAAACCAAATTAAATATTTCACCTTTTTAAGGCAGCAAGGAAGATTCTCATTATCTGCTTTAGGCAACACAAATTTTCCTTCAGGACGAAGAATGGAACACCTGTCTAGGACAGTGTTTCTCAACTCCAGTCCTCAAGGCGCCCCAACAGGTCATGTTTTCAGGATTTCCCTCATATGAAACAGCTGGGGTAATTACTAAGGCAGTGAAACTAATTAAATCCCCTGTGCAAAATAATGGGAAGCCTGAAAACATGACCTGTTGGGGTGCCTTGAGGACTGGAGTTGAGAAACACTGGTCTAGGATATGAAACAATTACTCTTGGCTCACCTAACTATAGGCTGACTAGCTATCTTGGCATTGACATCTCAAGGAGGAACTGTGGTTGCCGATAAAACCATATTCGATCTTTCAATGTCCTAAGGCAGCAAGGAAAATTTTCATTATCTGCTTTAGGCAACACAAATTTTCCTTCAGGGCGAAGAATGGAACACCTGTCTAGGATATGGAACAATTACTCTTGGCTTGACTAGCTACCTCGGCATTGACATCTCAAGGAGGAACCGTTGTGGTTGCACCATAAAACCAAATTAAATCTTTCACCTTTTTAAGGCAGCAAGGAAGATTCTCATTATCTGCTTTAGGCAACACAAATTTTCCTTCAGGACGAAGAATGGAACACCTGTCTAGGATATGAAACAATTACTCTTGGCTCACCTAACTATAGGCTCACCAGCTATCTTGGCATTGACATCTAAAGGAGGAACTGTGGTTGCCGATAAAACCACATTCGATCTTTCAATGTCCTAAGGCAGCAAGGACAGTTTTTATTATCTGCTTTGGACAACAAAAATGTTCCTTCAGGACGAGGAATGGAACACCTGTCTAGGGTATGGAACAATTACTCTTGGCTCACCTAACTATAGGCTGACTAGCTACCTCGGCATTGACATCTCAAGGAGGAACCCTTGTGGTTGCACCATAAAACCAAATTTAATCTTTCACCGCAAGGAAGATTCTCATTATCCGCTTTAGGCAACACAAATTTCCTTCAGGACAAGGAATGGAACACCTGTCTATAATATGGAACTACTCCTCTTGGCCGACCTTAATCTGGGCTGATTAGCTATCTTGGCATAGACATCTGAAGGAGGAACCGTTGTAGTTGCCCATAAAACCAAAATTCAACCTTTCAGTGTTCTAAGGCAGCAAGAAAGATTCTCATTATCTGCTTTGGACAACAAAAATTTTCCTTCAGGACGAAGAATGGAACACCTGTCTAGGATATGGAACAATTACTCTTGGCTTGACTAGCTACCTCGGCATTGACATCTCAAGGAGGAACCGTTGTGGTTGCACCATAAAACCAAATTAAATCTTTCACCTTTTTAAGGCAGCAAGGAAGATTCTCATTATCTGCTTTAGGCAACACAAATTTTCCTTCAGGACGAAGAATGGAACACCTGTCTAGGACAGTGTTTCTCAACTCCAGTCCTCAAGGCGCCCCAAGAGGTCATGTTTTCAGGATTTCCCTCATATGAAACAGCTGGGGTAATTACTAAGGCAGTGAAACTAATTAAATCCCCTGTGCAAAATAATGGGAAGCCTGAAAACATGACCTGTTGGGGCGCCTTGAGGACTGGAGTTGAGAAACACTGGTCTAGGATAATGAAACAATTACTCTTGGCTCACCTAACTATAGGCTGACTAGCTATCTTGGCATTGACATCTCAAGGAGGAACTGTGGTTGCCGATAAAACCATATTCGACCTTTCAATGTCCTAAGGCAGCAAGTAAAATTTTTATTATCTGCTTTGGACAACAAAAATGTTCCTTCAGGACGAGGAATGGAACACCTGTCTAGGATATGGAACAATTACTCTTGGCTCACCTAACTATAGGCTGACTAGCTACCTCGGCATTGACATCTCAAGGAGGAACCGTTGTGGTTACACCATAAAACCAAATTAAATCTTTAACCTTTTTAAGGCAGCAAGGAAGATTCTCATTATCTGCTTTAGGCAACACAAATTTTCCTTCAGGACGAGGAATGGAACACCTGTCTAGAATATGGAACTACTCCTCTTGGCCGACCTTTCTCTGGGCTGGATTAGCTATCTTGGCATAGACATCTGAAGGAGGAACCGTTGTAGTTGCCCATAAAACCAAAATTCCACCTTTCAGTGTTCTAAGGCAGCAAGGAAAATTCTCATTATCTGCTTGGGGCAACGAAAACTTTCTTTCAGGACAGGGTATGGAACACGTGTCTAGGATGTGGAGCAACTCCTCTTGATCTACCTTACTATGGACTGAATAGCTATGTTGGTTGGGCATCTCCATGCTTCACATCATAAAGTTAAATGCTCCATAAATCAGATTGCATCTGCTCTATACACCAATGATTCTGGGTGGATAGTTGGCCACAGCAGCATAAAGGAATTTTTCCACTATCCCAAAATGAGGAATAAACCCTGTGTTTTTGGATGTGTGTTGATGTATAAAGACATTCCCTTTAGAAAAACTCAGCCAGCAGTTCATAGTGCCGTTATAAACTGACAGTCTTTATCAAGCCTTAACATACTGTATATAGTCGAGAATAAGCTGACCCAAATATAAGCCGAGGCACCCAATTTTACCACAAAAAAACTGGGAAAATGTATTGACTCGAGTATAAGCCTAGGGTCAGAAATGCAGCAGCTACTGTAAGTGGAAAAGAGGGTCAACAATGGCCATCTACAGCCTCACTGTGCCCATCTACAGCCTCACTGTGCCCATCTACAGCCTCACTGTGCCCATCTACAGCCTCACTGTGCCCATCTACAGCCTCACTGTGCCCATCTGCATGCCTCATGTACCTGATCTCCAGAACACCGGCGCTGTGACATGCAGTCCAGTCGGCAGCCGTCCAGTGTAGCAAAGCCCCGCCTCCTCCTCATCCGTGACGGAACACTGATTCAGTTTCCCAGCAGTGAGTCAGTGTTCCGCCTATCACGGACGAGGAGAAGGCGGGGCTTTGTTACACTGGACGGCCGCCGACTAGACTGCATGTCATAGCGCCGGGAGATTAGGTACATGAGGCTGCAGATGGGCACAGTGAGGCAGGGATACTCGAGTATAACCCAAAGGGGGCTTTTTCAGCACAAAGAAATTTGCTGAAAAACTTGAATTATACTTGAGTATATACGGTAAGTCTTCTATTGCATCTCATAATGAGTCGAATAAAATTCACTGCTCAAGCCCTGAGGAAGGGGGAGGCCTTTCCCTCTGAAATGTGTTGGCTGTATTTGATGTCCTTCTTGACCAATAAACATAAAAAAAAAAAAGAAGACCTCTGAGTGATATGAGCTTTTGTACTAGGCGCTCCTCAATACCCACCCCAGAGTTTAGTCCCTGTATGAAAGCATGCTGTTCTATATGTAGATTTCTAAATGTTCCTTCTAGTGATAATTTGTGTAGCTGGTAGAGTGACCGGCCTTCCCAGCTCTGTTGAGTAGGGATGAGCTTGGGTTTAATTTGAACCCAGAAGTTCATAGTTTCATAGGTGGTTAAGTTAAATAAGGACACCAGTCCATCTAGTTCAACCTGTGTAGGTGGGTGTGAGCATCTATGTCTCGGCCAGTGAGCTGTTGGTGGGGGATTTTCCACTCCACGGCTGATGTACACAAAAGGGGTGGGGCTTCTCATGACATCATTGACCTAATTTGACCACATGACCATTTTAAAACAAGGACATTGTCCCAATATGACCACGTTGGCAAATTAGGTCAATGATGTCATGAGAATACCCAACCCCTTTGTGTACACTGGCTGCAGGGTGGGAAATCCCCCACCCGCAGCTCATTGGCTTAGCAATCACAGCTAATTTCTGGGTTTGAACGAAACTCAAGCCCAAACCCAAGCTCAGCATTACTGTTCAGCTCAGTCAGTTGGGTCAGACCCAGGGCTTCGTAGGGGCAGACCCAGGGCTTCGTAGGGTCAGACCCAGGGCTTCGTAGGGTCAGACCCAGGGCTTCGTAGGGTCAGACCCAGGGCTTCGTAGGGTCAGACCCAGGGCTTCGTAGGGGCAGACCCAGGGCTTCGTAGGGGCAGACCCAGGGCTTCGTAGGGGCAGACCCAGGGATTTTCTTCTCAGAAAAAAAGTGCAGGAACTCCTGCCTTCTGTGTCAGCCTTCGTTTCTGCCCCCTACCATCCTCTGAGCAACGTCCCTTGGTTCCACCTCTTACCTCCCAGTACAGCCTTTTAGAGATTACAGAACCAAGTATCCTTTTGTGCTACTAAGTGATTTGAACAGAATTTGTTAATGATAGAAAGACAGTAAAATGTGAGCAACAATAGACCCCACCCCAGCAACAGTGGACCCCCTCAAAAACAATAGGCCTCCCTCAGCAACAATAGATCTCCCATGCAACAATAGACTTTCCTGCCCCCCCCCCCCCCCCCAGCAACAACAGATGTACCAGTAGCCATCATCAATAGATCTCCCACTCAACAGTAGATCCCTCCCAGCAATAATTGACCCTCCACCATCAACATACACCTACCCAGTAACAATAGACCCCCACGCAAAAATATATCCCTACTAGCGACAATAGATTCTCCCAGCAGCCAGCACCAATAGACCCTCCAGCACTCCTTTCCATTACATACATTCATTGCTGGAGGTGTCAGAACTGCGTCCCCCCACACTCCAACAGAATAAAATCCCTGGTTAGATCTAACCTGTAGGCTTGTTGTGGGGATTTCCCACCCCACAGCTGGTGTACACAAAGGGGGTGGCCATTTTAGGACAAGGACATTAACAACCATGGACAGAAGTCGTTGTTCAAAGCTGATCGTATTGACAAAACGTATAAAGACCAAAGCTCTGCTTTATTAACCACTATAGACCCGCGCTATAGCCAAATGACGGCTACAGCGCGGATCTATTGTGCCGGGACGACGTCTATTGACGTCGTCCCGGGCGCGCGCGGCGCGCTCTGTGATCAGCGAGTCTGTGAGACTCGCTGGTTCACAGATCCGAGTAAGGGGTCGATCCCGACCCCTTACCACATGATCAGCTGTCAGCCAATGACAGCTGATCATGTGATACTAACAGAGCCGGTAATCGGCTTTTTTTCCTCCTCGCGCTGACAGCGCGAGGAGAAAAAAAAAAAGCCGCTCACCGGCGGCAGTGAGAGGGACATCAGTCCCTCTCACTGCAATGTGCCAGCGATGTGCCCAATACAATGCCCACCTTTGCCCCATTAAAGTGCCCCCACCTTTGCCCCATTAAAGTGCCCACACTGCCATCTCTGTGCCCACAGTGCCATCTCTCAGTGCCCACAGTGCCATCTCTCAGTGCCCACAGTGCCAGTGCTGCACATCAGTGTCACCTACCAGTGCCCATCAGTGCCACCTATCAGTGCCCATCAGTGCCACCCATCAGTGCCCATCAGTGCCACCCATCCGTGCCACCCATCCGCGCCACCCATCCGTGCCCATCAGTGCCATCTTTGCTGTCCCCATCAGTACCGACTTATCTGTCCCCTCCAGTGCAGCCTATCAGTGCCCACCAGTGCAGCCTATCAGTGCCCACCAGTGCAGCCTATCAGTGCCCACCAGTGCCGCCTATCAGTGCCCACCAGTGCCGCCTCATCAGCGCATATCAATGAAGCAGAAAAATTACCTGTTTGCAAAATTTTATAACAAAACTATTAAACATGATTTTTTTTTTTTTTTTTAATTTTCCATCTTTTTTTGTTTGTTTAGCAAAAAATAAAAACCCCAGCTGTGATTAAATACCATCAAAAGAAAGCTCTATTTGTGGGGAAAAAATGATAAAAATGTCATTTGGGTACAGTGTTGTATGACCGCGCAATTGTCATTCAAAGTGCGTCAGCGCCAAAAGCTGAAAATTGGTCTGGTCACGAGGGGGTTTAAGTGCAAAGTAATCAGGTGGTTAAACATGCCACAAATTTGGGCGTATAACTGTAGATGATCCTTAAAAAAGAATCCTGTCGTAACATTCGGAGGATGACATTTATGACCACCTTCTTAGCCGTCTCTGACGTTAATATCTTTTGAGTCACCGACCAGAAACAAGCATACGAGTCAGATAAGAGTGAGGTCAGCACTCCTAATCTTGGGTCAATGACTCACAGCATTGAAGTCCAATGGACTTACATGACCGGTAGAAGTCTAGCATAGCATCCCTATAAATACAAAGATTGTGCCCGATCACCTCGAAAACACGGATCCAACAGCAAAGCAGCTCTGGGATTTTTATTTAAACAGTGCTGGTCAACTGGTAGGTATGGGGGCCTCAACTGTGGTCCTTGGCATCACCAAGGGGTCCTTCACATAACATTCAAACCCAAGTCTGTTAATTAGAACAAATTAGGAAAGTTAGGTCCATATATATTTGGACACAGGCACCGTTTTATTTTTTTTAGGTATTTACCAAAACATATTCAAGCTATCATTATATAATGGATATGGGCTGAAAGTTCACCCTCCCAGGTTTAATTTGAGGGTACATCCAAATTGGAGGAAGGGTTTAGGAATTACAGCTCTTAAGAATAGCCGCCACCCCCCCCCCCCCCCTTTAAGGGACCAAAAGTAATTGGATAATTTAACCACTTACCCACTGGGCACTTAAACCCCCTTCCTAACCAGACCAATTTTCAGCTTTCGGCGCTCTCACACTTTGAATGACAATTACTCAGTCATGTAACACTGTATCCAAATGAATTTAGTGTCCTTTTTTTTCACACAAATAGAGCTTTCTTTTGGTGGTATTTAATCACCGCTGTTGTTTTTATTTTTTGCGCTATAAATCAAAAAATACTGAAAATTCAAAATGTATTGCAGAGTATTGGCAGAGTATTGCACAGTGGTGGCAGAGTATTGGCAGAGTATTGGCAGAGTATTGCACAGTGGTGGCAAAGTATTGCACAGTATTGGCAGAGTATTGGCAGAGTATTGCACAGTGGTGGCAGAGTATTGGCAGAGTATTGGCGAGTATTGGCGAGTATTGGCAGAGTATTGCACAGTGGTGGCAGAGTATTGGCAGAGTATTGGCAGAGTATTGGCGAGTATTGGCAGAGTATTGCACAGTGGTGGCAGAGTATTGCACAGTATTGGCAGAGTATTGGCGAGTATTGGCAGAGTATTGCACAGTGGTGGCAGAGTATTGGCAGAGTATTGGCAGAGTATTGGCGAGTGTTGGCAGAGTATTGCACAGTATTGGTAGAGTATTGCACAGTATTGGCAGAGTATTGCACAGTATTGGCAGAGTATTGCACAGTGGTGGCAGAGTATTGCACAGTGGTGGCAGAGTATTGCACAGTGGTGGCAGAGTATTGGCAGAGTATTGGCAGAGTATTGCACAGTGGTGGCAAAGTATTGGCAGAGTATTGCACAGTGGTGGCAGAGTATTGCGAGTATTGGCGAGTATTGGCAGAGTATTGCACAGTGGTGGCAAAGTATTGGCAGAGTATTGGCGAGTGTTGGTAGAGTATTGCACAGTATTGGCAGAGTATTGCACAGTGGTGGCAGAGTATTGCACAGTGGTGGCAGAGTATTGCACAGTGGTGGCAGAGTATTGCACAGTATTGGTATAGTATTGCACAGTGGTGGCAGAGTATTGGCGAGTATTGGCGAGTATTGGCAGAGTATTGCACAGTGGTGGCAGAGTATTGGCAGAGTATTGGCAGAGTATTGGCGAGTATTGGCAGAGTATTGGCGAGTATTGGCAGAGTATTGCACAGTGGTGGCAGAGTATTGCACAGTATTGGCAGAGTATTGCACAGTATTGGCAGAGTATTGCACAGTGGTGGCAGAGTATTGGCAGAGTATTGCACAGTGGTGGCAGAGTATTGGCAGAGTATTGGCAGAGTATTGGCGAGTGTTGGCAGAGTATTGGCGAGTGTTGGCAGAGTATTGCACAGTATTGGCAGAGTATTGCACAGTATTGGCAGAGTATTGCACAGTATTGGCAGAGTATTGCACACGGTGGCAGAGTATTGCACAGTGGTGGCAGAGTATTGCACAGTATTGGTATAGTATTGCACAGTGGTGGCAGAGTATTGGCAGAGTATTGGCAGAGTATTGGCGAGTATTGGCAGAGTATTGGCGAGTATTGGCAGAGTATTGGCAGAGTATTGGCAGAGTATTGCACAGTGGTGGCAGAGTATTGGCAGAGTATTGGCGAGTATTGCACAGTGGTGGCAGAGTATTGCACAGTGGTGGCAGAGTATTGCACAGTATTGGTATAGTATTGCACAGTGGTGGCAGAGTATTGGCAGAGTATTGGCGAGTATTGGCGAGTATTGCACAGTGGTGGCAGAGTATTGGCAGAGTATTGGCAGAGTATTGGCGAGTATTGGCAGAGTATTGCACAGTGGTGGCAGAGTATTGCACAGTATTGGCAGAGTATTGGCGAGTATTGGCAGAGTATTGCACAGTGGTGCAGAGTATTGCAGAGTATTGCACAGTGGTGGCAGAGTATTGGCAGAGTATTGGCGAGTGTTGGCAGAGTATTGGCAGTGTTGGCAGAGTATTGCACAGTATTGGTAGAGTATTGCACAGTGGTGGCAGAGTATTGCACAGTATTGGCAGAGTATTGCACAGTGGTGGCAGAGTATTGCACAGTGGTGGCAGAGTATTGCACAGTATTGGTATAGTATTGCACAGTGGTGGCAGAGTATTGGCAGAGTATTGGCAGAGTATTGCGAGTATTGGCGAGTATTGCAGAGTATTGGCAGAGTATTGCAGAGTATTGGCAGAGTATTGCACAGTGGTGGCAGAGTATTGGCGAGTGTTGGCAGAGTATTGGCGAGTATTGCACAGTGGTGGCAGAGTATTGCACAGTGGTGGCAGAGTATTTCACAGTGGTGGCAGAGTAGCTGTCACTGACCAGCGCTGTGGGCACTACACATCCAGCCCACAGCGCTGGTCCCATCTCTCCCCCTCTCCTCTCACTGTACCGATCGGTACAGAGAGAGGAGGGAGGAACCGTCGGCATGACGTGACGCCGGTTTGTGTACATGTGATCGCTCCGTCATTTGATGGGGCGATCATGTGGTAAACAGCGGCCGTTTACCATGATCCGTGATGCGCCGGGTCCTCGGGACCCGGCGGTCACGGATGTTCCGGAGTGCGCGCCCCAGGGGATGCGCGGGAGAAAGTTTCTGGGAGGACGTCCGTCCGTCTTTCGGCTATGGCCCGGTCGGCATGTGGTTAATCAAAAGCGGTTTCATGGCCAGGTGTGGGCTGCTCCTTCGTTATTTCTTCATCAATTAAGCAGGTAAAAAAGGTCTGGAGTTGATCCCAATGCCGCGTACACACGATCGCACATTGATCGCACATTCCGACAACTAAATCCATGTCTTTTTTTTCCGACGGATGTTGGCTCAAACTTGTCTTGCACACACACAGTCACACAAAGTTGGTCTGAAATTCCGAACGTCAAGAAGGTGGTGACGTACAACACATACGTCAAGCCGAGAAAAATGAAGTTCAATAGCCAGTGCGGCTCTTCTGCTTAAATCCGAGCATGCGTGGAAATTTGTGCGTCGGAATTGCGTGCACACGATCGGAATTTACGAGAACGGATTTTGTTGTCGGAAAATTTGAGAACCGGATTTTGTGTCGGAAATTCAGATGAAAAATTTTCCTGATGGAGCCTACACACGGTCGGAATTTCCGACAACAAGCTCCGATCGCACATTTGCTGTCGGAAAGTCCGACCGTGTGTACGGGGCAGAAGTGTGATATTTGCATTTGGAATCTATTGCTGTGAACCTTCATCGTGCGTTCAAAGGAGCTGTCCATGCAAGAAACAGGCCATTGTAAGGCTTCAAAAACGAAACAAATCCATCAGAGAGATAGCACGGCGGCGGCGGCTTTCCCTGCTCTTCACGGGAATCGCAGCGGCTTCCGTTTCCTTCCTCCTCCACCACCAATTGGGGCCCTTCTCTTTTCGTCTAATCGGAAAATGGGTCTCAGACCTGCTTCTGATTGGCCATATTGAGGTGTTTCCATAGCGAATATTCATTCGCTGTTGTAACACCTGGATGGGCTCATGGCGCAATGCTCTGCGCCACAAGCCCACCCTATTTTGAAGCCTATTAGAGCCTCTGGCTCTAATCAGGTGCTTCAAAAAGCACACCCCCCCTCATAGAAATTCATGCGCCCGGCGTCCTGAAAGTGGCTGGCGGTGTTCTGCCAATAGCGCTTGTGGATAGAGCATGGGGGTTGTGGCCGTGGATAGAGGGGGCGGCGCTCGGGCACCCCGCTGCTTCCAGCATTTGTAATGCTACAGGAGACTGTCCGAGACTTCAGACCTAATTATAGGAGAGATGGTCAGAGATGAGCTACAGGTGTGACTGGACACTGAAGGCATGCTATAAGAGACTGCTACTATGATACTCGAGACTGCTAGAGATCCCTGATATTACAGCTAGATGGGCGGTTTGTTTCGTTCTGATGACAACGAAAATCCTAAAAAAAAACTAAATTAGAAACAACGAATCTACGAAAGAAGAAAATCCGAAAAACGAAAACAGGAACAACGAAAATCAAAACGAAAAAATTTGTAACTTTTTTTTTTTGTTGAATTGGTAATTTTCCGTGTCTCTTACAATGGCGCTGCTTAACGTGCCTCGAATGGATTGAACGAAAAAATTCGTACATTCGTAACTTTTTTTTTCGATTCGTAATTTTCCGTGTCTCTTACAATGTAATAATAGCATACACATTACATAACATTATGAATTATGCTCCGATTACGAATCTACGAATGTTACGAATGAACGAATAAATACGAATGCGTCCGAATTTCGAATAAACGTAAATGAAACTAACGAAAATATGAATCGTTACGAATACCGATGACGTACGAATTTACGAGTCGTTACGAATCAACGGAAACGAAAAAAACGAAACGAAAATAAACAAATTTTTTTGTTGTGCACATGTCTAAAAGCAATAGAATAGAAAGAATAAAACAATATAACCATTTTCCGAACAGAATAGAGAAGAATATAATAGAAAAAAAATAAAAAACAGAATGGAATAAAATATAACCATCTTCCAAAATTTGAATTTCGAATAGAATAAATTAGATTTCAAATTGATTCGAATATTCCAAATTTGGCTGAACTGAGTGCAATTTGACCGAACTTGGAAAATACCAATCGATTGGAATTCGAATAAATGAAACAAATTCCGAAAATGAATTTAAGTAATTTATGTGAAGAACAAATCAAAGCACATTTTCTCCTTCTGCACATGTCTAACTACAGCTTGTTTACAAGTCAACTGTCTCTCCCTCCCAGCTTCTAATACTTGGGGGCTACACACTGCCAGAGAGCTACATATAAGATACATGTAATGCTACAGAAGACTGTCAGAGATTACAGGGACATGCTACATGGTCAGAGACATGCTACATGGTCAGAGACATGCTACATGGTCAGAGACATGCTACATGGTCAGAGACATGCTACATGGTCAGAGACATGCTACATGGTCAGAGACATGCTACCTGTGTGGTTGGAGACTGAAGGCATGCTATAAGAGACAGTCAGAGACTGGCAACATGATACATGAGACTGCTAGAGATCTCTGCCATTACAGCTTCCCTCCCAGATGCTGATGGGGGGGGGGGGGGGGCTACACACTGCCAGAGAGCTACATATAAAGATACTGTATATATAATGCAACAGAAGACTGTCAGAGACTACAGGGACAGGCTTAGGGTTGCCACCTTTTCTTCAAGTCAAACCCCAACACTTTAGCGGCGCACAGAAATGTTTTTTTTTTTATAGTATAAAAGTAAACTATACATATATTTTGCAATTAAGTAACATTTCTAATGATAAGAGTCCCCCTTTACATCAGAGTCCACAGAGTTTCCCTTTTATATCTGAATCCACTTGCAGAGTTATCTTACACTGTAAGGGGGGACTCTGCAGACTCTGATGTAAGGAGAACTCTGGGGACTCTAACATAAGGGATGCTCTGGGAACCCTGATTTAAGGGGGAACACTGAGAACTCTGATGTACGGAGAGGACTCTGATGTAAGGGAGAACTCTGGGGACTCTAAGGGATGCTCTGGGAACCCTGATTTGGGGGGGGGGGGGGGGACACTGACATTCCTGTCTGAATAACGTGTCTGGGTTTTAGGTGGACTAAAACCCCCGGACACATGATTCAAAACCCGGACTGTCCGGGTGAATCCCAGACAGGTGGCAACCCTAGTCAGAGACTGCAAACCTACTACAGGGGGTGGTCAGAGGGCCGTAGGTGGAGCGCCGGGGCTTTTTTTAGACATCAACAACCGTGCATTAGCTCTGCGACAAACTTCGCCGAACACAAAACAGGACCCAGAAATGATCTGCGTTCAAAGCCACAACCACGCTCAAAGCCAACCATACCACTGATCTGTGCGTCCAAAGCCACAACTACGCTCAAAGCCAACCGTGCCACTGATCTCTGCGTCCAAAGCCACAACTACGCTCAAAGCCAACTGTGCCACTGATCTCTGCGTCCAAAGCCACAACTACGCTCAAAGCCAACCGTGCCACTGATCTCTGCGTCCAAAGCCACAACTACGCTCAAAGCCAACCGTGCCACTGATCTCTGCGTCCAAAGCCACAACTACGCTCAAAGCCAACCGTACCACTGATCGCTGCGTCCAAAGCCGCAACTACGCTCAAAGCCAACTGTGCCACTGATCTCTGCGTCCAAAGCCACAACCACGCTCAAAGCCAACCATGCCACTGATCGCTGCGTCCAAAGCCACAACTACGCTCAAAGCCAACAATTGCACTCATTTCTGCATTCAAAGCCACAGCATGCACTCTACAAATACAGACGGCGGTCTGTATTGGGCCCCCCCCCCCTCCGGGGCCCGGAGACAGTGTACTGACCCGTAAGTTAAAGGAAGAGAAGGATAGTAGGACGTAGCGAGCTGATCCTTTGGGGTCTGTGTCGGCTCCGGCTATTCTATTCCTAGACGCTGGCAGCGCGCAGTCTGGCTCTGGAAATCTAAACTGCAGCTGCTCACAAGGCGAGCTTTGTCACCCAACGTCCTCCCACTGGGCTGTGCCAGGGCACCACGTGGCCCAGGACGCCGAGCCACATTGACCCCAATCTGCTGTCACCCGCCCCCCCCCTTCCATCCCAAGGCTTGTGACTCACCAGCACAGCAAGTGACAACATTATGTCATGAGCCTATAAGCAGCGCAGGAAGCTCAGAAGAAAACACGGATCCCCGCAGGCGATCGTCAGCTCTGCGCTCAGAAATAATTATGGGAGGGGCCCGTCTGAGAGCCAAAATTCTCTTGTGTCTGCACAGCGAGCAGCTGCTCCGAATCCCCACCCAACCCGAGGGGCTCCGAATCCCCACCCAACCCGAGGGGCTCCGAATCCCCACCCAACCCGAGGGGCTCCGAATCCCCACCCAACCCGAGGGGCTCCGAATCCCCACCCAACCCGAGGGGCTCCGAATCCCCACCCAACCCGAGGGGCTCCGAATCCCCACCCAACCCGAGGGGCTCCGAATCCCCACCCAACCCGAGGGGCTCCGAATCCCCACCCAACACGAGGGGCTCCGAATCCCCACCCAACACGAGGGGCTCCGAATCCCCACCCAACCTGAGGGGCTCCGAATCCCCACCCAACCCGAGGGGCTCCGAATCCCCACCCAACCTGAGGGGCTCCGAATCCCCACCCAACCCGAGGGGCTCCGATGACTCCGAGCGGATTGTCCAAATATATCCAGAGATTTCATGGATTCCGGAATCATCGATGGATTCTTTTTTTGTTCATTTGGATTTGTTTATTCAATTATTTACAGATTGTTTTTGTTCATTGTTTGGATCATTTATTATTATTTACGAATTTAGGAATTATTTATGGGGATTTTTTTTTTTTCTTGTTCATTATTTGGATTATTTATGGATTTGAAAATTATTGATGGATTTTTTTTTTTTTTGTTAATTTTGCTTATTTTTTTGGTTAATTATTTGGATTTTTTATTATTATTATTTATGGGAATTGTTTGTTGTTAATTATTTGGATTCATTTATTAATTATTATTGGATTTGGGAATTATTGATGGATTTTTTTTTAGGAAATTATTCATGGGAATTTTTTGGTTCATTATTTGGATTATTTATTTGGATTGGTCATTATTATTTACAGATTTAGGAATTATTTATGAGGAGAGAGAGAGAGAGAGAAGAGAGAGAAGAGAGAGAAAGAGAGAGAGAAGAGGAGGGAGAGAGAGAGAAGAGGAGGGAGAGAGAGAGAGAGGAGAGAGAGCGCGAGAGCGAGAGAAGAGAGAGAGAGAAGAGGAGGGGAGGGGAGAGAGAGAGGGGAGGGAAGGAGGAGGAGAGAGAGAAGAGGAGCGAGAGAGGGAGAGCGAGAGAGAAGGAGGCGAGAGAGAAGGAGGCGAGAGAGAAGGAGGAGGGGAGAGAGAGAGAAAGAGAGAGAGAGAGGCGAGAGAGAGAGAGAGAGAGAGGCGAGAGAAGAAGAGAGAGAGAGAGAGAGAGAGAGAGAGAAGAAGCAAGAGAGAGAGAGAGAGAGAGAGAAGCGAGAGAGAAGAAGAGAGAGAGAGAGAGAGAGAGAGAGAGAGAGAGAGAGAGAGAAGAGAGAAGAGAGAGAGAGAGAGAGAGAGAGAGAGAGAGAGAAGAGGCAGGGAGGGGGGGAGATGAGGAGGGGAGGGGGAGATAAGAGGAGGGGAGGGGGGAGAGGAGGGGGAGAGAAAGGAGAGAGAAAAGAGGGGAGGGGGAGAGGAGAAGGGAGAGAGATAGAGAGAGAGAATAGGAGAGAAGAGGAGAGAGAGAAGAGGAGAGAGAGAAGAGGAGAGAGAGAGAAGCGAGAGGAGGGAGGGGGGAGAGAGAGAATAGAGGAGAGGAGGGAGAGAGAGAAGAGGCGAGAGAGAAGAAGCGAGAGAGAGAGAGAAGAAGAGAGAGAGAGAGAGAAGAAGCGAGAGAGAGAGAAGAGGCAGAGAGAGAGAGAAGAAGGGAGGGAGGAGGGGAGGGAGGGGAGGAGAGAGAGAGAGAGAGAGAGAGAGAGAGAGAGAGAGAGAGAGAGAGAGAGAGAGAAGAGAGAGAGAGAGAGAGAAGAGGCGAGAGAGAGAGAGAAGAGGCAGAGAGAGAGAGAGGGGAGAGAGAGAAGAGGCGGAGAGGGGGGAGAGAAGAGGCGGGGAGGGGGGGGAGAAGAGGCGGGGAGGGGGGAGAGAAGAGGTGGGGAGGGAAGAGGGGGGAGAGAGAGAGAGAGAAGAGGCGAGAGAGAGAGAAGAGGCGGGAAGGGGGGAGAGAGAGAGAGGAGGGGAGAGAGAGAGAAGAGAGGGGGGAGGGGGGAGAGAAGAGGAGGGGAGGGGGGAGAAGAGGAGGGGAGGAGGGTAGAGGAGGGGAGAGAGAGAGAAGAGAAGGGAGGGGGGAGAGAGAGAGAAGAGGAGGGGAGGGGGGAGAGAGAGAGGAGGGGAGGGGGGGAGAGAGAGAAAGAGAGGGGAGGGGGAGATGAGGCGAGAGAGGAAAAGGAGGGGAGGGGAAGAGAGAGATTGAAGGGGGCAGAGAAGAGGAGGGGAGAGAAAAGAGGAGAGGGGAGGGGAGAGAGAGGGGGGGGGAGAGAGAGAGAGAGAGAGAGAGAGAGAGAGAGAGAAGGTGGGGAGGGGGAGAGAGAAGAGGAGGCGAGAGAGGAGAGAGCGGAAAAGGAGGGGAGGGGGAGAGAGAGGAAAAGGAGGGGAGAGAGAGATTGAAGGGTGGCAGAGGAGGGGAGAGAAAGGAGGAGGGGGGAGAGAGAGAAGAGGAGGGGAGGGGAGGGGAGAGAGAGAAGAGGAGGGGAGAGAGAGAAGAGGAGGGGAGGGGGAGAGAGAGAAGAGGAGGGGAGGGGGGAGAGAGAGAAAGAGAGGGGGAGAGAGAGATTGAAGGGTGGCAGAGGAGGGGAGAGAAAGGAGGAGGGGGAGAGAGAGAAGAGAGAGGGGAGGGGGGGAGAGAGAGAAAGGAGGAGGGGAGAGAGAGGAGAGGAGGAGAGAGCGGAAAAGGAGGGGAGGGGGAGAGAAAGGAAAAGGGGGAGAGAGAGGAAAAGGCGGGGAGGGGGAGAGAGAGATTGAAGGGGGGGGGGCAGAGAAGGGGAGAGAGAAGAGAGAGAAAGGAGAGGGCTTGGGGATGGCTCAACCATGCATGTTTGTGGCCCCCAACCGCACATCTATATGAAACCTGTCTGAAGATTGTACAATAGGATTGTAGGGTGTGTGGCCTCCGTGGATGGAATATATCATATCCATCCTCCGGTTTCTGAACTCTTGCACCTCCTGTGAAGTCACACACAGTCAGACATCTGTACAATTCCATCTATATTTATCTGTCGGTGTGGCTCTGGGGCCCCCGTCTGTGACTCTTGTAGAGGGAAGTTTATATTCGGTTTATGAGCAGTCAGTTATATAAAGCAGCGGTGATCGGTGGCGGATCGGCGGATCGGTGTGTTATGCAATGTGTGTCCTGATTATGTTTCCAGCCAGCAGATGCCTGGAAGGTGACACGCCGGGTGACACGCTGGGTGACACGCGGTGCAGTCACTGCCCAGTACAGGATTGTTGTGTAGTGATTGGACTGCGGATGGCGCTCTCTGTGACTCATGTATGTACAGGAGGATCTGACAGAGCACAGTGTGCGATCGTTTCCAGCATAAAGGGAATCCTCTACCCAGAGAAACATGGAGGCTGACATTGCGGAGCCCCTTCTGAAAATGCCAGTTACCTGGTTGTCTGTGGGGCTTCAATATTTAGCGCCCGTTCATACTATGATGTGGCCGTAATGTGCAACAACGGCAACACACATTACGTGTTGGTGCAATGTGGTGTCATTCATTCTGAATAGGGCGGGGTTAGCACAATGTTTGGCAGCATGCAGGGGCCGACTGACAACTCATGGGGCCCCCGGGCAGTGCCCGGGTGGCCGAATGGTCAGTCCGCCCCTGGCAGCATGCCAATGTTCTGCTGTCCCATCTGGTAACCGGACAGTGAAAGGAGAAGCAGCACACTGATTGGCTCATCTCCCTGTCACTCTGCTCCCCCACCAGCTTTGTTAGAACATTCACATTACAGCACAGCTGATTGGCTTCTTGTGTTGCTTCTCCCTCTCCAAGTCAGAGCTCTGCTGTACAGGGACTGCAGGAGACGCATACCAGGCTGACACAGCAGAGATAAATCTGATCTTCCATAAAACCTCATAAAATCGCTCCTGAACGATCGGCCACGTTCTTCCAGGAAAAAGGTATATTTTGGGAATGTAAACAGCCCGGGAGGAGCAAACAAGACGAGCGATTCATACAGGGGGGGGGGGGGGGGGGGGGGGGGGAGGGGGGACTCTCTGCTCAGCAACTGAGAGCAGCGCTGCAAGACGGTCTCCCTCCTGTCGCTGAAACACAGCGGAGCATTCACAGGCCGAGATCTCCCACCGCACACAGAGCGGGGATTGAAGGCCGGACTTCAGAAAACTTCTAACCCCCCCAAACATTATATACATTGTTTTCTTTTTTTTTTAGCAGAGACCCCGGGGAATAAAATGTTGCAATTTTTTTTTTTACAGCAGGGATGGAGTGTGAGAGAAGAGCCAATCAGTTCAGATGCCGGCAGGAGGAGAGAGCAGAGTGACAATGATGAGCTCATCGCTGTGCTGCTTCTCCTTTCATTTGTGAGTCACAAGCTGGAGGAGAGTCCGGGGTGACCTGGGCTCAGAGGAAGTGGGTTGACTGATGCTGGTCATCAGACTGAGGACATCTAGTGGCAGAAAACTGAAGTACTGCAGGGACATCTCTGGACTGGAGGTGAAGATTGCAGAAAAAGCATTTTTTTGCACTTTATCTTTTAATGGGCTTTTTATTTTGTATCTTTGACTAAAGTTCTGTCCCATTTTCTGAAGCAGAGTCCATGTATGACGGAGGCTCTGGATACAAGAGAAGATTAGCGTAGAGACAAGTATTATACCTGACTGACAGCTCTGCTCCCCCTCCCAGCAGTGACTCCAACCGCTCTGCTCCCCCTCCCAGCAGTGACTCCACAGCTCTGCTCCCCCTCCCAGCTCCCCCTCCCCCCCCTCCCAGCAGTGACTCCACCGCTCTGCTCCCCCTCCCAGCAGTGACTCCAACCGCTCTGCTCCCCCTCCCAGCAGTGACTCCACCGCTCTGCTCCCCCTCCCAGCAGTGACTCCACCGCTCTGCTCCCCCTCCCAGCAGTGACTCCACCGCTCTGCTCCCCCTCCCAGCTGTGACTCCACAGCCCTGCTCCCCCTCCCAGCAGTGACTCCACCGCTCTGCTCCCCCTCCCAGCAGTGACTCCACAGCCCTGCCCCCCCTCCCAGCAGTGACTTCACCGCTCTGCTCCCCCTCCCAGCAGTGACTCCACCGCTCTGCTCCCCCTCCCAGCAGTGACTCCACCGCTCTGCTCCCCCTCCCAGCAGTGACTCCACAGCCCTGCTCCCCCTCCCAGCAGTGACTCCACCGCTCTGCTCCCCCTCCCAGCAGTGACTCCACCGCTCTGCTCCCCCTCCCAGCAGTGACTCCACCGCTCTGCTCCCCCTCCCAGCAGTGACTCCACCGCTCTGCTCCCCCTCCCAGCAGTGGCTCCACAGCTTTGCTTATCTTGCCCCCCCCCCCCAGCACAGTGACTCCACAGCTCTTCTCACCCTGCTCCCCCTCCCAGCAGTGACTCAACAGCTCTGCTCCTCCTGCTTCTCCTCCCAGCAGTGACTCCACAGCTCTGCTCCCCCTCCCAGCAGTGACTCAGAACTTCAGCTTCCCCCCTCCCAGCAGAGACTCAGCAATTAATTATGTCTTCCTATTATTTCAATGTGTAATTCTATACAGTGTGACATGGACATATTATTTAATTACATAGGCAGGATCCGCTTCCTCTGTATTACATAGGCAGGATCCGCTTCCTCTGTATTACATAGGCAGGATCCGCTTCCTCTGTATTACATAGGCAGGATCTCCTTCCTCTGTATTACATAGGCAGGATCCGCTTCCTCTGTATTACATAGGCAGGATCTGCTTCATTTGCATTACATAGGCAGGATCTGCTTCCTCTGTATTACATAGGCAGGATCTGCTTCCTCTGTATTACATAGGCAGGATCTGCTTCCTCTGTATTACATAGGCAGGATCTCCTTCTTCTGTATTACATAGGCAGAATCTGCTTCCTCTGTATTACATAGGCAGAGTCTGCTTCCTCTGTATTACATAGGCAGGATCTGCTTCCTCTGTATTACATAGGCAGGATCTGCTTCCTCTGTATTACATAGGCAGGATCTGCTTCCTCTGTATTACATAGGCAGGATCTCCTTCCTCTGTATTACATAGGCAGGATCTGCTTCCTCTGTATTACATAGGCAGGATCTCCTTCCCCTGTATTACATAGACAGGATCTCCTTCCTCTGTATTACATAGGCAGGGTCTGCTTCCTCTGTATTACATAGGCAGGGTCTCCTTCCTCTGTATTACATAGGCAGGGTCTCCTTCCTCTGTATTACATAGGCAGGATCTCCTTCCTCTGTATTACATAGGCAGGATCTGCTTCCTCTGTATTACATAGGCAGGATCTGCTTCCTCTGTATTACATAGGCAGGATCTCCTTCCTCTGTATTACATAGGCAGGGTCTCCTTCCTCTGTATTACATAGGCAGGGTCTCCTTCCTCTGTATTACATAGGCAGGATCTCCTTCCTCTGTATTACATAGGCAGGATCTGCTTCCTCTGTATTACATAGGCATGATCTGCTTCCTCTGTATTACATAGGCAGGGTCTCCTTCCTCTGTATTACATAGGCAGGGTCTGCTTCCTCTGTATTACATAGACAGGATCTGCTTCCTCTGTATTACATAGGCAGGATCTGCTTCCTCTGTATTACATAGACAGGGTCTCCTTCCTCTGTATTACATAGGCAGGATCTGCTTCCTCTGTATTACATAGGCAGGGTCTCCTTCCTCTGTATTACATAGGCAGGATCTGCTTCCTCTGTATTACATAGGCAGGATCTCCTTCCTCTGTATTACATAGGCAGGATCTGCTTCCTCTGTATTACATAGGCAGGATCTGCTTCCTCTGTATTACATAGGCAGGGTCTCCTTCCTCTGTATTACATAGGCAGGGTCTGCTTCCTCTGTATTACATAGACAGGATCTGCTTCCTCTGTATTACATAGGCAGGATCTCCTTCCTCTGTATTACATAGGCAGGATCTGCTTCCTCTGCATTACATAGGCAGGATCTCCTTCCTCTGTATTACATAGGCAGAATCTCCTTCCTCTGCATTACATAGACAGGATCTGCTTCCTCTGCATTACATAGGCAGGATCTGCTTCCTCTGTATTACATAGGCAGGGTTTCCTTCCTCTGCATTACATAGGCAGGATCTGCTTCCTCTGTATTACATAGGCAGGGTCTCCTTCCTCTGTATTACATAGGCAGGGTCTCCTTCCTCTGTATTACATAGGCAGGATCTGCTTCCTCTGTATTACATAGGCAGGATCATCTTCCTCTGTATTACATAGGCAGGATCTGCTTCCTCTGTATTACATAGGCAGGGTCTCCTTCCTCTGTATTACATAGGCAGGGTCTCCTTCCTCTGTATTACATAGACAGGATCTGATTCCTCTGTATTACATAGGCAGGATCTCCTTCCTCTGTATTACATAGGCAGGATCTCCTTCCTCTGCATTACATAGGCAGGATCTCCTCCCTCTGCATTACATAGGCAGGATCTCCTTCCTCTGCATTACATAGGCAGGATCTGCTTCCTCTGCATTACATAGGCAGGATCTCCTTCCTCTGCATTACATAGGCAGGATCTGCTTCCTCTGTATTACATAGGCAGGGTCTCCTTCCTCTGTATTACATAGGCAGGATCTGCTTCCTCTGTATTACATAGGCAGGATCATCTTCCTCTGTATTACATAGGCAGGATCTGCTTCCTCTGTATTACATAGGCAGGGTCTCCTTCCTCTGTATTACATAGGCAGGATCTGCTTCCTCTGTATTACATAGGCAGGGTCTCCTTCCTCTGTATTACATAGGCAGGGTCTCCTTCCTCTGTATTACATAGACAGGATCTGCTTCCTCTGTATTACATAGGCAGGATCTTCTTCCTCTGTATTACATAGGCAGGATCTCCTTCCTCTGCATTACATAGGCAGGATCTCCTTCCTCTGCATTACATAGGCAGGATCTCCTTCCTCTGCATTACATAGGCAGGATCTGCTTCCTCTGTATTACATAGGCAGGGTTTCCTTCCTCTGTATTACATAGGCAGGGTCTCCTTCCTCTGTATTACATAGGCAGGGTCTCCTTCCTCTGTATTACATAGGCAGGGTCTGCTTCCTCTGTATTACATAGACAGGATCTCCTTCCTCTGCATTACATAGGCAGGATCTGCTTCCTCTGCATTACATAGGCAGGGATACTGCACAGTAACTATGTCTTATTACTTGTTGTTACACGCCCTAGAAAAATGCTGCTCTCCTGGCTGGCTGGGGCTTCAGTATCTGAGCATCTAGCTGGTGATTATATTCCTATACAAAAAGCCAAACGACTGAACTGCAGTGGCTTAGGAGAGCCCTAAAGCCACTAGACCAGCATAAGAGCCAGGAAACTGGTATTGAGCCTGACTCAGGAACCCGATATATCATCGGCTCCATCTAGTGGGCAAAATGCAGCATCACTTACTGAGAAAATATCCTGCATTTTGCCCACTAGATGGAGCCGATGATCACAGGAATAAATCTATTACAGAAATGATGGGCAAATTATGAGCATCCAGCAAATATCTTATAACTAGAAACCATCAGCAGCATCTGACCGTCCACTAGGGGCGCACCGACGCCGCCCCCCCATCCATGTGTCCCGCCCCCTTTTCTACATACAGGGCCTTGGATTACAATGAGGGGGGGAGGGGGGTTTAAGCAAAGCACTCCGCCCCGATCCCCCCCAGTTGTGGGACAATAGCGAATGAATATTAATGCTATTTTCACGCTAAATCTCCTCCCTGCCAATCAGGAAGCAGGTCATGAGACCCGTTTCCTGATTGGCCAAAATATCAGGCGATTCCTCTCCAAGGATTATGGGGAGGGTGCGATTCCTCTCCAAGGATTACGGGGAGGATGCGATTCCTTTCCAAGGATTACGGGGAGGATGCGATTCCTTTCCAAGGATTACGGGGAGGGTGCGATTCCTTTCCAAGGTTTACGGGGAAGGTGCGATTCCTCTCCAAGGATTACGGGGAGGATGCGATTCCTCTCCAAGGATTACGGGGAGGGTGCGATTCCTCTCCGAGGATTACGGGGAGGGTGCGATTCCTCTACAAGGATTACGGGGAGGATACGATTCCTTTCCAAGGATTACGGGGAGGATGCGATTCCTTTCCAAGGATTACGGGGAGGGTGCGATTCCTTTACAAGGTTTACGGGGAGGGTGCGATTCCTCTCCGAGGATTACGGGGAGGGTGCGATTCCTCTCCAAGGATTACGGGGAGGGTGCGATTCCTCTCCGAGGATTACGGGGAGGGTGCGATTCCTCTCCAAGGATTACGGGGAGGATGCGATTCCTCTCCAAGGATTACGGGGAGGATGCGATTCCCTTCCAAGGATTACGGGGAGGGTGCGATTCCTTTACAAGGATTACGGGGAGGGTGCGATTCCTCTCCAAGGATTACGGGGAGGATGCGATTCCCTTCCAAGGATTACGGGGAGGGTGCGATTCCTCTCCAAGGATTACGGGGAGGGTGCGATTCCTTTCCGAGGATTACGGGGAGGGTGCGATTCCTTTCCAAGGATTACGGGGAGGGTGCGATTCCTTTCCGAGGATTACGGGGAGGGTGCGATTCCTCTCCGAGGATTACGGGGAGGATGCGATTCCCTTCCAAGGATTATGGGGAGGGTGCGATTCCTCTCCAAGAATTACGGGGAGGGTGCGATTCCTCTCCAAGGATTACGGGGAGGGTGCGATTCCTTTCCGAGGATTACGGGGAGGGTGCGATTCCTCTCCAAGGATTACGGGGAGGATGCGATTCCCTTCCAAGGATTACGGGGAGGGTGCGATTCCTTTCCGAGGATTACGGGGAGGATGCGATTCCTCTCCAAGGATTACGGGGAGGATGCGATTCCCTTCCAAGGATTACGGGGAGGGTGCGATTCCTCTCCAAGGATTACGGGGAGGATGCGATTCCCTTCCAAGGATTACGGGGAGGGTGCGATTCCTCTCCAAGGATTACGGGGAGGGTGCGATTCCTCTCCAAGGATTACGGGGAGGATGCGATTCCTCTCCAAGGATTACGGGGAGGGTGCGATTCCTCTCCAAGGATTACGGGGAGGGTGCGATTCCTTTCCAAGGATTACGGGGAGGGTGCGATTCCTTTCCGAGGATTACGGGGAGGGTGCGATTCCTCTCCAAGGATTACGGGGAGGGTGCGATTCCCTTCCAAGGATTACGGGGAGGGTGCGATTCCTCTCCAAGGATTACGGGGAGGGTGCGATTCCTCTCCAAGGATTACGGGGAGGATGCGATTCCCTTCCAAGGATTACGGGGAGGGTGCGATTCCTTTACAAGGATTACGGGGAGGGTGCGATTCCTCTCCAAGGATTACGGGGAGGGTGCGATTCCCTTCCAAGGATTACGGGGAGGGTGCGATTCCTCTCCAAGGATTACGGGGAGGGTGCGATTCCTTTCCGAGGATTACGGGGAGGGTGCGATTCCTTTCAAAGGATTACGGGGAGGGTGCGATTCCTTTCCAAGGATTACGGGGAGGGTGCGATTCCTCTCCAAGGATTACGGGGAGGATGCGATTCCCTTCCAAGGATTACGGGGAGGGTGCGATTCCTCTCCAAGGATTACGGGGAGGATGCGATTCCCTTCCAAGGATTACGGGGAGGGTGCGATTCCTCTCCAAGGATTACGGGGAGGATGCGATTCCCTTCCAAGGATTATGGGGAGGGTGCGATTCCTCTCCAAGGATTACGGGGAGGGTGCAATTCCTTTCCGAGGATTACGGGGAGGGTGCGATTCCTCTCCAAGGATTACGGGGAGGATGCGATTCCCTTCCAAGGATTACGGGGAGGGTGCGATTCCTCTCCAAGGATTACGGGGAGGATGCGATTCCCTTCCAAGGATTATGGGGAGGGTGCGATTCCTCTCCAAGGATTACGGGGAGGGTGCGATTCCTTTCCGAGGATTACGGGGAGGGTGCGATTCCTCTCCAAGGATTACGGGGAGGATGCGATTCCCTTCCAAGGATTATGGGGAGGGTGCGATTCCCTTCCAAGGATTACGGGGAGGGTGCGATTCCTCTCCAAGGATTACGGGGAGGATGCGATTCCCTTCCAAGGATTACGGGGAGGGTGCGATTCCTCTCCAAGGATTACGGGGAGGGTGCGATTCCTCTCCGAGGATTACGGGGAGGGTGCGATTCCTCTCCAAGGATTACGGGGAGGATGCGATTCCCTTCCAAGGATTACGGGGAGGGTGCGATTCCTTTCCAAGGATTACGGGGAGGGTGCGATTCCTCTCCAAGGATTACGGGGAGGATGCGATTCCCTTCCAAGGATTACGGGGAGGGTGCGATTCCTCTCCAAGGATTACGGGGAGGGTGCGATTCCTTTCCGAGGATTACGGGGAGGGTGCGATTCCTTTCCAAGGATTACGGGGAGGGTGCGATTCCTTTCCAAGGATTACGGGGAGGGTGCGATTCCTCTCCAAGGATTACGGGGAGGGTGCGATTCCTCTCCAAGGATTACGGGGAGGATGCGATTCCCTTCCAAGGATTACGGGGAGGGTGCGATTCCTCTCCAAGGATTACGGGGAGGGTGCGATTCCTCTCCAAGGATTACGGGGAGGATGCGAGATTACGGGGAGGGTGCGATTCCTCTCCAAGGATTACGGGGAGGGTGCGATTCCTTTCCGAGGATTACGGGGAGGGTGCGATTCCTCTCCAAGGATTACGGGGAGGGTGCGATTCCCTTCCAAGGATTACGGGGAGGATGCGATTCCTCTCCAAGGATTACGGGGAGGGTGCGATTCCTCTCCAAGGATTACGGGGAGGATGCGATTCCCTTCCAAGGATTACGGGGAGGATGCGATTCCTTTACAAGGATTACGGGGAGGGTGCGATTCCTCTCCAAGGATTACGGGGAGGGTGCGATTCCTTTCCAAGGATTACGGGGAGGGTGCGATTCCTGTCCAAGGATTACGGGGAGGGTGCGATTCCTGTCCAAGGATTACGGGGAGGGTGCGATTCCTCTCCAAGGATTACGGGGAGGGTGCGATTCCTTTCCGAGGATTACGGGGAGGATGCGATTCCTCTCCAAGGATTACGGGGAGGATGCGATTCCTTTACAAGGATTACGGGGAGGGTGCGATTCCTCTCCAAGGATTACGGGGAGGATGCGATTCCCTTCCAAGGATTACGGGGAGGGTGCGATTCCTCTCCAAGGATTACGGGGAGGGTGCGATTCCTTTCCAAGGATTACGGGGAGGGTGCGATTCCTTCCAAGGATTACGGGGAGGGTGCGATTCCTTTCGAGGATTACGGGGAGGGTGCGATTCCTCTCCAAGGATTACGGGGAGGATGCGATTCCCTTCCAAGGATTATGGGGAGGGTGCGATTCCTCTCCAAGGATTACGGGGAGGATGCGATTCCCTTCCAAGGATTACGGGGAGGGTGCGATTCCTCTCCAAGGATTACGGGGAGGATGCGATTCCCTTCCAAGGATTACGGGGAGGGTGCGATTCCTCTCCAAGGATTACGGGGAGGGTGCGATTCCTTTCCGAGGATTACGGGGAGGGTGCGATTCCTCTCCAAGGATTACGGGGAGGATGCGATTCCCTTCCAAGGATTATGGGGAGGGTGCGATTCCTCTCCAAGGATTACGGGGAGGATGCGATTCCCTTCCAAGGATTACGGGGAGGGTGCGATTCCTCTCCAAGGATTACGGGGAGGGTGCGATTCCTTTCCAAGGATTACGGGGAGGGTGCGATTCCTCTCCAAGGATTACGGGGAGGGTGCGATTCCCTTCCAAGGATTACGGGGAGGGTGCGATTCCTCTCCAAGGATTACGGGGAGGATGCGATTCCTCTCCAAGGATTACGGGGAGGGTGCGATTCCTCTCCAAGGATTACGGGGAGGGTGCGATTCCTCTCCGAGGATTACTGGGAGGGTGCGATTCCTCTCCAAGGATTACGGGGAGGGTGCGATTCCTCTCCAAGGATTACGGGGAGGGTGCGATTCCTCTCCAAGGATTACGGGGAGGGTGCGATTCCTCTCCAAGGATTACGGGGAGGGTGCGATTCCTCTCCAAGGATTACGGGGAGGGTGCGATTCCTCTCCAAGGATTACGGGGAGGGTGCGATTCCTCTCCAAGGATTACGGGGAGGGTGCGATTCCTCTCCAAGGATTACGGGGAGGATGCGATTCCTCTCCAAGGATTACGGGGAGGGTGCGATTCCTCTCCAAGGATTACGGGGAGGGTGCGATTCCTCTCCAAGGATTACGGGGAGGGTGCGATTCCTCTCCAAGGATTACGGGGAGGGTGCGATTCCTCTCCAAGGATTACGGGGAGGGTGCGATTCCTCTCCAAGGATTACGGGGAGGGTGCGATTCCTCTCCAAGGATTACGGGGAGGGTGCGATTCCTCTCCAAGGATTACGGGGAGGGTGCGATTCCTCTCCAAGGATTACGGGGAGGGTGCGATTCCTCTCCAAGGATTACGGGGAGGATGCGATTCCCTTCCAAGGATTACGGGGAGGGTGCGATTCCTCTCCAAGGATTACGGGGAGGGTGCGATTCCTCTCCAAGGATTACGGGGAGGGTGCGATTCCTCTCCAAGGATTACGGGGAGGGTGCGATTCCTCTCCAAGGATTACGGGGAGGGTGCGATTCCTCTCCAAGGATTACGGGGAGGGTGCGATTCCTCTCCAAGGATTACGGGGAGGGTGCGATTCCTCTCCAAGGATTACGGGGAGGGTGCGATTCCTCTCCAAGGATTACGGGGAGGGTGCGATTCCTTTCCAAGGATTACGGGGAGGGTGCGATTCCTCTCCAAGGATTACGGGGAGGGTGCGATTCCTCTCCAAGGATTACGGGGAGGGTGCGATTCCAATCCAAGGATTACGGGGAGGGTGCGATTCCTCTCCAAGGATTACGGGGAGGGTGCGATTCCTCTCCAAGGATTACGGGGAGGGTGCGATTCCTCTCCAAGGATTACGGGGAGGGTGCGATTCCTCTCCAAGGATTACGGGGAGGGTGCGATTCCTCTCCAAGGATTACGGGGAGGGTGCGATTCCTCTCCAAGGATTACGGGGAGGGTGCGATTCCTCTCCAAGGATTACGGGGAGGGTGCGATCCTCCAAGGATTACGGGGAGGGTGCGATTCCTCTCCAAGGATTACGGGGAGGGTGCGATTCCACTCCAAGGATTACGGGGAGGGTGCGATTCCTCTCCAAGGATTACGGGGAGGATGCGATTCCTCTCCAAGGATTACGGGGAGGGTGCGATTCCTCTCCAAGGATTACGGGGAGGGTGCGATTCCTCTCCAAGGATTACGGGGAGGATGCGATTCCTCTCCAAGGATTACGGGGAGGGTGCGATTCCTCTCCAAGGATTACGGGGAGGGTGCGATTCCTATCCAAGGATTACGGGGAGGGTGCGATTCCTCTCCAAGGATTACGGGGAGGGTGCGATTCCTCTCCAAGGATTACGGGGAGGCTGCGATTCCTCTCCAAGGATTACGGGGAGGGTGCGATTCCTCTCCAAGGATTACGGGGAGGGTGCGATTCCTCTCCAAGGATTACGGGGAGGATGCGATTCCTCTCCAAGGATTACGGGGAGGGTGCGATTCCTCTCCAAGGATTACGGGGAGGGTGCGATTCCTCTCCAAGGATTACGGGGAGGGTGCGATTCCTCTCCAAGGATTACGGGGAGGGTGCGATTCCTCTCCAAGGATTACGGGGAGGGTGCGATTCCTCTCCAAGGATTACGGGGAGGGTGCGATTCCTCTCCAAGGATTACGGGGAGGGTGCGATTCCTCTCCAAGGATTACGGGGAGGGTGCGATTCCTCTCCAAGGATTACGGGGAGGGTGCGATTCCTCTCCAAGGATTACGGGGAGGGTGCGATTCCTCTCCAAGGATTACGGGGAGGGTGCGATTCCTCTCCAAGGATTACGGGGAGGGTGCGATTCCTCTCCCAGGATTACGGGGAGGGTGCGTTTCCTCTCCGAGGATTACGGGGAGGGTGCGATTCCTCTCCGAGGATTACGGGGAGGGTGCGATTCCTCTCCAAGGATTACGGGGAGGATGCGATTCCTTTTATCAGGCGGTGATGAATACGATGTTTTTCTTTCTTGTATTTTAATGCGCAGATCTTCGGGTCTCTCCGATTTCACAGCATGAAATTAATATTTTTCAATAAACATCCCTTTCTATGAATGGAAATATTAGCACTGATTATAGACCTCCAGTCCTCCGGGGGGAGTCTATTCTGCTCTCTGCGGGAAGCCGGAGATCAGAAAATGAAAATATATGAAATTTCTGCGTCTGCAGAGGAACTCCCGATATTTGGTGACAGCCGTGGGGGCAGCAAACCCCGGCAGGATTCTGTGCGCTCACCAATAGTATTACACATGGGTCCGACCAATGAAGAGACCAGATCGTGCAGTGCCAGATTCCAACAGCAGATGGCGCTGCAGGTAAGCTTGTACCTCAGTCATCGCGACAATCTCCTTTAACCACTTGTCTACCGGAGCAATTATTTTGCTAGAAATTACTCTAACCCCCCCCCATGCAAAGCAATTATATGAAAGCAGAGACCCTGGAGAATAAAAATGGAAGTTGCAATTTTTTTTATGGAGCACCATATTGGCGCAGCTATTTTTCAAATGCATGGATGAAAATCAACGAAGAGACCATATCGTGCGATGCCAGATTCCACCAGCAGATGGCGCTGCAGGTAAACTTGTACCCGAGGACTGTCATCCTGAGGACCCCATTTAACCACTTGTCTACCGGAGCAATATTTTTTTTGCCAGAAATGACTAAACCCCCCAAAACCAATGAAGAGACCATATCAGGCAATACCAGATTCCACCAGCAGATGGCGCTGCAAGTAAACTTGTACCAGGAGGACTGTCATTGTTATGATCTCCTTTAACCACTTGTCTACCGGAGCAATTATTTTGCTAGAAATTACTCTAACCCCCCCCCCCCCCCCACAAAGCAATTATATATTTTCTAAAAGCCGAGACCCTGGAGAACAAAATGGAAGTTGCAATTTTTTTATGGAGCACGATATTGGCGCAGCTATTTTTAAATACATGGATGAGAATCAATGAAGAGACCATATCGTGTAATGCCAGATTCCATCAGCAGATGGCGCTGCAGGTAAACTTGTACCAGAAGACTGTCAGTCGGCCGACCCCATTTAACCACTTGTCTACCAGAGCAATTTTTTTTTGCCAGAAATGACATTAAACCCCCCCAAAACCAATAAAGAGACCAGATCATGCAATGCCAGATTCCACCAGCAGATGGCGCTGCAGTTAAGCACGTACCCGAGGACTGTCATCCTGTGGACCTCCTTTAACCACTTGTCTACTGGAGCAATTATTTTCCTAGAAACTACTCTAAACCTCCCTGCAAAGCAAATTATATATTTTCTGAAAGCAGAGTCCCTGGAGAATAAAATGGAAGTGGCAATTTTTTTCATGGAGCACGATATTGGTGCAGCTATTTTTCAAATGCATGGATGAGAACCAATGAAGAGACCATATCATGCAATGCCAGATTCCACCAGCAGATGTCGCTGCATGCAAGCTTGTGCCCGAGGACTGTCAGTCAGCCGACCCCATTTAACCACTTGTCTACCGGAGCAATATTTTTTTTGCCAGAAATGACTAAACCCCCCAAAACCAATGAAGAGACCATATCAGGCAATACCAGATTCCACCAGCAGATGGCGCTGCAGGTAAGCTTGTACCCGAGGACTGTCATTGTTATGATCTCCTTTAACCACTTGTCTACTGGAGCAATTATTTTCCTAGAAACTACTCTAACCCCCCCCCCCCCCCCCCCACCACCCCCGCAAAGCAATTATATATTTTCTGAAAGCAGAGACCCTGGAGAATAAAATGGCAGTTGCAATTTTTTTTATGGAGCGCGATATTGGCGCAGCTATTTTTCAAATGCATATTTCAGAAAAAAAAATTAAATGAATTTTAATGCAAACAAACACAATATTATGTGTATGTAAACCTACATATGCTCATGCGTGAATTGGGGTGTGTACATGGGCAACGGGGGTGTTTTAATTTTATTTTTCCTTACTTTTTTTTTTATATATAATTGGTTTTATTTATTATTAAAAACAATAATAATAATAATCTTAAATGAACTTTATTGCTGTCACAAGAGGGCCACTAAGCCCCCTATATGTGATAGCATTGGCTGGTGACAGGTCCTCTTTGTAGAGCCAGCAGGGGGTCTGTTAGACTCTTTACGTCTCCTCTGCTTTGCAGTGCAGCTAATCAAGCACAGAATGGCAGTGGGATCACTTGGCAGGTGAGTCTGCCATAAGGTATATGGTGGGGGCATACTAGGAAATTGGGCTAAAAGCTCCAGGATTTTTGGAAACGAAGCCACAAGCTCTGTTAGGAATGAGCACCTGACAAAAACCAGAGATGCCGGGTGACCGGTCTGGGCCTGAGCCGTCACTCTGCTCTCCCGGCGTGTTCCGTCACAGCCGTGTCACTCCGGCCTCTCCGCACAGAATCAGCTGGAAGCCGTGTCATTGTGAATTTACTATTGCAGATCTGAGTCATCAGAAGGTGAGAAGAGACGATCGCCCTGATTTGTGTGGGCAAACCGCCGACCACCAAATCCAGGGGGACTAACCGGGATGTATATTCCTCCTCCCTAGAACCACTATATCCAGAAGTGCCCAGAGTCCCCCCCCCCTTACATCCAGGAGTGCCCAGCAGAGTCCCCCCTTACATTCATATGTGCCCAGCAGAGTCCCCCCTTACATCCAGAAGTGCTCAACAAAGTCCCCCCCCCCACTCTTACACATAGGAGTGACCATCAGAGTCCCCCTTACATCCTGGAGTGCCCAGCAAAGCCCCCCCTTACATATAGAAGAGCCCCCCCCTTAAACCCAGGAGTGCCCAACAGAGTCACCATTCCCGTTACACATAGGAGTGCCCATCAGAAACCCCCCTTACATTCATATTTGCCAAGCAGAGTCCCCCCTTACACCTAGGAGTGCCCAGCAGAATTCCCCCTTACGGTCATGTGACCAGCAGAGTCCCCCACTATATCTAGAAGTGCCCAATAGAGTCCCCCCCCTTACACATATGAATTCCCAACAGAGACCCCCCCCTTCCTCCTTACACCCAGGAGTGCCCAGCAGAGTCCTCTCTTACATTCATATGTGCCCAGCATAGTCCCCCCTACATTAATACCTGCCCAGCAGAGTCCCCCCTACATTCATATCTGCCCAGCAGAGTCCCCCCCTTACATCCAGAAGTGCTCAACAAAGTCCCCCTCCCTTACACATAGGAGTGCCCATCAGAGTCCCCCCTTACATCCTGGAATGCCCAGAAAAGCCCCCCCTTACATCTAGAAGAGCCCCCTCTTAAACCCAGGAGTGTCCAACAGAGTCACATTTCCCCTTACACCTAGGAGTGCCCAGCAGAATTTCACCTTACATTCATGTGACCAGCAGAGCCCCCCACTATATCTAGAAGTGCCCAATAGAGCCCCCCCCCCCTTTACACATAGGATTGCCCAACAGAGTCCCCCCACCTTCCTCCTAGGAGTACCCAGCAGAATTCCCCCTTAAATTTATATGTGCCCAGCAAAGTCCCCCCTTACATTCATATGTGCCTAGCAGAGTCCCCCCTTACATCCAGAAGTCCCTGCCCCCCCTTACACCTAGGAATGCCCAACAGAGCCCCCCCCCCCCACCTCCCACCTTACACCCAGGAGTGCCCAGCAGAGTCTCCCCTTACATTGATATGTGCCCAGCAGTGTCCCCCCTACATTGATCTGAATGATCTGTGTTGGGGACTCAGGAAGGGTCAAATCTGTCTGACTGCCGGTGAATGTTCCGCTCTCCCAGCTAGGCCGGGGTTCCTGCAGGCCAGATAAAAGCTTGTAGGGAGCCGGTTTTGGTCGTTTAGGGACTCCTGTGTTCTAACCCCCAAAAAATATGAAATAAAGGTGATCCGCATTATGCTCCGGAAACAGTACACCGGCATCGTTGCCCTCAGCGAACACCAGGGGAGTGGACGTGCATTCAGCATGGCTTCTGGTGTGAACAAGCCCTTAAGGTCTGACCCAGCCAGACTTGGATAGAATGAACGAGGGGTTAGAACCTCTGTGGACTTTCTAGTGCTGCCCGTGTACCATTTGGGTGTTCCTCTTCATTCGATGAGTGTCACACAACAGGAAGTAAGGGAAAATCCTCCTAATGGACACACAGGCAGCAATAAAAGAAAGGTTTACCATAGGATTGGATGGCTGTGTCCCCATGAGGGAGATTTGCCCTCACTTCCTGTCCGCTCCGGCACACATGTGCACCACAACGCATGGTAATGCTCTACCTGGTCCTCTGCATTGCCAGAAATAGCGCAGTCCTTCTTTTGGACACTTAGGCGGAATGCTGACCGTTCATTTGAAACCCTTTTTACCTGAAAATACTTCCTGCTAAAAATCCATTCCCAAGGCATCCAATTTGCTTCCTGAATGAGTGGATACAATGTAACAAATGTATTATTTATAATATGACCACATAGTGAACTCCTCTTCCTCACCATTGGATAGGAAAAGAGTGCGCTCCATGTGCCAACTGTGCACAATGGTCATTGAGTTAGGAGGCCACTAGTGGGAGCCAAACTCCACCATACGGCACATCTCCATGTGTTGGGGGCAGGAAATACAAAAGTCGTGTGCAGAACTGTCATTTCCTCGGCAGCACTGGACCTGGAGTTTGGATCTTGATGGTTGTTCAGGAGAAAATCATCAACAGAGACCACAGCAAACGTGTGTTAAATCCCACGTTTTACCCGTGTTCCTGCAATGTATGGTACAAAGCTGGAGATGGGCTTCTCCGGGAGGCCCATTGACCACAAAGGTTTCTACTAAGCAAGGTACAGCTGTATTTTTTATGCTGACAAGCATAGCAAGCAGACGCCTCCATCATACGGGGCAGCCGAGGCCCACGCCTCCATCATAGGGGGCAGCGGAGAACCACAGCTCCATCATAGAGGGCAGCAAATGTCCACACCTGAGAGCAGGTTACACCTCCATCAAAGAGAGCAGAGGAGGTCCACACCTCCATCATAGAGAGCAGAGGAGGTCCACACCTCCATCATAGAGAGCAGAGGAGGTCCACACCTCCATCATAGAGAGCAGAGGAGGTCCACACCTCCATCATAGAGAGCAGAGGAGGTCCACACCTCCATCATAGAGAGCAGAGGAGGTCCACACCTCCATCATAGAGAGCAGAGGAGGTCCACACCTCCATCATAGAGAGCAGAGGAGGTCCACACCTCCATCATAGAGAGCAGAGGAGGTCCACACCTCCATCATAGAAAGCAGCAAATGTCCACACCTGAGAGCAGGTTACACCTCCATCAAAGAGAGCAGAGGAGGTCCACACCTCCATCATAGAGAGCAGAGGAGGTCCACACCTCCATCATAGAGAGCAGAGGAGGTCCACACCTCCATCATAGAGAGCAGAGGAGGTCCACACCTCCATCAGAGAGAACAGAGGAGGTCCACACCTCCATCAGAGAGAACTGAGGAGGTCCACACCTCCATCATAGAGAACAGAGGAGGTCCACACCTCCATCATAGAGAGCAACAAATGTCCACACCTGAGAGCAGGTTACACCTCCATCAAAGAGAGCAGAGGAGGTCCACACCGCCATCATAGAGAGCAGAGGAGGTCCACACCTCCATCATAGAAAGCAGAGGAGGTCCACACCTCCATCATAGAAAGCAGAGGAGGTCCACCACTCCATTATAGAGAGCAGAGGAGGTCGACACCTCCATCATAGAGAGCAGAGGAGGTCCACACCTCCATTATAGAGAGCAACAAATGTCCACACCTGAGAGCAGGGTAGGTCCACACCTCCATCATAGAGAGCAGATGAGGTCCACACCATCATAGAAAGCAGAGGAGGTCCACACCTTCATCAAAGAGAGCAGAGGAGGTCCACACCTCCATCATAGAGAGCAGAGGAGGTCCACACCTCCATCATAGAGAGCAGAGGAGGTCCACACCTCCATCATAGAGAGCAGAGGAGGTCCACACCGCCATCATAGAGAGCAGAGGAGGTCCACACCTCCATCATAGAGAGCAGAGGAGGTCCACACCTCCATCATAGAGAGCAGAGGAGGTCCACACCTCCATCATAGAAAGCAGCAAATGTCCACACCTGAGAGCAGGTTACACCTCCATCAAAGAGAGCAGAGGAGGTCCACACCTCCATCATAGAGAGCAGAGGAGGTCCACACCTCCATCATAGAGAGCAGAGGAGGTCCACACCTCCATCAGAGAGAACAGAGGAGGTCCACACCTCCATCAGAGAGAACAGAGGAGGTCCACACCTCCATCATAGAGAACAGAGGAGGTCCACACCTCCATCATAGAGAACAGAGGAGGTCCACACCTCCATCATAGAGAGCAACAAATGTCCACACCTGAGAGCAGGTTACACCTCCATCAAAGAGAGCAGAGGAGGTCCACACCGCCAGCATAGAGAGCAGAGGAGGTCCACACCTCCATCATAGAAAGCAGAGGAGGTCCACACCTCCATCATAGAAAGCAGAGGAGGTCCACCACTCCATTATAGAGAGCAGAGGAGGTCGACACCTCCATCATAGAGAGCAGAGGAGGTCCACACCTCCATCATAGAGAGCAACAAATGTCCACACCTGAGAGCAGGGTAGGTCCACACCTCCATCATAGAGAGCAGATGAGGTCCACACCATCATAGAAAGCAGAGGAGGTCCACACCTTCATCAAAGAGGGCAGAGGAGGTCTACACCTCCATCATAGAGAGCAGCAGAGGTCCACACCACCATCATAGAAAGCAGAGGAGGTCCACACCTCCATCATAGAAAGCAGAGGAAGTCCACACCTCCATCATAGAAAGCAGAGGAGGTCCACACCTCCATCATAGAGATTAGCAGAGGTCTACACCTCCATCATAGAGATCAGCGGAAGTCCACACCGCCATCATAGAGAGCAGCGGAGGTCCACACCTCCATCATAGAGATTAGCAGAGGTCTACACCTCCATCATAGAGATCAGCGGAAGTCCACACCGCCATCATAGAGAGCAGAGGAGGTCCACACCTCCATCATAGAAAGCAGAGGAGGTCCACACCTCCATCACAGAGAGCAGAAGAGGTCCACACCTCCATCATAGAGAGCAGCGGAGCTCCACACCTCCATCATAGAAAGCAGAAGAGCTCCACACCACCATCATAGAGATTAGCGGAGGTCCACACCTCCATCATAGAGAGCAGAAGAGGTCCACACCTCCATCATAGAGAGCAGAGGAGGTCTGCACCTCCATCATAGAAAGCAGAGGAGGTCCACACCGCCATCATAGAAAGCAGAGGAGGGCCACACCACCATCATAGAGATTAGCGGAGGTCCACACCACCATCATAAAGAACAGATTAGGTTAGGGCACTAATACCCTGGCTGCAGTATGGACCCGCTACAAGTATGCAGAATAAGAGGTCAGAGCTCTGGACCAGGGTCAGAGCCATCAAGCCATGAAAGCCAGGCAGCTAGCATTTTCAGAGACTGTAGTAGCCTCTATATTACTCCATTTTCCTCTCAAACTGCAATGCCGCTATAAAGTATGTGTTGGCCTTTCAGCATCTTGCCTGTTAACAGGTGGTGGTGGGGGGGATGGGGGTCAGTTCCCAAAAGACCTTCCTATAGGTGTAAAATTTCACAGTATTGATCGTATTCCTTGCCCCTCCAGATGTTTCATCTCCTGAACGGCATTCACAAAGACGGCGCGGGTCAAAGATGAATGGCTATCATATAACACCAATTATGATGAGGATTATTATAACAACGCCAAAGTGGACGGTCAGGCTGGCTGTGCCGCGCCGCAGCGGAAACTACACAATTTGGTCACCTGACCGTCCCACCTACTATGTGACCACAAGGGAGTGTAAAGTCGCTTTAAAGTCGCACTTGAAACTGTGCTACCTTGGAGTTGCACTGGTATGAATGGAGCCTCACTCTGGGGTGTGCAGTGATATGCCACCTGTGCAGCGCAATCAATGTTTTTTATGTAGGTGCCCCCCACCATGTGTTTGCATTCGTATGGATGTGTATGTGGGGGGTTTAGCATTTTTTTTTGGGGGGGGGGGGGAGTGTTACATGCTAGGGTGCAACTCTCATTTTTTTTTACACTTTTTCACTAAACTTATTTTTTATCACATGGGGACCAAAAGTCCCCTATGTGATACTCTCTTGTTGTGACAGGTCTATTAGACCCCTAGTGGTCTCCCCTGGTCTATTAGACCCCTGGTGGTCTCCCCTGGTCTATTAGACCCCTGGTGGTCTCCCCTGGTCTATTAGACCCCTGACGGTCTCCCCTGGTCTATTAGACCCCTGACGGTCTCCCCTGGTCTATTAGACCCCTGACGGTCTCCCCTGGTCTATTAGACCCCTGACGGTTTCCTCTGGTCTATTAGACCCCTGACGGTTTCCTCTGGTCTATTAGACCCCTGACGGTTTCCTCTGGTCTTTTAGACCCCTGACGGTCTCCTCTGGTCTTTTAGACCCCTGATGGTCTCCTCTGGTCTATTAGACCCCTGACGGTCTCCCCTGGTCTATTAGACCCCTGACGGTCTCCCCTGGTCTATTAGACCCCTGACGGTCTCCCCTGGTCTATTAGATCCCTGACGGTCTCCCCTGGTCTATTAGACCCCTGACGGTTTCCTCTGGTCTTTTAGACCCCTGATGGTCTCCTCTGGTATTTTAGACCCCTGATGGTCTCCTCTGGTCTTTTAGACCCCTGATGGTCTCCTCTGGTCTATTAGACCCCTTATGGTCTATTAGACCCCTGATGATCTCCTCTGGTCTATTAGACCCCTGATTGTCTCCTCTGGTCTATTAGACCCCTGATGGTTTCCTCTGGTCTATTAGACCCCTGATGGTCTCCTCTGGTCTATTAGACCCCTGATGGTCTCCTCTGGTCTTTTAGACCCCTGATGGTCTCCTCTGGTCTTTTAGACCCCTGATGGTCTCCTCTGGTCTATTAGACCCCTGATGGTCTCCTCTGGTCTATTAGACCCCTGATGGTTTCCTCTGGTCTTTTAGACCCCTGATGGTCTCCTCTGGTCTTTTAGACCCCTGATGGTCTCCCCTGTGTCAGGGCTGGGCTCAGCCCTTCCTTCTCAAAGCTGGCCGCTAAGCTGTCGGCTAATTGCCAGCTCCTTTCTCTCCACAGTGACTAAGCTGTTGGTGATATCCTGCTCGTCAGTCCTGCCTACTTAAGCCCTCCAGTCCAGATGATCTCTGCCTTCGCCTTGGTCACATCTCTAGAGATGCTCTCCTGTGTTCCTGTTAAAGACTTGCTTGGCTGACGTTCCTTCTGGCTACAGATCCTGCTTGCTGTTCTACTACGCTCATCTCTGGCTCCCTGATGTTTTGGCTTGTCTGACTATCCGTTCCGGTTCCTGAACTCTGGCTATATTTTGACTACGTTTACTCTGTTTACCTTTTTCATTATTATTAAACAAAGTGTGATTTAAATGTACTCCTGTCTCAGTCTGATTCATGGTTTCTGACCATAGGCGAAGGCCATGAATTCAGAAGATGCAGTCATTCCACTTGTTGGTAATATTTCTTCCGGATTGGATGAGCAGGATCACCACATGGATCAGTTTGCCATGGCGTTACAAACGCTCCTGAATCTCCCACTGTGGCTGCCCTGATGCAACCTGTGGTGCAGGCTGTCCCTGCTGCTGCTCCAGTCTCTGTGCAGGCACCCGCCTTGAGTATTACCTCTATAAGAGGTATGTCTGGTTCCGCTCCGCTTCCCCAGTGATTTGAGATATACTTTGAGATGCTGCCCCAGGCGTTTGCCACGGACAGAAGCAAAGTAGGTTTTGTGATATCTTTGCTTTCTGAGAGAGCCTTGGCCTGGGCAAACCCTCTATGGGAGACGCAAAAACCTGTTGTCTTGAGTTACCCTGAGTTTGTGACTTCTGCTGCCAAGTGCCTCATGTCCACCCACTCAGAGCCATTCATAACTGCATGCACGTGCAGTGCCCCCTCCTCTGCACCCGCTCAGGACATTCATAACTGCATGCACGTGCAGTGTCCTCTCCCCTGCAGCCGCTCAGAGCCATTCATAACTGCATGCACGTGCAGTGTCCTCTCCCCTGTAGCCGCTCAGAGCCATTCATAACTGCACGCAGGTGCAGTGTCTTCTCCCCTGCAGCCGCTCAGCCATTCATAACTGCATGCACGTGCAGTGCCCTCTCCCCTGCAGCTGCTCAGAGCCATTCAAAACTGCATGCACGTGCAGTGCCCTCTCCCCTGCAGCTGCTCAGAGCCATTCATAACTGCATGCACATGCAGTATCCTTTGCCCTGCAGCCGCTCAGAACCATTCATAACTGCATGCACGTGCAGTGCCCTCTCCCCTGCAGCTGCTCAGAGCCATTCATAACTGCATGCACGTGCAGTGCCCTCTCCCCTGCAGCTGCTCAGAGCCATTCATAACTGCATGCACGTGCAGTGCCCTCTCCCCTGCAGCCGCTCAGAGCCATTCATAACTGCATGCACGTGCAGTGCCCTCTCCTCTAGCTGAACGCCACCAGAAAATACTGCAGCTGTGCTAAAGTCAGATCACCCACCGCAGTCACATTTCATTCAGCACCCGCCTTCGTCTCTGGCCAGCTCACTCTTTCTTTGGCCTTCCCTTCTCCCTGCATCAGTGATGATTCTGCGGTCCGGGCAGAACTGGGAAAACCGGCTTTGTGTGCTATCGTGGCTGAGCCATTGGTTCCCCCTCCCCCCCTTCAAAAAATAAACAGTAGACGGGATGGCGGGGCTGCGCCCTTTGTATCCCTTGCAAAGCTTCATTTTTAAAAAAATTTGCCCCTGGGTGTGTACCGCACACCAGATGAAATTTCAAATCAGGAAAGAAACACTTGCGGTCTGTGCATTTAGGCTAAGTTTACACATGCAGCTGTTCCTGCTACATCTGCGGTGGATCGCTTTTCAGAGGTGTTTGACAGATGGTGAGGAGGTGATATGTCGCCTCTTCACTGCCTGTTTTAACTCTATAAAATCCAGTCACTCTTTACTACCTAATTTAACTGTATGAAAGCCAATCCCCCTCACTGCCACTGTCGCAGCGCGGCCCCATTGGCTTAAATGGGATGCAATCGGCAGCAGTGGGTCAATTCTTTGGGGAAAAAAAAAAAAAGACACTTTCATGAATTAAAAAAAAAAACTAAACAGTAAAGTTAGCCAAATTTTTTTTGTATAATGTGAAAGATGATGTCACGCCGAGTAAATAGATACCCAACATGTCATGCTTTAAAATTGCGCACAGGCGCGGAATGGCAAAAAACTACAGTACCTAAAAATCTCCATAGGCGAAGCTTTAAAAAAATACTGTAACGGTTACCAGGTTAGAGTTACAGAGGAGGTATTTTGCTAGAATTATTGCTCTCGCTCTGACGATCGCGGCGATACCTCACATGTGTGGTGCGAACACCGTTTACATTTGCGGGCGTGACTTACGTATGCGTTTTCTTTGCGACGCGAGCCCCCTGGGGACGGGGGAAATATAAAATACAAACCATATACAACAATCGGATGCAGAGTAATAATATAAAAAAAAAAAAAAAATGTGAAAATTCTTACATTTTTATTTGTATCTTTTGTAGCCAATAATATGCCTTACAGTCCTGAAGAAGCCCGATAGCGAAACATGTAGAGCCCAACACGCATTGTTATATCTACTCAAGCTTTATATGCACAATATTGTTTCATTATGTTTTTTGATAATTTTTTATGTATTTCTGTATCCTTGAGAGTTAACCTCTGTTCAGTCTTTTTAATATTTTGATATCAATAAAATAGCTTTTATATAAAAATATATTCTTTGTTCATACCTGTGGCACCATAAAAAATCCCTCTTTGCAGTTCTCTATAAATTGTATATACAAGGGTGACTCCCAAAGGGTGACTTGGACATTGCAGCCTCCGATCAGTTTGTTAGCTTGGAGGTGGGGGAGTTCTTTGCCACCAAAGGCTATGGGGCTGTGTGTTTCTATTGATGCATACAGTGCAGGGAGACACAACTATATACAAGGGTGACTCCAAAGGGGGCTTGGACATTGCAATCTATGGTCAGTTTGTTAGCTTGGAAGGGGGGGGGGGTTCTTTGCCATCCTAGTTTATGAGGCTGTGCGTTTCTATTGATGCACACAGCATAGAGAGACACAAGTCTAGTCCCCGCATACAGGGGTGACTCCATAGGATGCTTGGACAGTGCAATCTCCAGTCAGCCCTGTTAGCTCGGAGAATGGAGGGGGGAGGAGCAGTAAGGCTATGGGGCTGTGTGTTTCTATTGATGCACACAGTGCAGAGAGACACAACTATATACAAGGGTGACTCCAAAGGGGGCTTGGACATTGCAGTCGCCGGTCAGTTTGTTAGCTTTGGGGGCGGGGGACCGGGGAGTTCTTTGCCATCCTAGTTTATGAGGCTGTGCGTTTCCATTGAGGCACACAGCGTAGAGAGACACAACTCTATACAAGGGTGACTCCATAGGATGCTTTGTGAGATGAATCGCAGCCACGACCGCCCCAATATAGGAATTTAAATAAAATGTAAAAAAAATAAAATGATAATCTTGGTGATCTGCCAGCTGGAACAATTTCAGGCTCTGTCCAGGAAGGGGTTAACCCCCCGGCCTCCTGTGATTGGATCAGAATTGTAGCTTTGCTTAAACAGATCCACATGTTACAAAGTGTCACTGTATATTGCTGGGCGCACTTTCATCTGTGGCCACCAGGGGCAGCCGAGGCAAGCTGTCTGGTCCCCTAGCAGCAGTCAGGTCCAGACAAGCTGCCAACCATCCTATTGGCTGCACACAGGGCCTGCTCCCTGCACAAGAGGGCATTGTGGGTAGTGATATGCAAATGAGCAGAACAAGCTGCCTGTTGTGTGTGCAGGGATCAGTCCTCAGCACAGGCACCAGGCGGGCAGCACTCACACAGCTCTCAGCCAGCTGCTCCATTCAGCTGGGACTGTGAGAGCTCATTAATGGCAGGCCTGGAGAACACTCATCTATTATGTATGACTTCCAATGAGCAGCCTTCAGAGACACTACAGGTACCAGCATGCCTCTACTGGCACTGAACTCAGCTTTCCTCTCCAATGTCTGAGAACTACAAGTCCCAACATGTACCATCAGCTTTTTTCCAACATATAAGAACTAAGTCCCAGTATGCACCATCAGCTCTTCTGCACAGTTAAAGTACTAAAAGTCCCAGCATGCACCGCCAGCTTCTCTCCAACATCAGAACTACAAGTACCAGGATACACCACCATCTTCTCTCCATAATCAGAGGACTACAAGTCCCAGCATGCACTGCCAGCTTCTCTCCAACATCAGAGTACTACAAGTACCAGGATACACCGCCATCTTCTCTCCATAATCAGAGTACTACAAGTCCCAGCATGCACTGCCAGCTTCTCTCCAACAGAGAACTACAAGTCCCAGCATGCACTGCCAGCTTCTCTCCAACAGAGAACTACAAGTCCCAGCATGCACCACCAGCTTCTCTCCAACATCAGAACTACAAGCACCAGGATACACCACCATCTTCTCTCCATAAATCAGAGGACTACAAGTCCCAGCATGCACTGCCAGCTTCTCTCCAACATCAAAGAACTACAAGTCGCAGCATGCACTGCCAGCTCCTCTCCAACATCATAACTACAAGTCCCAGCATGCACTGCTAGCTCCTCTCCAACATCAGAGAGCTATAAGTCCCAGCATGCACTGCCAGCTTCTCTCCAACAGAGAAATACAAGTCCCAGTATGCACTGCCAGACCCTCTCCAACATCAGAGAACTACAAGTCCCAGTATGCACTGCCAGACCCTCTCCAACATCAGAGAACTACAAGTCCCAGAATGCACCACCAGCTTCTCTCCAACATCATAACTACAAGTCCCAGCATGCACTGCCAGCTCCTCTCCAACATCAGAGAGCTATAAGTCCCAGCATGCACTGCCAGCTTCTCTCCAACAGAGAACTACAAGTCCCAGCATGCACTGCCAGACCCTCTCCAACATCAGAGAACTACAAGTCCCAGCATGCACCACCAGCTTCTGCAACATCAGACATCATCAGGATACACTACCAGCTTCTCTCCATAATCAGATTACTACAAGTCCCAGCATGCACCGCCAGCTTCTCTCCAACAGAGAACTACAAGCCCCAGCATGCATCGCCAGCTTCTCCAACATCAGAACTACAAGTCCCAGCATGCATCGCCAGCTTCTCTCCAACAGAGAACTACAAGCCCCAGCATGCATCGCCAGCTTCTCCAACATCAGAACTACAAGTCCCAGCATGCACTGCCAGCTTCTCTCCAACATCAGAACTACAAGTCCCAGCATGCACTGCCAGCTTCTCTCCAACATCAGAGAACTATAAGTCCCAGCATGCCCTGCCAGCTTCTCTCCAACATCAGAGAACTACAAGTCCCAGCATGCACCGCCAGCTTCTCGCCAACATCAGAGAACTACAAGTCCCAGCATGCACCGCCAGCTCCTCTCCAACATCAGAGAACTACAAGTCCCAGCATGTTCCACACAAGCCTCTCCATCAAACCCCCCTGAGGAGCCACAAGTCTTGCGGGCAGTATGTATCTCCCCTGTATATTCCGGGGTGCAGTTGGTTACGTTTATCCCTTTGGAAGGCGGTTCCGGGGGTCTCATCTCCATCCAGCCAGTGACCCGGAACAAGCATGCAGCAAGTGAACCCAGAACTCCCGATCTGCACACTTGATCCAAGTCCGCATGAGAGCCAGGCAACTAGCATTTTCAGTGGGGGAGGTGAGGCCCGCATTGCTCCTCCATTAAAGTGGAACACCAAACAAAAGTGAGCATTGCCCTGTATAAAGGTCGGGGAGATTTCCCCTCACTTCCTGTCCCGGTGACCACACAGGAAGTGAGGGGACATTTCCACAGTGTAGACACTCGGCTCATTCACACCGGGTGCTTTAAACAGCGTTTATCAATGCGGACTCAATGCAAAGGCACTTATGTTGATGAAAGTTTTACCCCCCCCCACCCCAAACAATGGGGGGAGTATACATGCTGTGTTGCTTTACCGACGTAGCAACAATTAAACCCCCTGCTGCGGTTGTGCCTGCCGAAGGCTGTCCTCTCCGTTGAATAGGGCTGTGCGGTTGCGGTGGGCTGCCCAGCTGGAGTTTAAAACAAGCGGTGAGAAGGCGACAAACCGCTTCCTTGCCACCTGTCATACACCCTCTGAAAAGTGATCCACCCCCCAGATTGCTCTTCAGAGGGCTAACACTGTGGCCTATACAAGAAGGACCAGTGCTGTGGCGGGAAGGGGGGGGGGGGGGTAAACGGGGCACACAGGACACTATTGTTGTCTATGACAGGTACACTTTACCTGGAAACCTCCTACCCACCCCATGCCTTACCCCCCCCCCCCCTCATGGTAGCAGTCTATATAGATATCACATCATCCCGTGAATGTGGAGACTTTAGAGGTGGCTGTTAGAAAAAAAAAAAAAGTATGTGCACTAGGTCATGCTAGACATGTGCGCAGAGGCGGCTCTCTAATTAGACGGTCGCCTAAGGCCTCGTACTCACAGGGGCCTCGCGGCCTCCTAATTTGCTGTGCTCAATCACTGATTCTCTCTCTCTCCCCCCTCGCTATCTCCCCCTCTTTTCTGTGTGCTTTTTCCTATTATGGGCGTGAGTGGGGCCTCATGTGTAATTTTCGCTTAAGGCCTCACAAAGCCTAGAGCCGCCTCTGCATGTGCGGTTCGTTTCGTTCCAAATTTAAAATCCGACAAATTTTCTTTTTTTTTTTTTTCGGAAATTTGGATGTAGCCGAATTACAATAGTACCGAATTTAAACGAATCGGAAATAACAACAAAAAAAATTTGGATGAAATTCAAATCGGTTTCGAATACTTTTCGAATCTGGGCTCTGGCTGGGCCACCCAAGGACATTCACAGAGTTGTCCCGTAGCCACTCCTTTGTTATCTCGGCTGTGTGCTTAGGGTCGTTGTCCTGCTGGAAGATGAACCTTCGCCCCAGTCTGAGGTCCAGAGCGCTCTGGAGCAGGTTTTCATCAAGGATTTCTCTGTACATTGCTGCATTCATCTTTCCCTCCAGCCTGACTAGTCTCCCAGTTTCTGCCGCTGAAAAACATCTCCACGGCATGATGCTTCCACCACCATGCTTCACTGTAGGGATGGTATTGGCCAGGTGATGAGCGGTGCCTGGTTTCCCCCAGACATGGCGCTTGCCATTCAGGCCAAAGAGTTCAATCTTTGTTTCATCAGACCAGAGAATTTTGTTTCTCATGATCTGAGAGTCCTTCAGGTGCCTTTTGGCAAACTCCATGCGGGCCGTCATGTGCCTTTTACTGAGGAGTGGCTTCCGTCTGGCCACTCCCCCATACAGGTCTGATTAGTGGAGTGCTGCAGAGATGGTTGTTCTTCTGGAAGGTTCTCCTCTCTCCACAGAGAAACGCTGGAGATCTGTCAAAGTGACCATCGGGGTTCTCGGTCACCTCCCCGACTAAGGTCCTTCTCCACCGATCGCTCTGGGAAGAGTCCTGGTGGTTCCACACTCCTTCCATTTATGAATGATGGAGGCCACTCTGCTTATTGGAGAAACTTTTCTGTACCCTTCCCCCAATCTGTGCCTCCATACAATCCTGTCTCGGAGGTCTACAGACAATTCCTTGGACTTCATGGCTTGGTTTGTGCTCCGACATGCACTAACGGTGGGACCTTCTATAGACAGGTGCAGGGCACAAGTCCTGCGGGAACGCATGGGAACGGAGATCCTGTACTTTTTCCACAACAGGAACTCAGTTCCCATTAGCAGCCGTGTCCTGCAAGACTTTGAAGTATGTGAGCTGTGTGGTGGCAGGTGCTGACACAGCTCGCAATAGTAAGTGACCCACACCAGGGGTGGACTGACCATTCAGGCATTGCCAGTAGGGGGCCCCATGACAGCTTCCTCTTCGATCTACCTGTCAATCACAGCTAGCTGATGGGTAGATCAGGTCCCTGCTGCTAAGAGATTGTATTTAGTCAGACCTCTCGTGATGCGCTCCTCCCCGCCGCCCCCTCCTGATTTTCTGTCTCCTCATCCTCCCCCCCCCCCCCCCAGTCTCCTGCATACTTGCTCTGTGTGTCCCGCTGAATCCCCCCCCCCCTCCTCTATCTTCAGTGCCATATGATGAGAGAACCCAGAGGAGGAGCACAGCTATTCTGCTCACAGGACATGCAGGGAGAGAGGTGAGCTGAGGGAGGAACATCAGTTTGGGGTGGTAAGCTGAGCACAATACCTGGCAAAGTTTAATGCCAGGAGGGAAGTTTATGTGGAAATATGTGAAGGGTTGCAATAGCAGCGAGTGTGTGTTAGAGCCCTGCAGAGTTTGCAGCCCCCCCCCCCCCCCCCCCCCCAAGCTAACATACATCTCCTAAGCAGGAACACATCACTATCTCCCCAAGCATTCTGTCCAGATAATGTGCACTTCATTTATGACCTTTCCGTTTAACCCTGTGTTATCCAAACTCTGTTCAATGAAAAGTGTAAACTCACCACATAAACACTCTATATACAAAATAACATTCCCCAATAAAGATCAGAACATGATGATCACATTACATGGAAGCACAATTGAATGAATGCTGATTATTCAGAGAATTACCGTATTTATTGTTATTGAGGATTGTTTTTTTTTTTATGTACTATCAGTTAAGCTTCATACACACAATACGAAAATTGGATGAAAAATACCACTTTTGAAGCGTTCGTGCGTATGAGCGTATCTTTTTTTATTTTTTTTTGGTGGGGGAGGGGATCTTGGGTGGGAGTTCCCACACTTTTTTCCCCAGGACTTGACCCCTGGACAGGGGTGTGGCCTTTCCAAATCATGTCCAATCAACTGAATTTACCACAGGGGGACTCCAATCAGGTTGTAGATGCTCTCTAATAATAAGGACCCAGAAGCCCCCTGCATTACAGAACTACCAGGTTTGGCTCTCTAATAGATCCCTGATGTCTCATTGAAAGAGAACCTGTCACAATATAATTGTATTACATAGGGGACTTTTTGTTTTAGTGCCCCCCCCCAAAAAACAAATAAAAGAAATAAGGCTACCAAAGCACTTCAAGCCCCCAAAATATTTTTAAGCCCATCCTACCATACATACAATAAAACCCCCAATCTGCCTGGAGTGCCTACACCTTACATATCACTGCATGCTTCAAAAAACGAGAGCAATAGTTCTAGGCCCATTACTCAGTTACCTCTAAAATGATGACCTCTACAGCAGGGTTCCCCAACCCCTGGGCCGCGGCCCACTGCCGGGCCGCAAAAGGCCGCACTGTCCGACGTGCGGGGGCGGGTAGAGAGATGACATCTCTCACCGCCGCCCAGAACACCACTCTTACGCCCACACAGCAGGGATCGCTACACTGCATTGAAGTGGGGGAGCAGAGAGATGAGATCGTCTCTCACCGCCACCCCGCATCACCGCTGTTCTCCCTCACTGGCCTGTGCTGCCACCACGGCAGGTGACAAACCTCATTTGGTGCCAGGTGACCAACCACCTCTGGTGCCAGGTGACCAACCACATCTGGTGCCAGGTGACCAACCACATCTGGTGCCAGGTGACACTCCAAATCTGATGTTTGGTGACAAACCAAATCTGGTTCCAGGTGACAAACCAAATCTGGTGGCAGGTGGCAACGAACATCTGGTGGCAGGTGGCAATGAACATCTGGTGGCAGGTGGCAACGAACATCTGGTGGCAGGTGGCAACGAACATCTGGTGGCAGGTGGGAAGCAACACTCCACATCTGGTGGCAGGTGACGTGGCAAGCAACACTCCACATCTGGTGGCAGGTGACGTGGCAAGCAACACTCCACATCTGGTGGCAGGTGACGTGGCAAGCAACACTCCACATCTGGTGGCAAGCAACACTCCACATCTGGTGGCAGGTGGCAAGCAACACTCCACATCTGGTGGCAGGTGACGTGGCAAGCAACACTCCACATCTGGTGGCAATTCAATGTAATGACAGAAATAATGCACTTACATCATACTGACACCATATCAACCATGGTGGTGCGATGATTGAAGCGCCAACCCCAGCCATTTTTTCCCCGACAAATTGCCTGCGAAAAGCCAAAAAGGTTGGGGGCCACTGCTCTACAGGCATTTAAAATGTCACCTATGGAATATTTCAGGTGCCGAAGTTTCACGGCATTTCACCAGCATGACGTTGGGTATCTATTTGCTCAGCGCAACCTCCTCTTTAGTATTTAAAAAAAAAAACGAAAAACCCAGTACTTTATTCTCCAGGGTCTCCATTTTCAAAAAATATATACTGTATGCTATATAGTAAATCCTGTATTATAATATTATTATATTATTATAAAATATGTTGGGGGTTTTAAAGTAATCTTCAGGCCTAAAAATTTTTTTAATGCAAAAAAAACAAAAAAAAACGCTACTTTATTCTCCAGGGTCTCGGTTTTTGGAAAATATATATGCTATATAAATCCTGTATTATAATAATAATAATAATAATAATAATAATAATAATAATAATAAATGTTTTGGGAGTTTTAAGTAATCTTCAGGCCTAAAATATTTTTTTAAATGCAAAAAAAAAAAACCCAAAACACTACTTTAGTCTCCAGGGTCTCGGTTTTTGGGAAATATATATGCTATATAAATCCTGTATTATTATTATTATTATTAATTATTATTATTATTATATAATAATAATGTTTTGGGAGTTTTAAGTAATCTTCAGGTCTAAAATATTTTTTTTAAATACAAAAAAAAATAAATAAACCCAAAACACTACTTTAGACTCCAGGGTCTCGGTTTTTGGGAAATATATATGCTATATAAATCCTGTATTATTATTATTATTATTATTTATTATTATTATTATTATTATAATAATGTTTTGGGAGTTTTAAGTAATCTTCAGGTCTAAAATATTTTTTTTAAATACAAAAAAAAATAAATAAACCCAAAACACTACTTTAGTCTCCAGGGTCTCGGTTTTTGGGGAATATATATGCTATATAAATCCTGTATTATTATTATTATAATAATGTTTTGGGAGTTTTAAGTAATCTTCAGGTCTAAAATATTTTTTTAAACGCAAAAAAATAAAAAAAAAAAAAAAAAAATAAATATATCAGTTAAAAGTTAAAGGAACAAACAGAGCAAAAATGAGAAGTTCATTGGTAATGCAAATCGGAGCAACCCAGACACTGACCTGTCGCCTGCATTCTCCTACAATCCCAACCAGCCAACTGAATCCCTGACGCATCCGGTTCTCCAACGTGACCCAGGGCAGGCTGTCTATAAACAAGTTCCAACTTGCCCTGGGTGTCAGATCCCAGCAGGGAGAACTGGTTGGATCGGTCGGAGAGATTCCTCCAATGATAGGTTATAAATCACTGTCCTTATCAGCTTCATTGGGTAAATGGGTAGGGTGGGGGCAGGGGATAATGCAGATATCCCCAATGGGCTAATTTGTGACTTTCAGACACTTTAACATGAGGTGTGATGTCATCAGGTCACAGGGGTCTCAAACTGGCGGCCCTCCAGGTGTTGCGAAACTACAAGTCCCATAAGGCATTGCAAGGCTGACAGTTACAAGTATGACTCCCACAGGCAGAGGCATGATGGGACTTGTAGTTTCGCAACACCTGGAGGGCCGCCAGTTTGAGACCCCTGCATTAGGATCATCCGTACATTGTCAGATCTGATATCTTCCCAATTATAATCACTATGACCCCCCAGCTCTTTATTATTCACCCCCAGACTGTTACAAACCGACAAGAGAAACAAGAACTCCTTATCCACACAGCATATGACATCCAAATTTTGATTTGATTCAGAATCTTATGTTATTAAAATCAACGCATTTCGGCGGGTCAAGGTCTCCCTTCATCAGGGCTTCAAACCTCGACTTCCTAATATTCTATGGTATATCCCTGTGTATTTACTTCTTGGTATTCTATACCACTTACACACCGATCAATACTGTGTACAGATTACAATCTTTTAGGTGTTATTTGTAGCCCTGATGAAGGCAGACTATTAAAACCCTGAAGCGCGTTGTTCTTTTTTTTTTTAACTATACAAAATATAGCACCAGCAGTATATACAGTGCTTTACAAAACAGAGGCAGTACAATTACAATACATTTCAAGACAAGAAGGCAAGGATTATAGAATATTCGGCGTTAGATCTGGACTTTATAAGTTCTGCTTTTGGCGATTTCCTCGTCGCCGGCTACCAATCGTTAGTGATGACGGAGTACTGTCCGACCGCGCGGTCTCTGTGCTGGGAGTGTGCAGTTTAGCGCGTTCTCAGTACAGAAACATCGGCCGCCCGGGGATGCATATGTGCGGCATGTAGGCGTTTAACCCCACTCTCCACCAATCAAAATCCACCTCCCAGTGCTATGACTAAGCGCCTTTGAGGCGTGAAACGCGTAAGCCATTCATGCTGTTTGCTGTATCCTCTAAGACAGGGATCCTCAAACTACGGCCCTCCAGCTGTTGCGGAACTACACATCCCATGAGGCATTGTAAAACTCTGACATTCACAGACATGACTAGGCATGATGGGAATTGTAGTTCCTGAACAACTGGAGGGCCGTAGTTTGAAGACCCCTGCTCTAAGATGTAACTGTTTTGGATTTTATTTATCGTTAAATAAAGAAGCCTTGCTGAAGTGCGGCCATCCAGATTTTCTTATTCTCTCCCAGTGTTTGGCATATCAAATGGATTGATTATTCCATTCGTAAAAAGCAATGGATCATTTATCAAAGCCTGTGTGGCCACCATTACACGTTTGACCGGAAAAAAAAAAAACTAGCCGTAATTTGTGGCTCCTCCTCCTCCCTTCTCACACGACCTAACTGATGTGAACAAGATTCAAAAAATATCCACTTTTCTATTTTCCCTCTTTTTTTTGGCCCAATCAAGAAGATGCCATAGCAGAGGGGGTGGAGACAGACATGACATGATTCCCAATGATCCTGAAGAAGGACGGGCACAGATACAAATGCCTTCTGGGGGTCTCAAGAAGATGCCATGGCAGAGGGGGGAGGGGACAGACACCATGTGACTCCCAATGATCCTAAAGAAGGGCGGGCACAGGTACAAAATACCATGGCAGATGGGGAGGGGACTGACACCACATGACTTCCAACCATCCTGAAGGATGGGCACAGACCCAAAACCCTATCTAGGTGTCTCACGAAGATGGCATGGCAAAGGGGGAGGGGACAGACACCATGTGACTCCTGATGATACTGAAGAAGGGCGGGCACAGGTACAAAACCCTTCTAGATGTCTCAAGAAGATGGCATGGCAGAAGGGGAGGGGGCAGGCACCAACTTTTCTGAAGAAGAGCGGGTACAGGTACAAAACCCTTCTGGGTTTCTCAAGGAAATGCCATGGCAGAGGGGGAGGGAACAGACACCACATAACTCCCAAAATCCTGAAGGGCCGGCATAGATACAAACCCTCTTGGGTGTCTCAAGAATATGCCATGACCATGAGGGAGGGGACAAGCACCAGATGATTCCCAATGATCCTGAAGAAGGGTGGGCACAGATATAAAACCCTTCTGGGTGTCTCAAGAATATGCCATGGCAGAGGAGAGGGGACAGACCCAATGTGACTCCTGACAATCCTGAAGAAGGGCGGGCACGGGTAAAAATCCCTTTTGGGTGTCTCAAGAAGATGCCATGGCAGAGGGGGAGGGGGCAGACACCACATGACTCCTGATACTGAAAAAGAGCGGGCACAAGTACAAAACCCTTCTAGGTGTCTCAAGAAGATGGCATGACAGAATGGGATGGGGTAGACACCAAATGACTCCCAACTTTTCTGAAGAAGTGCGGGCACAGGTACAAAACCTTTTTGGGTTTCTCAAGCAAATGCCATGGCAGAGGGGGAGGGAACAGACACCACATGACTCCCGAAGAAGGGTGGGCACAGATACAAACCCTCTTGGGTGTCTCAAGAATATGCCATGGCAGAGGAGAGGGGACAGACCTCACATGACTCCTAACGATCCTGAAGAAGAGCGGGCACAGGTACAAAAAATTCCTGGGTGTCTTAAGAATTTGCTAAGGCAGAGGGGGAGGGGGGCAGACAACACATGGCTCCCAATAATCCTGAAGAAGGGCTGGCACAGATAAAAAACCCTTGTGGGTGTCTCAGGAAGATGCCATGGCAGAGGAGAAGGGGACAGACACCACATGGCTCCCAATGATCCTGAAGAAGGGCAGGCACAGATAAAAAACCCTTCTGGGTGTGTCAGGAAGATGCCATGGCCAAGGGGGAGGGGACAGACACCACATGGCTCCCCATTATCCTGAAGTAGGGCAGGCACCGATACAAAACCCTTCTAGGTGTCTCAGGAAGATGCCATGGCAGAGGAGGAGGGCACAGACACCACATGGCTCCCAATGATCCTGAAGAAGTGCGGGCACAGGTAAAAAACCATTCTGGGTGTCTCAGGAAGATGCTATGGCAGAGGAGGAGGGGGCAGACACCCCATGGCACCCAATGATCCTGAAGAAGTGCGGGCACAGATACAAAACCCTTCTGAGTGTCTCAGGAAGATGCCATGGCCGAGGGGGAGGGGACAGACACCACATGGCTCCCCATTATCCTGAAGAAGGGCGGGCACAGATACAAAACCCTTCTGGGTGTCTCAGGAAGATGCCATGGCAGAGGGGGAGGGGACAGATACCACATGGCTCCCAATGATCCTGAAGAAGTGCGGGCACAGGTACAAAACCCTTCTGGGTGTCTCAGGAAGATGCCATGGCCGAGGGGGAGGGGACAGCCACCCCATGGCACCCAATGATCCTGAAGAAGTGCGGGCACAGATACAAAACCCTTCTGGGTGTCTCAGGAAGATGCCATGGCAGAGGGGGAGGGGACAGATACCACATGGCTCCCAATGATCCTGAAGAAGTGCGGGCACAGGTACAAAACCCTTCTGGGTGTCTCAGGAAGATGCCATGGCAGAGGGGGAGGGGACAGTCACCCTATGGCTCCCAATGATCCTGAAGAAGTGCGGGCACAGATACAAAACCCTTCTGGGTGTCTCAGGAAGATGCCATGGCAGAGGAGGAGAGGGCAGACACCACATGGCTCCCAATGATCCTGAAGAAGTGCGGGCACAGGTACAAAACCCTTCTGGGTGTCTCAGGAAGATGCCATGGCAGAGGGGGAGGGGACAGACACCCCATGGCTCCCAATGATCCTGAAGAAGTGCGGGCACAGGTACAAAACCCTTCTGGGTGTCTCAGGAAGATGCCATGGCAGAGGAGGAGAGGGCAGACACCACATGGCTCCCCATAATCCTGAAGAAGGGTGGGCACAGGTACAAAACCCTTCTGGGTGTCTCAGGAAGATGCCATGGCAGAGGAGGAGGGGGCAGACACCCCATGGCTCCCAATGATCCCGAAGAAGTGCGGGCACAGGTACAAAACTCTTCTGGGTGTCTCAGGAAGATGCCATGGCAGAGGAGGAGGTGGCAGACACCCCATGGCTCCCAATGATCCTGAAGAAGTGCGGGCACAGGTACAAAACCCTTCTGGGTGTCTCAGGAAGATGCCATGGCAGAGGAGGAGAGGGCAGACACCACATGGCTCCCCATAATCCTGAAGAAGGGTGGGCACAGGTACAAAACCCTTCTGGGTGTCTCAGGAAGATGCCATGGCAGAGGAGGAGGGGGCAGACACCCCATGGCTCCCAATGATCCCGAAGAAGTGCGGGCACAGGTACAAAACTCTTCTGGGTGTCTCAGGAAGATGCCATGGCAGAGGAGGAGGTGGCAGACACCCCATGGCTCCCAATGATCCTGAAGAAGTGTGGGCACAGATACAAAACTCTTCTGGGTGTCTCTCTGGAGATCAGTTAATCTGCATATTGGCTTCAGAAATGGATACAAAATGCATCATCAGTTTTACCATCCATAATATTTGGAGATGTAAACCACTCCACCGAAACAACACAAACGTTTTTATTTGGAGACAGTCAGATCGCCCCCAAAGGTTGGGATGATCCAAAATGTTTGTTTTGGCAGAACTGCTACAATGTATTTATTTGTTTTACTCTAGGATATTTCCGTTACATTTTTGTTACTCAAATAAAGCTAATTTTGTTTCCAGACGTGGATGGCAGCCAAATCCACCTGGGGGCTGGTTCGGGAGGACGATCAGAACTGTTTTTCAAATCCCAGCAAGCTGCGCAGCCGCCCGCCTTGAGTCTCAGGTTACGAAGGCGGCGTATTTTTACGCTACTCTTCTACGCTCAACGCATTCTCAATATAGCCTACGGAGCCCCCGGGGGATTGGGGGGGTGGGTCATAATCTCCCGCCGCGGCTGCACTGTCCCCGAAAATCGCCACCGAAGACTAATATAAAGTCCAATGCATGGCAGCAGAGCCGGCATGCAGGGTGTGCGTCCGGCAAGCCTTGGCATCAGCTCTGGCTGTCCAGGCCTCAGACCCCCCCGTCCAATGTACTGGCCATACACATGCATAGATAGAGCTACTTACATAGGTTGTGCTGCTTCACCTTTTGGATCAGTCTATCTGCCAAAGACTTCACATTCCTCCCCCCTGCAAAGAGCTATTTCTGATGCAGCCTGCAAGAGCTGTTAAACTTGGGCCGCTCCATCGCAACCCTGCGTGGAGGGGGGGTAGGGCTGCTGTCGCCCCTTCCGAAAACACGATCGATGGACTCCATTTTTTTTAGGACACGACCACCCCGTCCGCCTTGACTTAATAATCCATAAATCTGTTCTTGGTGGTGATCTTGTAGGATCTGGACGAAGAAGTTTGAGTGTAAATAGGGCCCAGGGGCTAAATGACCCCCCCCCCCCCTGTTAATGGAAGGCAGATGGAACAGTCCGGACTGAATGAATAGCATTGTCCTGGTATGCAGCCTCTTAGCTGATGCTGTCTGAGCTGACTCCAAGTCTACTCCTCCATATCTGACAGCAGCCCGGGGGGGGAGGGGCCAGGGGCTGGCGGGGTGTTGCATTTAAAGTGGCCCCTGGGCCTGATCCGGCTATTTATGGTTGGATCAGGGCCAGGAAACAGAATTGGAGGTCTGTGGGCAATCTGATCCGACCATTGTTGGGCAGCTCCGTGGTTGGCATCTTGCAGCGCTGGGGTCTTTGGTTTGAATACCAGCCAGGACGCTATCTGCATGGAGTTTGCATGTTCTCTTTGTGCTTGTATGGGTTTCCTCCTACACTGCAAATTAGGGATGCGCCGATACCATTTCTTTTTTACGAGTACCGATACTTTTTTTTTTTTGGACTCGCCGATACCAATAAACGATACCAACCGCAACTGTTCTGTTTTCACTTCAGCTGTCAGCAACGGTACAAAGCATTGAAAAGCTATTTACAAATGAAATAAATAGATTTTTTTATTTTTTATTTTTTATTGAATAGATTTTATATTTTTTTAATTTTTTTTTTATTTTGCGCTTTTTCAATGTGAAATGTGTAAATATATGTTAATATATATGTGTAAAAATATTCACTAACAAAGCAAACAAAAAAAAAAGTTGTATTTGTTTACCGTTTATAAAATAGACGTGAACAAAAAAAAAAAAAAGCAGGAAAATAATAATTAAATGAAGGAGAATAGGCAGTTAATTAAGGCTGATTAGAGTAAATTAAGGGTTAATAAGGGGTTAAACAGAGGAACACCCCTTTGATCTGCAGATGAAGAAACAGAAATTAACAAAAAGAAACAATGTTTCTTTTTATTTTAGTGTTTCAGCTGCTGAGCGATGTTGTTAACCACTTGCCGACCGCTGCATGTACAGAATGGTACGGCTGCGCAAATGGGCGTACCTGTACATCCCTTTGAATTTGCCACTGTGTGTTTCGCGTGTGTGCCGCTGGCCACAAGCTCCGTGAGTAGAATCGCGGGTCCCGCAGACTCGATGTCCGTGGGGATACCGGCGATCGTCTCACCGATCTGAAGAACAAGGAGATGCTGATGTAAACAAGCATCTTCCCAATTCTGCCTAGTGACACTGTCACTGATCTCTGCTCCCTGTGATCGGGAGCGGTGATCAGTGATGTGTCACTCGTAGCCACGCCCCCTAACAGTTAGAATCACTCCCTAGGACACACTTAAAGCGGGAGGTTCACACAAAAATTGGCACCTTTCGGGGGGAGGGGGTGCAGATACCTGTCTAAGACGGGTATTTGCACCCCCCCTCCGGTGTCACATTTGGCACCTTTCGGGGGGAGGGGGGGGGGGTGCAGATACCTGTGTAAGACGGGTATTTGCACCCACTTCCGGGCATAGACTCCCACGAGAGTCTATGCCTCTTCCTGTCCTGTCGCGCTGTCTGCTGGGTCACACACAGGTCCCAGAGACAGCAGGGACCATTTGGATTGCGCTGCGCGACTCGTGCATGCGCAGTAGGGAACCGTGAAGTGAAGCCGCAAGGCTTTATTTCCTGATTCCCTTACCGAAGATGGCGGCGGCAGCACCCGAGGACAGAGGGACGGTTCGGCCTCGGCTGCCGACATCGCTGAACCCTGGGCCACCGCCGAACCACCGGCAAAAAAACGCGTATTGCAGGGCGGATTTAACCCTTTTTTGGCTGCTAGTGGGGGTTAAAACGGCCCCCGCTAGCGGCCGAATAGCGCCACTAAAACAACGGTAGAGCGGCGCTAAAAATAGTGACTGGCGCCCATCATTTCTTCTTGCATTACACCCACCATGCCTGGTAACCCACTCTACAAGGAAGGATGTCCTGAGGTCACCATTAGGCCTTGGTAATGGCACCTCAAACGCGGCAAGAACGCACGCGTTTTGTGGAAAATTGCGCAATAAACGTGGCAGAATGTTCTGTAAAAAAAAAACACGCAAGATTCAATGAGGCAAAAAGCGAATAAGGTGAGTTTAGAGACCGGCAGGTGTGACTGGGGCCTTAGGCTATAATCACACAGGTGGCCGGGGTGGATAGTTTGCTGCGCTCAGAGATGGACACACCCTATGGACACACCCTATGGCCGCACCCTATGGCCGCACCCTATGGCCACACCCTATGGCCGCACCCTATGGCCGCGTACAAACTTGGCCAATTAGCTGTGTGTGGCCAGGAATTACGCAGAATGCCATTCCTCCACGCTATGGGGGGGAAGAGCGCAAAACCTGGAGCACCTGTGCATAGAAACCAATCAGCTTCCAGGATTTATGCTTAAAGTGTAAGTAAAGTTGATTTTTTTTTTTTTAACCACTTGCCGACCAGCCCCCCGTCATTATACTGCGGCAGGTTGGCACAGCTGCGCGAAACGCCATAGCTGAACGTCGGCCACTTTAAGAGCAATAGCAGGCGCAACGCCGGAGCCCATTCGCGTGGCCGGTCAGGCCGCGGTGTCCGCCGGCCACCCGCGATCGCTCCACGGAGAGCCAGAACGGGGATCTGTCAATGTAAACGAACAGATCCCCGTTCTGACAGGGGAGTTAGAGAGAGATCTGCTGTTCCTAGCGATCAGGAACGGCGATCTCTCTCCTCCTCCAGTCAGTCTCCTCCCCCCCTCCACAGTTAGAACACACCTCCCTAGGGAACACTTAGCCCCTTGATCGCCCCCTAGTGTTAACCCCTTCCCTGACAGTGACATTTATACAGTAATCCGTGGCTATTTTTAGCTCCGATCGCTGTATAAAGCCTCATACACACGATCGGACCTTGTACCAACTTTCCCGTGGATTTTTGTACAAAGGGCGTTGGCCCCAAGTTTGTATTGCATACACACGATCAGACTTTTTAGGCAACAAACACGAACGTAGTGACGTTTCAACGTACTGACGACACTTCAAAAGAGGACGTTCAAATACTCCAGCGCCACCTCTGGTCAACTTCTATATTGTTGTCTGATCTTTTGCATTGGTTCTGAGCATGCGTGTTTGTACTTTGTACAAAAGTCCGATTGTTATGTGTACACACGGTCGGACTTTGCTCCATCGGACTTTTGTTGGCAGAAAGTTGGTCCGTTCGCACAGCCAACAAAAGTCAGATGAAAACTGAAAAAGTTGGTCCGATGGAGCGTACACACGGCCGGATGTTGGTCCAAAACAGCTAATTTGCATGTTTGTTGTCAAAAAGTCCGATCGTGTGTACGGGACTTTAGTGTCACTGGTCCCAAAAAAAAAGTGTCCGATCTGTCCGCCACAATGTTGCAGTCCCGCTAAAAATCACTGATTACTAGTAAAAAAATAAAAATAAATATTTTATATTATAAAAATGCCATAAAGTTCTCCCATAGTTTGTAGACGCTACAACTTTGGCGCAAACCTATCAATACCAAAGTCGGCGTCGCACCGATTTGGATGGTGCCATTGCCAGCAATAGCCGACGCTTTTGGCATGCCAATGTGAACCTAGGCTTATTGAAGAAGCTGAAGTTGGAAGCTGATTGGCTACCAGGCACAGCTGCTCCAGATTTTGCACTCTCCAGTTTTAGTATAGCAACCCCCGTTGTTCAAAAATAAGCTGCGCTGAAATTGCATAACATATAAACTATTCATGTGCACAACAGAAAAATTTGTTTATTTTCGTTTCGTTTCTTTCGTTTCCGTTGATTCGTAACGATTCGTAAATTCGTAAGTCGTCGGTGTTCGTATTCGTAACGATTCGTATTTTCGTAAGAGTTATTTTTTCGTTTATTTGAAATTCGGACGCATTCGTATTTTCGTCGATTTAGTTACATTCGTACTCTCGTAACATTGTTTTCGTAGATTCGTAATCGGAGCATAATTCATAATGTTATGTAATGTGTATGCTATTATTACATTGTAAGAGACACGGAAAATTACGAATCGAAAAAAAAAAAAATTACGAATGTACGAATTTTTTCGTTCAATCCATTCGAAGCACGTTAAGCAGCGCCATTGTAAGAGACACACGGAAAATTACGAATCGCAAAAGAAAAAAAAAAAAGTTACGAATGTACGAATTTTTTCGTTCATTTTGATTTTCGTTGTTCCTGTTTTCGTTTTTAGGATTTACTTCTTTCGTAGTTTCGTTGTTTCTAATTTGGTTATTTCGGATTTTCGTTGTTTTTCATATTCGTTCGATTCGAACATTCGTTAAAATTTTTAGCGAATCATTCGTACGATAACGAATGAACGAATATAACGAATTTTAACGGAAAACTAAAAAAAAACAAAACGAATTGCACATGTCTACTCAGTAATTCCAATGGATCTTCACCACCATCCAACACCTTGGAAGGTGATCTTGTGACTTAACGCCACCACAGGCTGATAAAGGGCTTGCTTACCGGATCGAACGGACCTCTCATTGCAAAAGGTCAGAAACGACCTGTGGCGCCAAACCCAGCCAGGGCCTTTTAAATCCAGTAGGTCTTGTAGACAAGGGACATCGATCCTCCTCATAGGGTGATCATTGCAGTTCCCCAAAATAAAGAAGACTCTGCAAAGTGTAAAATGAACTTAGAAGTTGCACTTATAAGATATGTAATGTAAAAAACGCCTTCATTCGTATGCGTGGGCCGGGCACACATGCAAAAACCCGTCTTTCTGGGACACGAGTGTAACGGTGATGTCGGCGCGTTGCTCCCCCCCATGTGTTTCGTCATAGGTTTGACGTCATCCAGGGACACAATGCGGCGTGGCACCGATTCGGACAGTGCCCTTGTTGGCAATTGCCGCCGATTTAGCATGCGATTTGACGTGTCAAATCGCATGCCAAATAGGTCCAATATGAACCACCAGGGCTCACACTGATGTGTTTTTATTTTCTGCGCATTTACTGTACCTCGCTAAAAGCACAAGAAAAATGTAATCAAAATATATATACATTTTTTTTTAAATTCTATATTTTATTTACAACAATTTATACATATACACAAAGACATTTTAATTACATGCGTATCACAAAACATATCTAAGGCCCCTTTCACACGGACGGGCCATTCAGATCCGCCTGTCAGTTTTGACGGCGGATCTGAACGGGCGCTCCATGTTAGTCTATGGAGCGTCGGATGTCAGCGGAGACATGTCCGCTGACATCCGACCGGGTCCGATCCGCCAACAGCAGACGTATGGCTCTACGTCCAGATCCGTCTCTGGCGGATCGGATCGGATGAGATCTGATGAAAACAGACACGCTGTCCGTTTTCATCCGATCTCTCCATAAAGACCAGCGGCGCTCGCAAGCCCCTCCCCGCTCAGTGAGCAGAGAGGGACTTGTCATCCGCCGGCTCAGCGGAGATCAACGGAGAGATCTCCCGCTGAGCCGACGGACAGAGGCGGGCTCCGTGGAAGCGGAGTCCGCCTCGTGTGAAAAGGGGCCTAAGGCTCCATTCACACTAGCGTGTTTTTTGATGCATTTTGCATTTTGCAGAAATGCAGGGAAATTTTTTTAACATGGGTTCCTATGGAACATGTTCACATCAATGCATTTTTGTGCCTCTGCATTTCTTGGAAAGGGTCGGGGACTTTTTCTCATGCAAAATGCAGCGTTTTGCATGTAATAGAAGTCAATGGACCCGCATCCAAAACGCAAGTACCGCGTTTTTACCGCGATTTTGCATTTTTTTTTTTATTATTTTTTTTTTACACTGTATATAGCTGGTTGCTAAGCAACCACAGTGTAAAAAAATAAATTTTTAAAAAAATAAAAAAATGCAAATCGCGGCAAAAAAGGCTTGTCCAAAAACGCGGCAAGCACCGCAAAAAGCACTGCAAAAACACTCAAAAGCAAAATGCATAGATGTGAATCGAGCCTTAAACATACATTGTTTCGTTTTTATACATACGGAAAAAAAAGGAACAACAAATAAGTAAATAAAAAAAAATAAAAAAAATTTAATAAATAAATAAAAACAAATAAAAAAAATAAAGAATAAAAATATTTTTTTTTGAGACAGCGTATATAGTAAGAAGAGAAAAAAAACAAATAAAAAAATAAAGAATAAAAATATTTTTTTTTGAGACAGCGTATATAGTAAGAAGAGAAAAAAAAAAAAAAGGAGAAAAAAAAAAAAAAAAAAAAAAGGAGGGGGGGTTACGCTCTCTCTCCCTCCTCAAGTCAAAATATTTGCCTTTTAAATCCTATGGGACTCTTCACACTGATGCGCTGCGGGTCTTGCATTAAGGCATCTTTAGAGCGTTTTTTTCTTTGTTAAAAGTGTTCCAAAAACACAAACTACTCCTTGAAATAAATGTGAAACGCATCAAAAACATATAAAAAAATTCAAACACTTTTTGAGTCGCATGTCCATGTTTCACAGGTGCATGCTGGGAGTAAGTAAACCAGAAAACGCATCACAAATGCATTTTTACTGTGTTTTTTTTTTTTTGAAAGGGCCCAACGCCTGCTTTTATGTAGCGATCAATCATCAGGAATGCGGGTGAGCGAAGGTTGGCCATGCGGGGATATTAGGTCAATGATGACAGCTGTTGCAGTTCGCACCCAGCGTGCAGCATTTAGACTCGTGCTAGCGCCCCCCCTGGCCATCCGTGTGAGCCGTGTATATACAGCCTAATGCCTATATATAGCTCTATATAATGATCAATAATTGGGAATAATTAGTAATGAGGATGAGCGAAGGTTGGCCGAAGTAGGTCATTGATGTCACCGGCTTCCCCGTCCCTTTGTTACGCGGGGCTGCGGGGAATTCTGCGGTTGTAGCTGATCAGAATGGCGGCCCACTGTCCATGATTTTTTTGCGGGTTTGGAACGAACGGCGCTCAACTCGCAAATTTTGCTCATCCCTAAGGCCCCTTTCACACTGGGGCGGTGAGCCGCGGTGACGGTAAAGCAGCGCTATATTTAGCGCTGCTTTACCGTCGTTTTCACTGCGGTTTTCGGCCGCTCGCGGTGCGGTTTTACCCCCGTGAGCGGCTGAAAAAGGGTTAAAGACCCCCGCAGAGCGCCGCCGTAGCGGCGCTTTGCGGCGGTATTGCCGCGGTTTCACCGCGGTGTCCCATTCTAATCAATGGGAAGGAGCGGTATAGGAGCGGTGAACACACGGCTCCTATACCGCTCCAAAGATGCTGCTAGCAGGACTTTTTTTGTCATCCTGCTAGCGCACCGCTCCAGTGTGAAAGCCCGCCGGCTTTCACACTGGAGTTATAGGGGCCGGATTTTTTCATGCGGTGAACAGGCGCTATTTTTAGCGCTGCACCGCATGAAAAACGCCCCAGTGTGAAAGGGGCCTTAGGCTCGGTTTCCACTAGTGCGAATTTTTATGCGACTAGTTGCATGACAAGTCGTACCCCCTATGCTTTCCAATGAGTACCGTTCACATCTGTGCGACTTCAAGTCACAGCGACTTCAAAGTGGTCCCTGCGCTACTTTGGTCCCACTTTGATGCGACTCGAGGTCCATAGACCTCAAGAATACGCAGGAATTGCTTCAAGTCGTGGCAAAAAAATTGCGCGACTTTGGGGTTTGCAATAGTGGAAACCGAACCTAACAGGACGGCACAGTCATCGTTTTGTAGATTATATACAGTGCCTTGAAAAAGTATTCATACCCCTTGAAATTTTCCACATTTTGCCTTTTTCAAGGCACTGTATATAATCTACAAAACGAGGACTGTGCCGTCCTGTTACAACCAAAAAAAAAAAACGTTAATTTATTTTATTGATTTTAACTATTTATTTTATTTTATTTAATTTTGACTTTAGTTTATTGATTTTATGTGATAGACCAACACAAAGTGGCTCATAATTGTGAAGTGGAAGGAAAATTATAACTTGTTTAAAATTTTTTTTTACAAATAAATGTGAAAAGTGTGGGGGGGGGGGCATTTGTATTCAGCCCCCTTTACTCTGATACCCCTAACTAAAATCTAGTGGAACCAATTGCCTTCAGAAGTCACCTAATTAGTAAATAGAGCCCATCTGTGTGTAATTTAATCTCAGTATAAATACAGCTGTTCTGTGAAGCCCTCAGAGGTTTGTGAGGGAACAAACAGCATCATGAAGGCCAAGGAACACACCAGAAAGGTCAGGGATAAAGTTGTGGAGAAGTATAAAGCAGGGTTAGGATATAATAATAATATCCCAAGCTTTGACCATCTCACGGAGCTCTGTTCAATCCATCATCGGAAAATGGAAAGAGTATGGCACAACTGCAAACCTACCAAGACATGGCCGTCCACCTAAACTGACCGGCCGGGAAAGGAGAACATTCATCAGAGAAGAGCCAAGAGGTCCATGGTAACTCTGGAGGAGCTGCAGAGATCCACAGCTCAGGGGGGAGAATCTGTCCACAGGACAACCAGTGGCGGTAGCCTCACTGTGCCCCAAACGCTGCCACTGTGCCCCAAACGCTGCCACTGTGCCCATTAAACGCTGCCACTGTGCCCATCTAATGCTGCCACTGTGCCCATCAAACGCTGCCACTGTGCCCAAACGCTGCCACTGTGCCCAAACGCTGCCACTGTGCCCATTAAACGCTGCCACTGTGCCCATCTAATGCTGCCACTGTGCCAATCAAATGCTGCCACTGTGCCCATCAAACGCTGCCACTGTGCCCAAACGCTGCCACTGTGCCCAAACGCTGCCATTGTGCCCATTAAACGCTGCCACTGTGCCCATCTAATGCTGCCACTGTGCCAATCAAATGCTGCCACTGTGCCCATCAAACGCTGCCACTGTGCCCATCAAACGCTGCCACTGTGCCCAAACGCTGCCACTGTGCCCATCAAACGCTGCCACTGTGCCCATCAAACGCTGCCACTGTGCCCAAACGCTGCCACTGTGCCCATTAAATGCTGCCACTGTGCCCATTAAAACGCTGCCACTGTGCCCATTAAATGCTGCCACTGTGCCCATTAAATGCTGCCACTGTGCCCATCTAACGCTGCCACTGTGCCCATTAAATGCTGCCACTGTGCCCATTAAAAGCTCCCACTGTGCCCAACTAACGCTGTCACTGTGCCCCAAGTGCTGCCATTGTGCCTCAAATGCTGCCACTGTGCCCATTAAATGCTGCCACTGTGCCCATCTAACACTGCCACCGTGCCCCAAGTGCTGCCACTGTGCCCATCTAACACTGTCACTGTGCCCATTAAATGCTGCCAATGTGCCCTCTGCCCCCCATCTACCGGCACTTACCTTGTCAGGCGGCGAGCGTTGTCTCCTCATCGACCCGACATCTTCTCCCACGCTCCTCCTGTCTTCTGCAGTGATTGGATGCCTAGGCATCCAATCACAGCGCCTGTGACTTCAGCCAATCAGGGGACCGGTAACACAGACCGGCAACCTGATTGGCTGAGAGGCGGGTCTGTGTTAGGGAAGTGATGTATTCGCTTCTCACAATACTGTGTAAACAGCGAACGCAAAGCATTGTGCCCGCTGTTTACACTTATGGAAGCCTATTAGAGCCCACCGCTCTAATCAGGTCCCCTATTAGGGTGCTTCCAAAAACACCCCCCACGCTGTAATTCAGATGCCCGGTGCCCAACAAGGGGCCGGACACCTGAATAGGGGGGCGGCAGCGGTGACAATAGATAGATTCATGCAATGCATGAATCTATCTATTGGTGATAGAGCGGTGCAGGAGAGAGGGGGGCGGCGCTCCTGCGCCCTCTATGCACGCACCGCCACTGAGGACAACTATTAGTCGTGTTCTCCACAAATCTGCCCTTTATGGAAGAGTGACAAGAAGAAAGACATTGGAGAAAGAAAGTCATAAGAAGTCCTGTTTGTAGTTTGTGAGAAGCCATGTGGGGGAGGGGAGCAAACATGTGGAAGAAGGTGATCTGGTCACATGAGACCAAAATTCAACCTTTTGGCCTAAAAGCAAAACGCTTTGTGTGGGGAAAACTAACACTGCACATCACCCTGAACACACCATCCCCACTGTGAAACATGGTGGTGGCAGCATCATGTGGTGGGGATGGTTTTCTTCAGCAGGGACAGGGAAGCTGGTCGGAGTTGATGGGAAGATGGATGGGGCCAAATACAGGACAATCTTAGAAGAAAACCTGTTATGCTGCGTACACACAATCGGAATTTCCGGCAGAAAAAGTCAGACGGAATCTTTTCATCGGATATTCCGATCGTGTGTGTGGCCTCATCTGACTTTTTTTTTTTGAAAATTCAGACGGACCTAGAAATAGAACATGTTCTAAATGTTTACGACAGAACCAATTCCTATGGGGGAAAACCGCTCGTCTGTACGCTGTTCCGATGGACCAAAAACGGCGCATGCTCTGAAGCAAGTACGAGACGGAAGCTATTCGCTACTGACTATTGAGCTTCCTTTTTCTAGTTGCGTCGTACGTGTTGTACGTTCACCGCGTTCTAGACAATCGGACTTTGGTGTGATCGTGTGTAGGCAAGACAGTTTCAGCAGAATTCCATCGGGAAAAACCTTCAGAGTTTATTCCAACAGGAAAACCGCTCGTGTGTACGCGGCATTAGAGTCTGCAAAAGACTTGAGACTAGACATGTGCAGAACCAAAAAATTCGTTTATTTTCGTTTATTTTTTTTTTTTCCGTTGATTCGTAACGATTCGTAAATTCGTAATTCGTCGGTGTTCGTATTCATAACGATTCGTATTTTCGTAAGAGTTATTTTTTTTTCGTTGATTCGTTTTTTCGTTAGTTTAATTTTCGTTTATTCGAAATTCGGACACATTCGTATTTATTCGTACATTCGTAACATTCGTAGATTCGTAATCGGAGCATAATTCATAATGTTATGTAATGTGTATGCTATTATTACATTGTAAGAGACACGGAAAATTACGAATCGAAAAAAAAAAAAAGTTACGAATGTACGAATTTTTTCGTTCAATCCATTCGAAGCACGTTAAGCAGCGCCATTGTAAGAGACACGAAAATTACGATTCGAAAAAAAAAAAAGTTACGAATGTACGAATTTTTTTGTTCAATCTATTCGAGGCACGTTAAGCAGCGCCATTGTAAGAGACATGGAAAATTACCAATTCAAAAAAAAAAAAAAAAAAAAGTTACGAATGTATGAATTTTTTCGTTCATTTTTGTTGTTCCTGTTTTCGTTTTTCCGATTTTCTTCATTCGTACATTCGTTGTTTCTAATTAGTTTTTTTCGGATTTTTGTTGTTTTTCGGATTCGTTCGATTCGAACGATTCGTTAAAATTTTTAGCGAATCATTCGTTCATTCGTACGAAAACGAACGAACGAAAATAACGAAAAAAAAAGAAACTAATTACACATGTCTACTTGAGACCGGGGCAGAGGTTCACCTTCCAGCAGGACAACGACCCTAAACATACAGCCAGAGCTACAATGGAATGGTTTAGAGCAGGGGTCTCAAACTAGCAGCCCTCCAGCTGTTGCAAAACTACAAATCCCATGAAGCATTGCAAGGCTGACCATTACAAGCATGACTATCACAGGCAAAGGCATGATGGGACTTGTAGTTTCGCAACAGCTGGAGGGCCACCAGTTTGAGACCCCTGGTTTAGATCAAAGCATATTCATGTGTTAGAATGGCCCAGTCACAGTCCAGACCTAAATCCCATTGAGAGTCTGTGGCAAGACTTGAAAATTGCTGTTCACAGACGCTCTCCATCCAATCTGACAGAGCTCGAGATATTTCGCAAAGAAGAAGAATGGGCAGAGGCGGCTCTAGGCTTTGTGAGGCCTTAGGCGAAACTTACACATGAGGAATGAACGAAACGTTCGAATCGAACGAATCCGAATAACGAATTGTTCGAATCATACGAATCGAACGAAGCAGAAAAACAACGAAAATCCGAAAAACCAAAATTAGAAACAACGAATGTACGAATGAAGAAAATGAGAAAAACGAAAAAAGGAACAACGAAAATGAACGAAAAAATTCGTACATTGGTAACTTTTTTTTTGTTCAATTGGTAATATTCCGTGTCCCTTACAATGGCGCTGCTTAACGTGCTTCGAATAGATTGAACGAAAAAATTCGTACATTCGTAACTTTTTTTTTTTTTCGATTCGTAACTTTTTTTTTTTCGATTCGTAAATTATTAAAATGTAATAATAGCATACACATTACATAAAATGATGAATTATGCTCCGATTACGAATCTACGAATGTACGAATAAATACGAATGCGTCCGAATTTCGAATAAACGAAAATTAAACTAACGAAAAAAAAAAACGAATCAACGAAAAAATAACTCTTACGAATCGTTACGAATACGAACACCGACGACTTACGAATGTACGAATCATTACGAATCAACGGAAACGAAAAAAACGAAACGACAAAAAACGATTTTTTTTTGGAAACGAAAAAAACGAAACGAAAAAAAACTAATTTTTTTGTTGTGCACATGTCTATTGAGCACAGGCAAATTAGGAGGCCGCGAGGCCCCCTGTGAGTGTGAGGCCTTAGGCGTCCGCCTAATTTGCCTAATTAGAGAGCCGCCTCTGAGAATGGGCAAAAACGTCCCTCTCTAGATGTGCAAAGCTGGTAGAGACATCCCCAAAAAGACTTGCAGCTGTAATTTCAGTGATAGGGGGTTCTACAAAGTATTGACTCTGGGGGGCGCCATACAATTGCCCCCCCCCCCACACTTTTCACAGATTTATTTGTAAAAAAAAAAAAAAAAATGAAAACCATTTATCATTTTCCTTCCACTTCACAATTATGAGCCACTTTGTGTTGGTCCATCACATAAAATCCCAATAAAATACATTTACGTTTTTGGGTGTAACATGACAGAATGTGGGGAATTTCAAGGGGTATGAATACTTTTTCAAGGCACTGTAAACTTTTGTTAGGATTTGTTGAATTGTAACCCTTTGCTGTCTGGAGGAGTTATTAATTAGTATCTTATTCCATTAGGTCCTGTTCAGATGTCGCGTTTCGGGAACGATTATTCCCTGCATGCAATTCTGAAACCGCGTGTTTTTTCCGCGTATCGGGCGTAGAGCAACGCCCTCACTTCAGTGGGCTCCCCTATGTGTGTCGGTCACCAAAAAGAAGCATCTTCTCCTTTTTAGGCAACAAGCTTAGCGCCATTTTTTTTTAAACAAGAACTTCGCCACGATTGCTGCGCAACAAGTGCAACAGAATCGCGCCGCATTGAGAATAATGGAACGCCGAGCGTGTGTTTTACCGCATTTCGCTCCACGTGGGGGCCTCGGGTCCTGTTCACAGTTTATGTGAATTGGAATTGCAGGGCAGATCGGCGCTATTTTGCACGTGATTTCAAAATCGCGTCGAAACGCGCAATGCACTTGCGGTGCCGTTATTTCTTAATAGCAACTCAAACGCGATGCAAATTTGCCGCGATTGTTGCTCAATAAAATGCATGACGACAAATGCATCGGGCTCATTGCCAAAATGTGGCGCCCGACCTTCTTTGGTGCATTTATAGAGTGGAGGGAGGGGAGGAGGGAGGAAGGGAGGGGGAGGGGGAGGGACATTCGCTGCTAAAAAAAAAAAAAACACGACGCGGCATTAAAGTATAAGGGAGCCTCTGATGGGGACCCTGATGTAAGGGGGGGGAGACTCTGATGGGGAATCTGACGTAAGAGAGGACTCTGATGGGAAATCTGACGTAAGGGAGGACTCTGATGGGAAATCTGACGTAAGGGAGGACTCTGATGGGGACCCTGATGTAAGGGAGGACTCTGATGGCAAATCTGACGTAAGGGAGGACTCTGATGGGGACCCTGACGTAAGGGAGGACTCTGATGGCAAATCTGACGTAAGGGAGGACTCTGATGGGACCCTGACGTAAGGGAGGACTCTCATGGGAAATCTGACGTAAGGGAGGACTCTGATGGGGACCCTGACGTAAGGGAGGACTCTGATGGGAAATCTGACGTAAGGGAGGACTCTCATGGGAAATCTGACGTAAGGGAGGACTCTGATGGGGACCCTGATGTAAGAGAGGACTCTGATGGGGACGCTGACGTAAGGGAGGACTCTGATGGGGACCCTGATGTAAGGGAGGACTCTGATGGGGACCCTGATGTAAGGGAGGACTCTGATGGGAAATCTGACGTAAGGGAGGACTCTGATGGGGACCCTGACGTAAGGGAGGACTCTGATGGGGACCCTGACGTAAGGGAGGACTCTGATGGGGGCCCTGATGTAAGGGAGGACTCTGATGGGGACCCTGATGTAAGGGAGGACTCTGATGGGGACCCTGACGTAAGGGAGGACTCTGATGGGGACCGTGACGTAAGGGAGGACTCTGATGGGGACCCTGATGTAAGGGAGGAGTCTGATGGGGACCCTGACCTAAGGGAGGACTCTGATGTGGACCCTGAGGTAAGAGAGGACTCCGATGAAGACTCTGATGGGGACCCTGATGTAAAGAATGTTGCTGATGGGGACCGGACATAAGGGAGGAGTCTGATGGGGTTCCTGATGTAAGGGAGGACTCATGGGGACCCTGATGTAAGGGAGGACTCTGATGGGGACCCTGATGTAAGGGAGGACTCTGATGGGGACCCTGATGTAAGGGAGGACTCTGATGGGGACCCTGATGTAAGGGAGGACTCTGATGGGGACCCTGATGTAAGGGGGGACTCTGATGGGGACCCTGATGTAAGGGGGACTCTGATGGGGACCCTGATGTAAGGGGGGCCCTGAGGACTCTGATGGGGACCCTGACATAAGGAGGACTCTGATGGGGACCCTGATGTTAGGGAGGACTCTGATGGGAAATCTGACGTAAGGGAGGAGTCTGATGGGGACCCTGGCGTAAGGGAGGACTCTGATGGGGACCCTGACGTAAGGGAGGACTCTGATGAGGACCCTGGCGTAAGGGAGGAGTCTGATGGGGACCCTGACGTAAGGGAGGACTCTGATGTGGACCCTGACGTAAGGGAGGAGCCTGATGGGGACCCTGATGTAAGGGAGGACTCTGATGGGGACCCTGACATAAGGGAGGAGTCTGATGGGGACCCTGGCGTAAGGGAGGACTCTGATGGGGACCCTGACGTAAGGGAGGACTCTGATGAGGACCCTGGCGTAAGGGAGGAGTCTGATGGGGACCCTGACGTAAGGGAGGACTCTGATGTGGACCCTGACGTAAGGGAGGAGACTGATGGGGACCCTGACGTAAGGGAGGACTCTGATGAGGACCCTGGCGTAAGGGAGGAGTCTGATGGGGACCCTGACGTAAGGGAGGACTCTGATGTGGACCCTGACGTAAGGGAGGAGCCTGATGGGGACCCTGACGTAAGGGAGGAGCCTGATGGGGACCCTGACGTAAGGGAGGACTCTGATGGGGACCCTGACATAAGGGAGGAGTCTGATGGGGACCCTGGCGTAAGGGAGGACTCTGATGGGGACCCTGACCTCCAATGAGGACTCTGATGGGGACCCTGACCTAAGGGAGGACTCTGATGTGGACCCTGAGGTAAGAGAGGACTCCGATGAAGACTCTGATGGGGACCCTGATGTAAAGAATGTTGCTGATGGGGACCCGGACATAAGGGAGGAGTCTGATGGGGTTCCTGGTGTAAGGGAGGACTCTGATGGGGACCCTGATGTAAGGGAGGACTCTGATGGGGACCCTGATGTAAGGGGGACTCTGATGGGGACCCTGATGTAAGGGAGGACTCTGATGGGGACCCTGATGTAAGGGAGGACTCTGATGGGGACCCTGACGTAAGGGAGGACTCTGATGGGGACCCTGACGTAAGGGAGGACTCTGATGGGGACCCAGACATAAGGGAGGACTCTGATGGGGACCCAGACATAAGGGAGGACTCTGATGGGGACCCTGGCGTAAGGGAGGACTCTGATGGGGACCCAGACATAAGGGGGACTCTGATGGGGACCCTGACGTAAGGGAGGACTCTGATGGGGACCCTGGTGTAAGGGAGGACTCTGATGGGGACCCTGGCGTAAGGGAGGAGTCTGATGGGGACCCTGACGTAAGGGAGGACTCTGATGGGGACCCTGATGTAAGGGAGGACTCTGATGTAAGTGGGAGTCTAATGAGGACACTTAGGTGGTGGGGGGTTGGGAAGGAGCGCTGCTGTACAGCATGGTGATTTGGGTAGGATGCTCTGGGGTTGGAGTTTGGACGCCCCTGGTTTTCTATCTGCTCATTGATCAATGCTGACCCACACAGCTCACACCGAGGGTCCCGATCACACCGAGGGTCCCCGATCACACCGAGGGCCCCGATCACACCGGGGGGCCGCACTGAACACACAGTTGCTGGTGTACAGGTCTTGGTGCAGCAGTTTTATTTTTCAATGAACTTTATGAAATCCTCACGAATGACGTCTGATTGCAGTTCTGTTCCCTTGTGATGGTGTTGCGGTGGATGGCGTCACGGTGGCGTCACGGGACGCTGCGGACAGACGCCATTAGAAGCAAGGCATGTCACCTTTTGTGGCGGTGTCTGGAATAGCCACCTGCAGATAATGTGAACAGGACCCGAGGGGCTACTTCACATCAAGGGGGGTAAAATCTTGTGGTTGGGCCGTGCTGCCCTCCAAGCGCTACGCCTTTAACCGCAGAGGCCGGGGGGGGGGGGGGGGGGGGGAGGGGTTTACACATGCCACAGCAGGAATTATACCCCCCTCCCCCTTCATTGCACAAGTGAAGGGGGCGCTCCCTGCCAGCGGTTTGGGGCGAGGTTCAAATCAGGCGTTACATCACCTCCCCTCTGAAGAGCGAGCCCAACGCGGGGGTTGTGTGAGTCCCCACTCACACCACGGCACTTTGTCAGTTTTGGGCGCATTTTTCACGCGGCAACAGCCCGCCATACGTGCGACTCGCGCCAAAGTCACTCGTGTACTTTTTTCTTTTTATGTTGAGCTTTCTGTTTTGTTTTTCTAACTGCGTGTCTTGATGCGTTTGTCAAGCGTTTTGGCGTCCGTAAACAAAACGTGCGCCTGCGTGCTGCGTTCCAGGGGTGCGATTATTAAAGAAAGGCCCATTTTTCGGGTGTGAATGGGGCCCCTCAGTTGTCGGGTTGTAGCTTCTCCTTCAAGGGACAGTCCTCCAAAAAGTTTTCAAAGCAAAAGCCTGACCATGCATGTCCTTATCTGTGCCACACAACCCTCTCCCCTCCCCCACCACCACCATAGCTGGGCTTCCCTCACATGGCAACCAGGGTTGACCCTGAGGGGTACTTGTAACTGACTGTCTAGCCACGCCCACCCTGCCTCACATGACTCCTGCCTTGAGGTTTGGACTTATGACTGACTAACCACGCCCACCATCCGCCCACGTGACTCCTGCCTCTAGGAGAGACTCACAGTCACAACTATCTACGTGGCCACGCCCAGCTGACTCCTGCCCTGAGGGGGAATCTTATGACTGACGTTCCGTCGCGGCCATCTTGGTACACCCCGCACTACACACAGCCTACAGTCGGAAGTCGCCAAGCGGACATCTTTTTACACCTACCGAAGTCAAGGGCTCTAGAAACTCCAGAAACCCTTCTACCGAAGAGGCTAAAACTCCCCTACAACTCTATGTAGACCGTACCTGACAGAAAAAATACCTTTTTTAAAATGTATGTTTCACCAAACATTTTGATTTTTTCTGAGAGTTATATGGCAACTGACTATAGTGAATGGAAAAGACCTTCTACCGAAGAGCCCAACACTCCCCTGCAACTTTACCGTACCTGACAGCAAAAATACATGTATTTTTTATTTTTTTTTACCAAACATTTTGTGAAAAACTAGATTTTTTTTTTTTTCTGAGAGTTATATGGCAACTGACTATAGTGAATGGAAAAGAAAAAAAAAAGTTTTGATGGCAAAAAAAAAAAAACAATGTCAGCGCGCGCTGTCAATAAAGTTGGTTGAAGGGGGAAAAAAAAGAGGCGCATCTTCCCGCCCGCTGACTACAAGTCCCGGCATTCTCCGCGCGGCCGCCCCGGGCGAGTTCCTCCAGAGGCTGACCAATCCCGCCGAGGAGGAGAGATTAACACAAAAGCGAAGTTGTCAGTGACGTCGCAAGAGACGGGGAGGAGGGTGAGAGAAAGAGAGAGAGGGGAAGGTGAGAGAGAGGGGAACCGGAGAGGAGAGCCGGGCGAGGTGGCTGGAGGAGGACGACATGGACTGAGAGAGAGAAGCGGCTGATTGAAGAGGTTCATCACCTGACAACCCCTGGGACCGAACCCTCAAAACTCCAAGAGGGGGTCACCTGACCAAAACACCCCTCAGAGGAGCCAACAGAACCTCCCCTCCCCCCACTGCACCCCCAAACTCCCGGAGGGGTCACCCCAAAGACCACCCACCTCTGGCACTGGGTCCCCCCACCCCTTTAAAGAGGACAACCCCAAAACCAAAGGAGGGGGTCACCCTAAGGTCCACCAACCTTAACCAGACCACCACTGGTCCTGGATCTCCCCCACCCCCCCTCCAGGATCCAACAACACTGCTGGGCTTCACCTCCTGGACCTCCTTCAAAGAAGACTGAACCCCAAAACCAAAGGAGGGGTCACCCTAAGGTCCACCAACCTTCACCAGACCTGATCGACCTACCTTCTAAGAGTCAGCCATCTCCTAGGCTGCCCCCCCTCCCTCTCTGGGAGTCAGCCATCTCCTAGGCTGGACCCCCATCAAAGAAGACTGCACCCCAAAGCTTGAAGACATCTCACCCCCCCCCTTCCACCATCTTTGGATCACTGCCGGTACTGGATCCCCTCCCTTCCAGGATCCAACAGCACTGAGCTGCACCACCCCCCCTTCCCCCCTCTGGACTGCCTTCAAAAGAGGACTGAACCCCAAAACTCGAGAGGTCACCTCAAAACCCTGTCCACCTTCCTTGGATCACCGCTGGTCCTGAATCCCCCCCCCAGGAGACCTTCGCCTCACCCTCCCTTCAGGATCCAGCAGATCTCCTGGACTACCCATTGCTGTCTCCTCCCCCTCCCCCTCTAGACCTTCTTCTTCCATGAGGACTGCACCCCAGAACTGAAGAAGGGGGGGTCACACTAAAGCTCTTCATCGGATCACCGCTGGTACTGGATCACCCCCCCCCCCACCAGACCTTTGCCCCCCCCCCCCTTCCAGGATCTAGCAGATATCCTTTGGGCTACTTGCTATTCCTCCTCCCAGCTCCCTCCCCCTGGACTTCCTCCGAAAAGCTCGAGGAGGGGGTCACCCCGAAGCCCGTCCACCTTAGTTGGATCACCTCCCTTCCAGGATACAGCAGCACTCCTGGGCTGCCCATTGCTGCCCCCCCCCCACCTCCTTCTTGGACCACCTTCTACAAGGACTGCACCCCAAGAGGGGGTCACCCCCAAAGCCCATCCACCTTCACTGGACCATCACTGGTACTAGATCACCATCTGAGCACCCTCCCACCAAAGAACCAGCAGATCTCCTGGTCTGGACCTCCTTCCACAAGGACTGCACCCCCAAAACTCGAGAAGCCTCATCCCACCTTCCTCGGATCAGCGCTGGTCCTGGATCACCCCACCTAACCACCCCCCCCCCCCTCGAGGACTCAGCAGCTCTCCTCTTGGCTCACCACCCTCCTTCCTTGGACTGCACCCTAAAACTTGAAGGAAGGATCACCCTAAAGTCCATCCACCTTCATCGGATCAACACCCTCGTCCCTAGGGGTCGCCTCTTCCCGTGCTAATATCCTCCTCCCCCGCTCAGGACCCCCCCCACCCCCAGGAGGACAGCAACCCCCCCCCCCCCCCCCACCCCTCATATTTTGAAAAGTGATTGCACCACTGGCATCCACACGGACTGGATCATCTCCTGTAGTGGATCTCTGACCCCCCCCCTCCTCCTCCATGTTGGGGTGTCCCACAGCCTCCTGACCCCCCCCCCCCTCCCTTCCTCTCCCAGGAGCCTTCAGAAGAAGATTGAAGCACAGAGATCAAGGAGTGATCAACCCAACCGGCCACCTTTTCTGGATCACCCCCCCCCCCCCCCCCCCCCCATCAAGATTCATTTTACAAAGAGGGGCCCCCCCAAAGACCTCTCCCTTCCAGCCATGGATACCGCATCAACCTCAACTTTTGATTCAGAGGTAAGTTGATTTTTTTTTCTTCTATTGATCTGCATGCCTTCCTACCCCCCCCCCATCTAGCATGTGCTCTGAGTACCCCCCCCCCCCATGATCTGTCTTCTCCCCCATGGCTGAGCTGCCTAAACCCATCAGCCCTCTCTGGCTGGCTGACCCATCTCTCATTACAACTTACGCCATCTTGTCCTTGCACACAAAAAAAAGTACATTTGGTGGCAGATATGGTGTGTCCCCCCCCCCCCCCTCCCCCCTTCCCCTGGGGCAGGTGTCAGTGCCCCCCCATCCTTCCCTTTGCCCCCTCCACCCCCCCTTTTATCTGGAGCTTTGGAGGCATTTTTATTGTCTGAGGATTGTGCTCTCCAGGTATGTGCCTGGCAGCTCGATCGCACACAACAGATCACCATCTTGAATCCAGTCCAAGCTCAGGACTCCGAGGCGTGACCTGCGTCTCGGGTTTTGGGGTGTAGATGGCACATTAACACCCCCCCCCCCCCCACATTAAATGCTTAGCTTGATTGTGATCAGGGGTTGCTGGGGGGGGGGGGTGGGGATAGAAAAGAATAGGGTGCTCAGGAATGTACCCCCCTCTAATACTATTAACTATACAATGTAATTTTGTGATCTGTACCCCACTGGAATGGGGGGGTGACCCCCCCCAACTGGATTGCCCCACTTTATAGACCAAAGTCTTGCTCCGAACAGCTGCTGGGAGATATGGTCCTTGACCATCATGCTATGGCGGTGGGGGGGGGGGGGGTGGCGTAGATTGTGGGGGGTCATTGGATGAACCCCCCCCCCTTCCCTTACGTGAGTGGATCCCCCAGGGTCTGCTGACCCCCCTCGAAGTTTGAGGTCTGACTTGTCTCGAGTTGAGGTCCAAGGTGCTGATCTTGGAGGTTGAACCAGTGTGAACCCCAAAACAGGAGATTTGCTAATTCAACCCCCCCCCCCAAAATGCAGAGCTCATCAGACCGAGCTTATGGAGAATTGCTGGCGGATGGGGTATGCAGCTCAGCCAGACTACACCCACTCCCTTTAGTATTGCTAATAGATTTGGCTTTGTTTGTGGTTGGGGGTGGTGGGTGGTTGGGGGTGTTGGGTGGGGGGTAGATCCTGGGTGCCGATCACTTTTTTGAGGGGGGGCTGACTCGGTAAGCTTGGGCAGAGGGTGGCACTAGGGGGGTTAGTCCCAGGTCTTGCTCTTCACCAGGCGAGCTTTCTTCTTCTTTTTTTTTTTTTTTTTTTGTGTGATCTGCTAACAAGTAAATTATCGATGGTCGGGTGAGAGATCGTTACCCCCCCCCCCCAATGTTTTGTGACCAGTCGAGGGGGGGTGGAGGTGCATATCCTGCTGTGATCATAAGGACCTGCTCTGCTAGACACCCTGCCCCCTCCCCCACTAAAGTGAAGAGGGAGCTTATGATTTATAAAGCAGATGGACCCCCCCCCCCCCCCCCCCCCATTGTAACTACAGTCCAACCTTCAGATGGTTATTTTGTGTCAGGTGGAGGAGTCGTGTAGATACATTGTATCAGTTGGGGGGGGGGGGGGGGTCTGATCCCCTGTCTGTGGGTGATCTGATTGTTACATAGTGAACGAGACGCGGGGGGGTCCCCTTGGGCTCTGCGGTGTAAAGGGGTTCTGTATAAAACCCGACAACTATAAAACCTTTTGCAATCAGTCGCTGATCGTCCCGCTGTCTGTGGGTGATTGTTACAAAGTGACCGACACGGGGGAGGGGTGGCTGGTGTCCCTGGGCTCTGCAGTGTACAGGGATTCTATATAAAACCCAACAACTATAAAAACCTTTTGCAATCAGTCACCGACCGTCCCTCCATCCGCCCCCCCCCTCCCCTGTCTGTGGGTGATTGTTACAAAGTGACCGAGACGCCAAGGGGGGCAGGGGGGGTCCCTGGGCTCTGCAGTGTAAAGAGATCATATATACAACTCTCTGCCTTTTCTATATAAAACCCGACTATAAAAAAATCTTTTGCTATCAGTCGCCGATCATCCCTCGATCCCTCTGTCGATGGGTAATTGTTACAAAGTGACCGAGACGCGGGGGCAGGGGTCCCTGGGCTCTGCAGCGTACAGGGATTCTATATAAAACCCAACGACTTTAAAACCTTTTTTATGCTGTTGAAATCTGTCACCGATCGTCCCTCGGTCCCATCTGTGGGGTGGGAGACGCGGGGGGCAGGGGGGTCCCTGGGCTCTGCAGTGTAAAGAGATCATATATACAACTCTCTGCCTTTTCTATATAAAACCCGACTATAAAAAAAATCTTTTGCTATCAGTCGCCGATCATCCCTCGATCCCATCTGTGGGGTGGGAGACGCGGGGGGGTCCCTGGGCTCTGCAGTGTACAGGGATTCTATATAAAACCCGTCGAGCTATACAATTTTTTGCAATCAGTCGCCGATCGCCCCTCCATCCCCCACCATCTGTGGGTAATTGTTACAAAGTGACCGAGACGCGGGGGCAGGGGTCCCTGGGCTCTGCAGTGTACAGGGATTCTATGTAAAACCCAACGACTTTAAAACCTTTTTTACGCTGTTGAAATCTGTCGCCGATCGTCCCTCCATCCCCCCACCGTCTGTGGGTGATTGTTACAAAGTGACCGAGACGCCGGGGGGGGGGGGGCTCTGCAGTGTAAAGAGATCATATCTACAACTCTCAGCCTTCTATATAAAACCTATAAAAAAATCTTTTGAAATCCGTCACCGATCATCCCGCGATCCCCTGGGCGTTGCTTTACCATGCAGGGTGCAGATCGTTCGCCCCTTCCCCCCACCCTTTCCAGTGCTGTGCAATAAAAAAAAAAAAACCTTGCTCATGGCTTTTTCAGGGTTAACCGTCAGTCATTGCTAGCTCCTCCCACCTGGGCTTTCCTCTCGGCCCCTCCCACTGTGTCACTGGGGCTATGGGTGTCCCTTTAGGGCTGCAGTCCCAGTGCTTGCTGTGTATGCAAGCTGCACCTTTTCCCAACCCTTCGTGTGCCGGGGGGGGGGGGGGTGTGAGGCTCGCCTCTTTGGCGGCGGAAGGGTTAACCCGGGGTGACTCGGCGCAGGCGGTTTGTGATTTATTTTGCGCTGGTTATTCGAACGGTGGCGTTGATCGCCTTTTATGAAGCTCTGAGAGCCTTATTCTGGGAAGGGGGGGGGGGTGTAAAGTGGGGTTACCCCTAGCAACTGGTTAATTGCGGACTGATCGTGCTGAAGTGGAAGCGTCGGTGACTTTGCTTAATATTGTTTGTTTTATTCGATTTGTGTTTTTTTTAAGAGCGTATTGTGTTTATTGGAGATTAAATAGGAGGAAATGGTCATAAATCAAACTTAATATGGATTTAACGGTCGGTGTGGGTACCTCCGCGTTGGCGACTGCAGCAATATGCGCTGTCGGTATTGTGTGTATGTTGAGTGGAATGTCGTGTCTACATGGAGTGGGAAGAGGCACTCCAGACGTGGTCCAGATGGGCAGAGGAGTCCTGTCCTGGCAAGGTCTTCGGCGGTGTCTGGGGGGCGCGGGACGCGGCTCGCTCGGCAAAGCCAGCTGCTGCAGGGGTATCTCTCTCATCACCCCATGATTCGTTTAGCTCCAGAGGAACTGCAGGTTCCAGCATTCCAAGGACTGTAGATCCTTCTCGGATTGGTACTAACAGATGGCCAAGCCGCACTGGTCAGCCCGTCGTAGAGTAACATTTCTATATCGGCAGATTGGGGCTCGTGACGAGGCTTTGCTCGGCAAAGCCGACTGCTGCAGGGGGTATCTACTATCATGCCGCTCTCCATTTACCTCCCGAGGAACTACAAGTTCCAGCATCCCAGGGACGTAGATCCTTAATGGCAGATGGCCAAGTCTTTACCAAATCTCTCGGGTCAGCCTGTCTTAGAGTAACATTGTTGGTCTGGGTGGGAGAAATGGTGCCCCCATTGTTGGTCTGGGTGGGAGAAATGGTGCCCCCATTGTTGGTCTCGTGGGAGAAATGGTGCCCCCATTGTTGGTCTCGGTGGGAGAAATGGTGCCCCCATTGTTGGTCTCGGTGGGAGAAATGGTGCCCCCATTGTTGGTCTCGGTGGGAGAAATGGTGCCCCCATTGTTGGTCTGGGTGGGAGAAATGGTGCCCCCATTGTTGGTCTGGGTGGGAGAAATGGTGCCCCCATTGTTGGTCTGGGTGGGAGAAATGGTGCCCCCATTGTTGGTCTGGGTGGGAGAAATGGTGCCCCCATTGTTGGTCTGGGTGGGAGAAATGGTGCCCCCATTGTTGGTCTGGGTGGGAGAAATGGTGCCCCCATTGTTGGTCTGGGTGGGAGAAATGGTGCCCCCATTGTTGGTCTGGGTGGGAGAAATGGTGCCCCCATTGTTGGTCTGGGTGGGAGAAATGGTGCCCCCATTGTTGGTCTGGGTGGGAGAAATGGTGCCCCCATTGTTGGTCTGGGTGGGAGAAATGGTGCCCCCATCGTTGGTCTGGGTGGGAGAAATGGTGCCCCCATCGTTGGTCTGGGTGGGAGAAATGGTGCCCCCATCGTTGGTCTGGGTGGGAGAAATGGTGCCCCCATCGTTGGTCTGGGTGGGAGAAATGGTGCCCCCATCGTTGGTCTGGGTGGGAGAAATGGTGCCCCCATCGCTGGGCTCGGTGGGAGAAATGGTGCCCCCATCGTTGGCCTCGGTGGGAGAAATGGTGCCCCCATCGTTGGCCTCGGTGGGAGAAATGGTGCCCCCATCGTTGGGCTCGGTGGGAGAAATGGTGCCCCCATTGTTGGTCTCGTGGGAGAAATGGTGCCCCCATCGTTGGTAGCAGTTGAAGGAAAAGGGCTGGATACAGGCAGGCAAAAGGCCACACATTCGGCCCCTTGCCCAGTTTGGCGATCCCAGCCCTAGACTTTAGAAGGGAGAGGTAAAGTAGCATCGTCTTTTGTATCTGATATTTGAATGTTCTAGAAGGTTGAAGCAGGACCTACAAAGCCTAGCGTCACCTTGCTTGGGACTTGTAGTTCTTCATTTGTTGGGGTTCCATAGCTCCTCTGGCTCTGCCATAGGTTGATCTAACAGAGGGTCCCGGTCCCTCTCGCAGTGTAATTTTTAAAAAATAAATTTTATTTAAACAAACGACAAACCATTCTCGAGTCGGTTGCAGGCCAACCATTGAGGTTCCTCAGATCCCGATGGCACTGAAAATGCATGCAAATGTTATTTACCCATCTGCCAAAATGCAAACGGTTCCACGGGAAAACAAATCCATACAGCATAACCTCTTAATCTAAATACATTTGATAAAAACACAAGACGTATTTAAAAAAAAAAAAAGGGGGGGGGGGGCGCCCTCGTGCCTGGCTGTTGGCTCACTTTACATCTCAGGTCTATGATGGGGGAGATCAGCCCCGTCTATGTATGTCTAGAACTGCGTTGTGGCTTCAGTACTGGTGTGACCAATCTGACCTCTCTCTAAATGGAGAGGCTAACACTGGGTGCGTTAACGCAAAGCGCATTGGCGTTCATGTATATTGTGTCGCCCCCAATCATTGGGTCTTCCTAACGCATTAAAGATGTACGTAGTTCTTTTTTGGAACCAAGGCACCGAGCGTTTGGCTACATCGTAACGGGTGACGTGTGTATTTGCACAGGGCAAAGGTGTGAACGCAGCCTAAGGGGTCAAGAAGCATCGGTAGTGCGTGGTATAGATGTTCCAGCATGCGGTAGATTAGGGAACCCCCCCACCCCCCCTCCCTGCGGGGGGGCGACTCTTGACAAACAAGGACATATCTGTGTCTCGGAGATCTTTCTGTATATAAGATCCAACATGCACGGGTCCTTGCTGCACCCCCCCCCCCCCCCCCCCCCCATGATCCCTCTCGTGTTTAAATTAGTCATACCGAGAGGAAAAAAAAAATGCCGCTGGGTAAAGGGGGGGCTTTCACCACCAACTGGGGGCTCATTATCATTTCATCGCCATAAGTCTCGCTATCCTGGGAACTCTTTATATTTCCTTTGTTATCCCCCCCCTCGTTGTCGGGCCAATCGTTACCATCGAAGAGCAGCCGAAGTAGCCTTGTTTATGTTCCTCTTAAGGGGTCTTAAGGTATCCGATCGTCTGACCCCCATCTCCCCCTCCCCCCCCCCCCCCCCCTCCTTGTTTTTGTCTCTGGGCATTAATCTAGATTGGCTGATGTGGGGGTCTTGAGGAATGAAGGGGCTTTTATTGTGTAGCCGTGTCACAATGGTGCCATTCTTGTGGTTCTCGCTCAGCTCTATGCACACCCAGTTACGGTCAGAGGGCCAATAAACATAATCGAGGGGGGGGGGGGGGGATGGAACTGTAGACAGAAGCCTTTAATTGCACTTTCATCATGTGCGCAAGCGAAGGATTCGGGTATTATTAGCAGATCGCCGCAAGGGGGGTCATTGTGGTCGAGTCACTCGGTTCACAGCTGAATCTCTGAAGTCAGAAAGTTCCTTTTTTTTTTTTTTTTTCTTCTTTTTTTTATTTATATATCATGTATGTATTTTTTTGCTAATTTCCCCGACGCTTGTTGATTTAGACTAAAGAACGCCGTAAGATATTACTGCTCGATCTGTAGGGCTGACCATGCCGTAGTTGCGAGTACTTTGATGTTTGTAACTTTTTAAGGGGCCCCCTCCTTCCCCCAAGTCCGTATGCACCACAGTATAGATCTCCAATAACATCCCTAAATACCCCCCCCCCCAGTACAGACGCTCCTGGCAGCAAAAAAAAAAAACACGTATTCTGGTCAAACGAACCCGCACACCAATACAGGCTCCCCACTACAAAACTGTCCGTATGCACCACTTGGTACAGACCCCTCAATAAAGACACCCCCCCCCAGTCCCAGTACAGACCCCCCAGTACAGCTGAACGCTAGGGGAAAAAAATCTGTATTTACCCTTAAAGTGGGGTTCCTCCTGCACTGCTTTTTGTGTAGGACAAGGTCCCCCCCCCCAGTACATACAACCCCCTTTCCCCAGTACAAAATCATCAGACAGCCTTCCCTAGTACATACAGACCCCCCAATACAGCTGAACCCCAGGAGGGGGTAAAATCTGAAGTTACCCTTGAAGTGGGCTTCTTCCTGCACTGCTTTTTGTTTAGGGCAGGGTCCCCCTCCCTAGTTACATACTCTCCCCCCAGTACAGGGACACCTTTAGAACAGACCCCCCCCCCCCCCCCCAGTACAGACTCACCAATACAGCTGACCGCCAGAGGAAAAAATCTAATGTTACCCTTGCACTGCTGTTTTTGTCTAGGGCAGGTTCCCCCTGTCCCCCATTCTATACAGACCTCCCCAGTACGAAACAATCAATACAGACACCCCTCTCTAGTATATACTCCCCACAGCACAGAGACTCCTCAGTACAGAGCCCCCCCCAGCACAGAGACTCCTCAGTACAGAGCCCCCCCCCCCCCTCCCTCAGTACATACTCCCCCCCCCCCACAGCACAGAGACTCCTCACTACGGAGCCCCCCCCCCCCCAGCACAGAGACTCCTCAGTACAGAGCCCCCTCCAAGTACAAAACCATCAAGACGCCCCTCCCCAGTACATAATCCCCCAGTACAGAGACTCCTCAGTACAGACCCCCCCCCCCCCCCAGCACAGAGACTTCTCTGTACAGACCCCCAGTACAGAGACCCCCCCCCCCCCCCGTACAAAACCATCAATACAGACACCCCTCCCTAGTACATAATCCCCCAGTACAGAGATTTCTCAGAGATTCCTCAGTACAGAGCCCCCCCCCCCCCCCCAGCACAGAGACTTCTTGGTACAGACCCCCAGTACAGAGACTCCCCCAGTACAAAACCATCAAGACACCCCTCTCTAGTACATAATCCCCCAGTACAGAGACTCCTCAGTTGAGATCCCTCAGTACAGAGCCCCCCCCCCCCCCCGGTACAAAACCATCAATACAGACACCCCTCCCTAGTACATACTCCCCCAGTACAGAGACTCCTCAGTACAGACCGCCCCCCCCCCCCCCCAGTACAGACTCCAGAGGAAAAATCTGACGTTACCCTTGAATCGGGCTTCCTCCCGCAATGCTCTTTGTCTAGGTCTTTTCAGTACGAGGACCACATTGTATTTTATACAAATATTCATTGGCCAGAAATAAGTCGACTCCTTTTTGCATCAGAAATCCCCCCATCCCATCAGAGTTCCTGTGACCCGGGTAAAATCTTGCAGGTGCCCATAGACACGACCCATCCAATCCAGACGTTTCCAGATATGGGGGGGTGAAAGTGATTGGTCGGAAAAACGTATCCAGGCGCTTTTGTTTTCCGCTTAGATATACAAAGGACTGTGAAGCATCTCCCCACTTCTCCTGCATGGCCCGAGTGCTGCCTTCTCCTGGGCATTCGTGTTTATGGCGGAGCCTGGACCCCCCTGGGAGATGATTGGATGGCGATGATGCCTCTGGCCCCCCCCCTTTTTGGAGTTCCAATGGTGCAAATATCGGAAGGACATACAGGCATGATCTGACCTCCCTCCAACGCACTGGAGCGATCGACTATGATCTGCAGATATAATGGTTGGCAGGGGTTCTCTTAGACGGGAAAGTTATTTTAAGGGTTTGTCCATGTTAAGAAGGTTGCTCTATGGTCTCTTTTCTAAATAGAGTGGGCGGAGCTGGGAACTGTTTTAAAAATCAAAATTTATTAATTATTATTATTTTTTGCATTCAAGGTGCTGCCATGCAGTTGTAGTCCTCTGATGGACTCCTGCTGTGTTCAGCCATTTTGTTGAAGCCTTAGCTTTGTCCCCATTGAGACATTGTACGCTGCCCGGCTTAGACATGCAAATCCAGGAGCATCCCGGGGAAGGACGGGCAGGAACTGTGTGTAAATGTCTTGGTGAGCGGCTGTGTTTCATGGAGGGGGGGGGGGGGGGGGGGGTATTGGCTGCCAGGTCTGTTTTTATCAGAGCTTTACATTCACAACCGCAAATACCCCCCCCCCCTTCAGCAAACAGTTTTGGCCTCAGGCAAAGATCAAAGAGACTTTATCTTGCATACAGAACCACTAGAACACTCCCTTACACAGCCTAAGTAATGCTCCCTGGCACTACCCAATGGTAAATCTCCTGGCGCCATCCAGTAATGCCCCCCCCTCCCTCCTGGCGCCGTCCAGTAATGCCCCCCCTCCCTCCTGGCGCCGTCCAGTAATGCCCCCCCTCCCTCCTGGCGCCGTCCAGTAATGCCCCCCCTCCCTCCTGGCGCCGTCCAGTAATGCCCCCCCCTCCCTCCTGGCGCCGTCCAGTAATGCCCCCCCCTCCCTCCTGGCGCCGTCCAGTAATGCCTCCCCCCCCTCCTGGCACCGTCCAGTAATAAACCCCCCCCCCTCCTGGCGCCGTCCAGTAATGCCCTCCCCCCCTCCTGGCGCCGTCCAGTAATGCCCTCCCCCCCCCCTCCTGGCGCCGTCCAGTAATGCCCTCCCCCCCCCCCCCCCCTCCTGGCGCCGTCCAGTAATGCCCCCCCTCCTGGCGCTGTCCAGTAATGCCCCACCCCCCCCCCCTCCTGGCGCCGTCCAGTAATGCCCCGCCCCCCCCTCCTGGCGCCGTCCAGTAATGCCCCGCCCCCCCCCTCCTGGCGCCGTCCAGTAATGCCCCCCCCCCCCTCCTGGCGCCGTCCAGTAATGCCCCCCCCCCCCCCCCTCCTGGCGCCGTCCAGTAATGCCCCCCCCCCCCTCCTGGCGCCGTCCAGTAATGCCCCCCCCCTCCTGGCGCCGTCCAGTAATGCCCCCCCCTCCCTCCTGGCGCCGTCCAGTAATGCCCCCCCTCCCTCCTGGCGCCGTCCAGTAATGCCCCCCTCCCTCCTGGCGCCGTCCAGTAATGCCCCCCTCCCTCCTGGCGCCGTCCAGTAATGCCCCCCCCTCCTGGCGCAGTCCAGTAATGCCCCCCCCCCCCTCCTGGCGCCGTCCAGTAATGAACTCCACCATCTTTGTGGTTTAATAAAACACCACAGTACATTGTAGGGCATTGCCATGCATTGTGATGTGTTGGGGTGCCACAATATTACTCTGGTGCACCAACACATCTGTGTGAATCCATCCACAGTGTTGCGCTTCCAGGTTTTTATTCCCTCCTGACAACGCCTTCATCTTTGTTCCGGTATCATTCAGGGTCACCATCTACTTGCTGGCCAGAGATGACACCATCGCATAAACCCCGCTGCCTGCGCAGTTCTTGGCTGCGATCAGAAATGTCTGACGCAGATCAGCCCCTGCTGTCGTGTCTCTCCCCTCGTGACTTGTTACAATGTACACTCTGAGCGATCACTGGGGGGGAGGGAGGTGACATTCTTCCTCCTGCCTGCAGCAGACTGCTGACACCATCTCGGCCTAGGCGCAGTCACTGGACTGAAGCTCACAGGTGGTGGGAGTAGTTCTTGTCTGGCTTGGTTCATCCTCTGTAGTTCCAGTGTTTAACCACAAGGGGCTCCATGGAGCGCTGATCACTGTGCTTGTTGTCGTGTGCCGAGCGCTGTAAATACATTCATATGGTAATGAGGCCGCAGTTGTCTTGTGTGTTTAATTAGTATGTCAGCACTTGTTTACTGCATTGTATGTTGTGTGTTTTTTTTTTTTTTTTTTTTTTTAACTCTTTACATTAATCATACAATTATATAATCAGCTATTAGATTACTCCTACTGCTGGTTTTCATGTGTCCTGAGATACATATAGGATCATATACTACTATGAGGGGTTCCCACCATCCCTGTGCTGAGTTCCCGGGTCTGTACACCCGCTGTGCCCATTATGAGGGTTCCCCCCATCCCTGTGCTGAGTTCCCAGGTCTGTACACCCGCTGTGCCCATTATGAGGGGTTCCCACCATCCCTGTGCTGAGTTCCCGGGTCTGTACACCCTGCTGTGCCCATTATGAGGGGTTCCCCCCATCCCTGTGCTGAGTTCCCAGGTCTGTACACCCGCTGTGCCCATTATGAGGGGTTCCCACCATCCCTGTGCTGAGTTCCCGGGTCTGTACACCCGCTGTGCCCATTATGAGGGGTTCCCCCCATCCCTGTGCTGAGTTCCCGGGTCTGTACACCCGCTGTGCCCATTATGAGGGGTTCCCCCCATCCCTGTGCTGAGTTCCCGGGTCTGTACACCCGCTGTGCCCATTATGAGGGGTTCTCACCATCCCTGTGCTGAGTTCCGGGTCTGTACACCCGCTGTGCCCATTATGAGGGGTTCCCACCATCCCTGTGCTGAGTTCCCGTGTCTGTACACCCGCTGTGCCCATTATGAGGGGTTCCCACCATACCTGTGCTGAGTTCCCGGGTCTGTACACCCGCTGTGCCCATTATGAGGGGTTCCCCCCCATCCCTGTGCTGAGTTCCCGGGTCTGTACACCCGCTGTGCCCATTATGAGGGGTTCCCACCATCCCTGTGCTGAGTTCCCGGGTCTGTACACCCGCTGTGCCCATTTATGAGGGGTTCCCACCATCCCTGTGCTGAGTTCCCGGGTCTGTACACCCGCTGTGCCCATTATGAGGGGTTCCCTCCATCCCTGTGCTGAGTTCCCGTGTCTGTACACCCGCTGTGCCCATTATGAGGGGTTCCCACACCATCCCTGTGCTGAGTTCCTGGGTCTGTACACCCGCTGTGCCCATTATGAGGGGTTCCCCACCATCCCTGTGCTGAGTTCCCGTGTCTGTACACCCGCTGTGCCCATTATGAGGGGTTCCCACCATCCCTGTGCTGAGTTCCCGGGTCTGTACACACCCGCTGTGCCCATTATGAGGGGCTCCCACCATCCCTGTGCTGAGTTTCCCAGGTCTGTACACCCGCTGTGCCCATTATGAGGGGTTCCCACCATCCCTGTGCGGAGTTCTCCGATGTGATGGAAGAAATCTTTCAGCTGATGGTACTGAAACAGTTAAGCGTTGAACACGCTCACACTCTGTATTTCCTAAAAGTCCTCATTGGCTCCCCCATGTGGCGGGTCCCCTGTACTGCGTACAAAACAAGACAACCAGTTTTGAGGTCCACGACTTCTGAATTTGGCAAAACATTTCACAAATCATCGGTCCGATCTGCAGATACATTTACACAGATCTGTGTCCAGAGATCACCGGCGCTCACATTCTGCGGGTCCCAGCATGTTGGGGTGTTCAGTATAATGGGAGTTTGTTGCTGAAGGGGGGAGGGGGGGTCGTTATTGTTTACCGGATATTTATACCTGTACAGATGTATCCTGTTTTCGCTCTCATTTCCTGTTCGTGGTTATTTGTCTCAGCACAGATTGGGGTTCATTTACTAAAACTGGAGTGCAAAATCTGGTGCCGCTCAGCATGGGAGCCAATCAGCTTCAGCCTTGTTCCATTAAGCTTTGACAATAAAAACCTGGAAGCTGATTGGCTGCCGTGCAGATTTTGCACACTCTGGTTTTAGTAACCCCCCCCCCCCTCCCCCACTGTGTGTGTGTCAGCAGAGCGGCAGAATATGAACTTATGTGGGGTCAGGGGTCATCCATAGAACTGGGACTCACCATGTGACTTTTTTTGTTTCCTCTTCAGGACGGGACGCCGAACTACCAGCGGAGGAGGACGGTGGAGGATTTCAATAAGTTCTGTACGTTTGTCTTGGCCTACGCCGGCTACATCCCGTACCCCGAAGAGGTGAGATACTGTTGTGTGTCTGCGGTCCTTCCCAAAGATGGCCGCTCGGGGCTGGGTTCATCAAGCTTTATTGCTGACATTAGTACAGAGCATTATTACACTGTCAGCACACAATAGTAGAATATGTTTTATGTGGAGGAGGAAAGTACCCCCTGATGTGTATTATGAAGATATTTGAATTCAGCTGCTGCAAAAGGAGCTTTGCTGAAACTCTGAGCTCCTCCCGGGGGATGGGGGGGGTCATGGAGAACATTAAAGGGTTAGTTTACCTCTGCAGGGAAAAAAATAGGGATGCACCAATACCATTTTTTTTTTAATTAGTACTATTATTATTATTATTTTTTTTTTTTTTTTTTACGGGTACCGATACTTTTTATTTTTTTGTACTCGCCGATATTAATGATACCTACCGCAACTGTTTTGTTTTCACTTCAGCTGTCAGCAATGGTACAAAGCATTGAAATGTTATTTACAAATGAAATAAATAGATTATATTTTTTTGTCCTTTTTTAATGTAAATGTGTAAATATATGTTAATATATATGTGTAAAAAAAATATTCACTAAAAAAGCAAACAAAAAAAAGTTTTAATTGTTTATCGTTTATAAAATAGACGTAAAAAAAAAAAAAAGCAGGAAAATAATTAAATGGAGGAGAGTAGGGAGTTAATTAAGGCTGATTAAAGTTAATAAGGGGTTAAACAGAGGAACGTTTGTTCATCCCTTTGATCTGCAGATGAAGAAACAGAAAGATACAAAAAGAAACAATGTTTCTTTTTATTTTAGTGTTTCAGCGGCTGAGCAATGTTGTTAATAAACATTACCGGCTGTTTGTTTTTTTTTTTTTTTGACCGCTCCAATTACCGGACTTCTTTAACACTTCAGCTGTCAACAGGTGAGACCCCGCTGACAGCTCAAAGAACCGAGCCTGAAAGTATCGGTTTCAGGTATTGGGGCATTTGCACGAGTACCGATACTTGTACAAATACTCGGTATCGGTACTGATACTAGTATTGGTGCAACCCTAGTAACGCCATACAGCCACCCCTCTCGCCCCATTTCTTGTTTTACTTGCTTCCGGTGATCCCAAGATATCGCAGGTCTCCCGCAGCCAGTCCAGCGGTCTTTGGATATTTGAAATCCCCACTCCTATCTGTCTCCTCTGTGCTTTGCAAGATGGACCAGAGCAAATCACTGTGATGGCGCTGACCAATCGGAATCGCTCTGATGCGTTTTTCCGAAGTGCAGCATTAAGAAATGTTTGGATTTCAAATCCCTGGACCACTGCGCTGGCTGCAGGAGCCAGGATCACCAGAGGTAAGTACAGCGGGGACCAAGGAGCTGGGGCTGGGGGGTCTGTACCATGGTACTTCTACCTTACTTTTGTTTTCTGTGAAGGTGGACTAACATTTTTAATGGATCAATCCACACTCTACTTAAAAAAAAAAAAGTAACAGGTTCTCTTTGAAGCGAGCAGGATATGGACCATACAGTACACTACGCAACCGCTGGATATATAGGGACAGCCAAAGCTCCGACTCTTCTGGGATGTGTCTGAGCGTGCCACTAAAGTGGAATTCCACGCTAGAACTATCTAATCTTAGATCTGCTTCGCCCCCCCTACCTTCTAACCAACCGCTATTCTAAGGAGGATACATATACCTATTCCCCCCCGAGGGCTTTCACACTGGAGCGGTGCGCTGGCAGGAAGTCCTGCTGGCCGCATCTTTGGAGTGGTGTGTACATCAATATCAATTTCATTAACATCAATGGGGCAGCGCGGCTATACCGCCGGCATAGCGCTGCTGCAGCAGCGTTTTGCGGTGGTTTTAAACCTTTTTTCTGCCGCTAGCAGGGGGTGTAAAAGTCCCCCGCTAGCGCCCGAATAGCGCGCTGCTAAAAATATTGGCGTTGTTACCGCCGACGCACCCACCGCCCCCAGTGTGAAAGGGGCCTTAGATGTTCTAGAAGTGGGGGGGAGCTCTGCACTCCAAACGATTGCTACTTAAGAGGACCCGGGGGGGGGGGGGGGGGGATGGGGGAGCATTGAGCGGCACCTGTTAATGTAGTGTGGGGGTCACAGGTTCACTTTAAACACACCTGTGTGGCGTAACAGGAAGTAGAGCCGTCTCTTATCTGTCTTGCAGAAAGAAATACAGTAGAGTTGTAATATAGTCGCCATTGACATTCTTCTGCGGTGACGTGGCCGTGCAGCGTTGATGCAATTACTTCGCTGCTGATTTGATTATCTATGGCTCTTCACATATCGGGGATGGGGGATGGGTGATAAAGCGGCATCATATGACACAAAGCTGTAAACATGTAGGGCCCCAGAGGCTAGATTTTATATATATATATATATATATATATATATATATATATAATGTATATATCCAATATCAGTGGGTGTGAAGACTCTAAGGCCCCTTTCACACCGGGGCGTTTTTCATGCGGTGCAGCGCTAAAAATAGCGCCTGTTCACCGCATGAAAAAATCCGGCCCCTTTAACTCCAGTGTGAAAGCCGGCGGGCTTTCACACTGGAGCGGTGCGCTAGCAGGATGACAAAAAAAAAGTCCTGCTAGCAGCATCTTTGGAGCGGGATAGGAGCGGTGTGTTCACCGCTCCTATACCGCTCCTTCCCATTGATTACAATGGGAGACCGCGGCAATACCGCCGCAAAGCGCCGCTACGGCGGCGCTCTGCGGGGGGTGTTTAAACCCTTTTTCGGCCGCTCGCGGGGGGTAAAACCGCACCGCGAGCGGCCGAAAACCGCGGTGAAAACGACGGTAAAGCAGCGCTAAATATAGCGCTGCTTTACCGTCACCGCGGCTCACCGCCCCAGTGTGAAAGGGGCCTAATAAAAACTTGACAAGCTTATAACCCCATCTCCCTCCCCCAGCTAAATAAACCAAACCAAAAATATATAGCTAGATATCCACGTACTTTACCTTTTTGGGGTGATTTCTGATCTTTTTATGTTGATTTCTCCAGGAGACTCCACTCCGAGCCGGGTCCAGCCCTCCAAACAGCACAGGAAGTACCGTCGACAGCGACAGCTGGGACTCCAGGTTCCAAGACATCCCGAGCACAGAGGCTCTCCCAATCAAAAAACGAAGAAATTTTGGAGAGCTGAAACATGAACGCTCCTATCCTTCCATGATGAAACGCTCCAAGTTCAGCAGTTTCCTCCTGGAACGGAAAAAGCTCGACAAAATCAAGAAAAAGAAAAAGCTGAAGAAGAAAGAACAGCAAATGGTGCAGGAGGAGGAGTACCTCAATACCGTCATAAAACTGGAGCCGGAGAACCCCTATCCAGGAGAGCTCATGCCACCTCCAATCCCAGACTACCCACTGGACCTCAAGATGTCCCCGCCGCACCTCAAGATGTCCCCGCCGCACCTCAAGATGTCCCCGCCGCACCTCAAGATGTCCCCGCCGCACCTCAAGATGTCCCCGCCACACCAGATGTCCCCGCCGCACCTCAAGATGTCCCCCCCGCACGAGATGGAGGAGCCGATGCTGGAGAGCTGTAATAACAGTATGGACAGTGCATCGATGACCATGGTCTCTGACGACGAGATAAAGACTGAGTACACCGAGGTGAACCTGGGGAAACGAACGGTCATACGACAGGGAAAGCAGGTGGTGTTCCGGGATGAAGACGGCACAGGCAATGATGAGGACATCATGGTGGATTCAGGTAAATGTTGTTTCTTTTGAAGTCAGCAGCCTGTGGTAGAGCTTTCTAGCAGTTGTAGAGCAAAGTCCAGCTTGGCTGGTATGTCCCATTTCTTTTTGGTTTCTGGTTGGGCAAATCTCACAATTTGGATTTTTTTTTTTTAGCTTCCCTTAGATTTGGGTGAGTAGATATTTTCCACCAGAACTCCCAGTTTTGCCCAACTGCACAAAGATGATGGAGTCACACATTGGATTTTCCGCTCTTGGGAAGTCCTTCTCTAACGATGTGACAACCTCATAATATTATACAGGATTTATATAGCGCCAGCAGTTTGCGCAGCGCTTTACAACATCAGGGGAGACAGTACAAATACAATACAGGAGGGATCAGAGGGCCCGGCTCGTTAAAGCTTACAATCTAGAAGGGAAGGTCAAGTGGAAACAAAAAGGTAATAACTGGGGGGGATGATCAGATGGACAAAAAATTAAATCCAGTTGTTAGGGGTGGGTAGGGTAGGCTTCCCTGAAGAGGAGAGTTTTCAGGGATCGTCTAAAAGCTAATCGAGTAGGAGCTAGACGGACCGATTGGGGTAAGGAGTTCCATAGGCTTGGAGAGGCTCTGGAAAAGTCCTGGAGACGAGCGTGGGAGGAAGTGATGAGAGAGCAGGAGGTCTTGAGAAGAACGAAGAGAACGATTAGGTTGGTAATGGGCTCGTGGGAGAGGATGACCACCGATCAATGAGGCTGAGAACAGAAAATTGTTCCATATGGTGACCCAGGGACAGTACTGACTAATACACTAGATAGATTACCCCCCTCTCCAGTTGACACCCCTGAGACCACCCAGAGTTGGAAAAACAAAAAAATGGTTTAGATGGCCAGGAAGTTGCATGTCATGAAAAATACCATTGTTCATTGTATTCTGAACCTATTTTATTGTAATGAAGGAGAAATGATGTTCTCTGGCCTCTAAACTTTTCTTGTCTGTACATTGGGGAATGGAAAGGTTTCTTTTTAACCAATCGTATAAAGCAGGGGGTCTAAACTTTCTAAACAAAAGGCCAGTTTGCTGTCCTTCAGACTTCAGGGTAACTGTACTGTGGCCACCGGGAATAGAAATTGTCCTGGCATCGGTGGGAGTAGAAACTGCATCTTTGGCGTTAGGGAGAGAAATAGTGCCCCAATTTTTAAATCAAGAATATCATATATTTTTTTTTTAAATTGATTTATATGCACCCTGGTCAGTAAGAGGAATAGTCCCCCTTCCTTGGTGTCGGTGGGAGGAATAGTGCCCCGTTGTCGGTGGGAGGAATAGTGCCCCGTTGGTGTCGGTGGGAGGAATAGTGCCCCGTTGTTGGTATCGGTGGGAGGAATAGTGCCCCTTGTTGGTGTCGGTGGGAGGAATAGTGCCCCCTTCGTTGGTGTCGGTGGGAGGAATAGTGCCCCCTTCGTTGGTGTCGGTGGGAGGAATAGTGCCCCCTTCGTTGGTGGCGGTGAGAGGAATAGTGCCCCCTTCGTTGGTGGCGGTGGGAGGAATAGTGCCCCCTTCGTTGGTGTCGGTGGGAGGAATAGTGCCCCCTTCGTTGGTGGCGGTGGGAGGAATAGTGCCCCCTTCGTTGGTGGCGGTGGGAGGAATAGTGCCCCCTTCGTTGGTGGCGGTGGGAGGAATAGTGCCCCCTTCGTTGGTGGCGGTGGGAGGAATAGTGCCCCCTTCGTTGGTGGCGGTGGGAGGAATAGTGCCCCCTTCGTTGGTGGCGGTGGGAGGAATAGTGCCCCCTTCGTTGGTGGCGGTGGGAGGAATAGTGCCCCCTTCGTTGGTGTCGGTGGATGAGAAGTGCCCCACGGGCCAGTTTAAGGCACACAGTTTGGAAAACACTGATATAAAGAATTAGCGCCATAATTTACTCAGCTGCTTCTTTTCCCCTAAATATGCTACATAGCACTCTTACTGAACTTGACCTTTTGGTCTAGACCAGCCTTGCTCAATCTTTACTTTGAAGAAATTAACTTTCGGGGTTTAGAGAACCCCTCCTGATATTAATGTGAAGGTGACTGGGGAGAATCTGCCTTACATTTGTGGTCATTGGCAAAACCTCAGTCCTTACAAATGGCTTAAAAGGTCATTGCTGCCAGTGGTTGCCCAACTGAGAGACCGAAGTTGCTTATTACTCCGAGAACCCCGAGCAACCTTTTTGGAGGAACTGTAGATGAGAAAGGCTGGTCTAGTTTGTTGCCAAGCCCTAATCTCTGTACTCTCCCTGGTCTCTGACGTATGGAGAAAACGGTGACCAGGCTGCCTTGAAGGTCAAAGGCATCCATTGAAATGTGAGCTATGATTGACCGCCTGGCCTCACCTTCACTATGCTGTGCCAGAGCCAAGATGGCGGCTCCCAATGGGAGAATAACTGGATCTCCGGGATAGTTCTCATCCGATGCTTATAAGCGATATATACCACCACTTCCTGAGAACAATAGCAAAATAAAGATTTGCTTTAAATTGATTTTATTGACATCATAGTGATAAAAAAGAAGTTTGCACAAATGGTTCCATTATTCCTGTCCATTGTTTTGAAGTCTCCTTTTTGCCTGATTGAAAATTAAATATGGAGCAAAGGAACTGGCTGCTCTCCCATGACACCAGCCTTCACCAAACTTTATTATTCCAGCGCAAGATCACAGGAAATCTACCCAGACCAAGGCCCACCGCTTCACCCAGGAAGGGCCTAATCTACAATAACCTTTTTGAGCGAACCATAGCAGAGTGAGGCTTGTTCTGGGTGGATTTTCCTGACATCTTGTCCTGGTATAATAAAGTTTGATGAAGGCTGATGTAATTGGAAAGCAGCCATTTTCTTCGCTCCATATGGGCTGCATTGGTGAGCTACACCAGCTGGCGCCTGGACCTACGGAGACGGGTGAACTGTGGGCTTATGAGCGGTGGCTTCTTTTGTTGTATGGAATTGAATATTGTTATCAGTCTAGTTGGTTGTTCATCGTAAATCTATAGCCTGGCTTGGGCAAAGCCTTACACTAATCGTCTGAAATGTGCAGTTATAGGAATGGAGAAGGCTGGAGGTGGCCATTTTGAGAAGTATTGTGCCAAGTAACCGATGAGCAGCAGCAGCTTCACCAGAGTCAGTTCTTGTTGGCCAACATAATCTTGATTCTGCATCGCAACAAATATTTCTTCTGACTACAAGATGGCCGCGCGGCCTGGCCCCGCCGGTGTCCATGGCCGCGCGGCCTGGCCCCGCCGGTGTCCTTGGCCGCGCGGCCTGGCCCCGCCGGTGTCCTTGGCCGCGCGGCCTGGCCCCGCCGGTGTCCTTGGCCGCGCGGCCTGGCCCCGCCGGTGTCCTTGGCCGCGCGGCCTGGCCCCGCCGGTGTCCTTGGCCGCGCGGCCTGGCCCCGCCGGTGTCCTTGGCCGCGCGGCCTGGCCCCGCCGGTGTCCATGGCCGCGCGGCCTGGCCCCGCCGGTGTCCTGGGCCGCGCGGCCTGGCCCCGCCGGTGTCCTGGGCCGCGCGGCCTGGCCCCGCCGGTGTCCTGGGCCGCGCGGCCGCGGGCCGCGCGGCCTGGCCCCGCCGGTGTCCTGGGCCGCGCGGCCTGGCCCCGCCGGTGTCCTGGGCCGCGCGGCCTGGCCCCGCCGGTGTCCTGGGCCGCGCGGCCTGGCCCCGCCGGTGTCCTGGGCCGCGCGGCCTGGCCCCGCCGGTGTCCTGGGCCGCGCGGCCTGGCCCCGCCGGTGTCCTGGGCCGCGCGGCCTGGCCCCGCCGGTGTCCTGGGCCGCGCGGCCTGGCCCCGCCGGTGTCCTGGGCCGCGCGGCCTGGCCCCGCCGGTGTCCTGGGCCGCGCGGCCTGGCCCCGCCGGTGTCCTGGGCCGCGCGGCCTGGCCCCGCCGGTGTCCTGGGCCGCGCGGCCTGGCCCCGCCGGTGTCCTGGGCCGCGCGGCCTGGCCCCGCCGGTGTCCTGGGCCGCGCGGCCTGGCCCCGCCGGTGTCCTGGGCCGCGCGGCCTGGCCCCGCCGGTGTCCTGGGCCGCGCGGCCTGGCCCCGCCGGTGTCCTGGGCCGCGCGGCCTGGCCCCGCCGGTGTCCTGGGCCGCGCGGCCTGGCCCCGCCGGTGTCCTGGGCCGCGCGGCCTGGCCCCGCCGGTGTCCTGGGCCGCGCGGCCTGGCCCCGCCGGTGTCCTGGGCCGCGCGGCCTGGCCCCGCCGGTGTCCTGGGCCGCGCGGCCTGGCCCCGCCGGTGTCCTTGGCTCTTTGCATGCTGCAGTTCACTCCCTGAAGTGGTAATCAAGCAAACAAGATGACCGCTATGTTTCTGACTTACATTTTGTGACGGTTTTAACCTCATGTCTGGTTGTCTGAACGGATGTTCTCCTGGCAGCAGGAAGCGTATTAGACTGCGTTTTCCTCTTCTAAATAAGCAGAAGTGAGCCTGTAGGAAATTGCTGCAAGCTTGGTTGCTTAACTTTTATGGTTTTTATTTTATTTGTTTTTTATCAGCGACATCTGCGCTTTAAAGGAAGACGCTGGTGTAATGGCAGTCTAGTGTTTTAAAACAAGTGGCTAATGAACATGTAATATCCCGCCAATTCATGTGTCTGGTCATGAAGAAGGGGGTCCCAGGCAATGCAGTCCAATGAGTGACACCATGGAAGATTTATGTTCATCTCTTCCCTTGATTTATTGCAAATGAAAGAATGGCACAGGTTAGCTCAGAGCAATGGCTCCTGTTTTATGGGTGATCGGGGCTTGTTCAGTAACTAATTTTGATACAATTTGATTCAAGGATTGTCTCTTCTCTTTTTGGAGATATTAAATTTTTGATGTGATCGCCTGTGTGGTGCAGCCAATACCTGAAAAAACTAAAACTGATATGCGTATGACCGCACGACAAGCTTATAAACATTTATGTCTTGAACATCATACAACCTCATACTCCACAACTCCACCCCTCCGTTGACCTTTTTAGATACCACCCTACCCTTCTGCAGATGCATACTTATTGTGATCTGACTCCCTCAGCCTCCGGTGTTTGTTGACATCCAGCTCCATAAGTCCTCTTGTCACTGGCTGTGTCTGTGCAAAGCTCTCCTGCCTGGTAGATGGAGGTTAATGAGGCCTTAGAAAGGTCTGTGGGGCTCGTCTCCTTGTGTCTTCCAACTAGAAGATGGAGGTAGTTGGGCACCATAAAGGTCTGTGGGGCTCGTCTCCCTGCATCTTCTGGAAGGGGATGGAGGTCAATGAGCACCATAAAGATCTATGGGGCTTGTCTCCTTGTGTCTTCCAGCTGGAAGATGGAGGTAGTTGGGCACCATAAAGGTCTGTGGGGCTCGTCTCCCTGGGTCTTCTGGAAGAGGGATGGAGGTAGATGGGCACCATAAAAGTCTATGGGGCTTGTCTCCTTGTGTCTTCCAGCTGTTAGATGGAGGTAGTTGGCACCATAAAGGTCTGTGGGGCTTGTCTCCTTGTGCCTTCCAGCTGGAAGATGGAGGTAGTTGGGACCATAAAGGTCTGTGGGGCTCGTCTCCCTGCATCTTCTGGAAGAGGGATGGAGGTAGATGGGCACCATAAAAGTCTATGGGGATTGTCTCCTTGTGTCTTCCAGCTGGAAGATGGAGGTAGTTGGGCACCATAAAGGTCTGTGGGGCTCGTCTCCCTGGGTCTTCCAGAAGAGGGATGGACGTAGATGGGCACCATAAAAGTCTATGGGGCTTGTCTTTGTGTCTCCTGGCTGGAAGGAGGCTTTAGATGGACCCCATCAGAGACTACGGTCTAGGCATGGCTAGTGAGAGAGGACTTGTGACGCTGGATGTCTACCAACACAGGAGGCTGTGGGATCTGTTGGGTCAGCCGATGGGGACAAAAAAAATGTACTTGTTCTTTAAAATAAGGCAGCTAAAGGTTGTTGGTGTTTACTAAATGAGATATGATGCTAAATTATGTCAAATGACACCAACAAATACAACTTCAAAAAGTGAATTGCTTGGCATTTTACATTATATGGCTAAATGACACCCCTATCGAGTCCATGTGTACAAAGCCAGCTCCATACAGAAATGGTTTGACCAGTTTGGTGTGGAGGAACTTGAGTGTCCTCCAGAGAGCCCCGACCTCAACCCTACAGAACACCAGTGGGATGAATTGGAAGACTGTTGGTAGGCCTTCTCTTTACAGGGGCGACATTTCCCAGACACTCCAAAATCCTGTGAAAGTTCTCCCTATAAGAATGGAGGATGTAGCTACAAAGAGGACCAACTCCATATTAATGACCATGGTTTTGGAATGGTATGCCCAACAAGCTTATAGAAATGCGATGGTTTGGTGTCCACAAGCTTTTGGCCATGATATGTACATGTTTGCTGAAAAGCAAATGCTGCCTAGCATTCAAAGTTCTTTCATTGTGTTGAGTAATACTTATTAAGGGACCTTTTTATGTAAATCTGTTTTTTTTAACTTAACCATTGCTTCAGTTCACCCTTCATGTAGTTTCATGATTGCCCACAGTAATGCGCTCTCATTCACATTAAAGTCCCCAGGAAGCCATCTAATCCCCCATTTTACTCTGGCATCTCCTCTCACCAACCATCTCTGGAAATTACTTTAATTAAAATGAAAGTCTTTTACATAGACATGGTGGATGTTCAGCATTTTGCTTTTCCCAATCGGAGAACAGTATTCAGTTTTTTTTTTTTTTTTTTTTTTTTAATTTACCCAGTTAACACGCCACTATTGTCGGCAGGTTATCAGGCCATACCATAAGTTCCCTTAGATTTGTGTCTTCTTGGAGGAATGCGTTGGGATCTCTGTTCCCTTCATGCCTGATTTGTGTTAATAGATCCAAAGGGAATTCCCATCACACTGGAAGAGTCTCAGGAAAGGTGTGAGGAAAGCTTCACCATCATCTATGTATAGTGGTGTGAGGAAGTCACCATCATCTGTTTTATGGGGTGATGAAATGTCCATCATCATCTATGTATAATGGGGTGATGAAACTTCCATCATCTATGTATAATGGGGTGAGGAAAGGGCCATTATCTATGTTTAATGAGGTGATGAAACATCTACCATCTATGTAGAATGGGGTGAGGAAACCTCCACCATCCTCTACATAGAATAGGGTGAGGAAACGTCAACCATCATCTGTGTAGAATAGGGTGAGGAAATGTCTAGCATCTATGTAGAATGGGGTGAGGAAACCTCCACCATCCTCTATGTAGAATGGGGTGAGGAAACCTCCACCATCCTCTATGTATAATGGGGTGAGGAAATGTCAACCATCTATGTATAAGGGAGTGAGGAAACATCCAGCATCATGTATGTATGTATAATGGGGTGAGGAATAGTCCACCATCTATGCATAATGGGGTGAGGAAATGTCAACCATTATCTATGTATAATGGGGTGAGGAAACGTACACCGTCCTCCTATGTAGACTGGGGTGAGAAAACATACACCGTCCTCTATGTAGACTGGGGTGAGAAAACATCCACCGTCTATGTAGACTGGGGTGAGAAAACATCCACCGTCTTCTATGTAGACTGGGGTGAGAAAACATCCACCGTCTTCTATGTAGACTGGGGTGAGGAAACGTCCACCGTCCTCTATGTAGACTGGGGTGGGGAAACATCCACCGTCTATGTAGAATGGGGTGAGGAAACATCCACCGTCCTCTATGTAGACTGGGGTGGGGAAACATCCACCGTCCTCTATGTAGACTGGGGTGAGGAAACGTCCACCGTCCTCTATGTAGACTGGGGTGAGGAAACGTCCACCGTCCTCTATGTAGACTGGGATGAGGAAACGTCCACCGTCCTCTATGTAGACTGGGGTGGGGAAACATCCACCGTCTATGTAGAATGGGGTGAGGAAACATCCACCGTCCTCTATGTAGACTGGGGTGGGGAAACATCCACCGTCTATGTAGAATGGGGTGAGGAAACGTCCACCGTCCTCTATGTAGACTGGGGTGGGGAAACATCCACCGTCCTCTATGTAGACTGGGGTGAGGAAACATCCACCGTCCTCTATGTAGACTGGGGTGAGGAAACATCCACCGTCCTCTATGTAGACTGGGGTGAGGAAACATCCACCGTCCTCTATGTAGACTGGGGTGAGGAAACATCCACCGTCCTCTATGTAGACTGGGGTGGGGAAACATCCACCGTCTATGTAGAATGGGGTGAGGAAACGTCCACCGTCCTCTATGTAGACTGGGGTGGGGAAACATCCACCGTCCTCTATGTAGACTGGGGTGAGGAAACATCCACCGTCCTCTATGTAGACTGGGGTGAGGAAACATCCACCGTCCTCTATGTAGACTGGGGTGAGGAAACATCCACCGTCCTCTATGTAGACTGGGGTGAGGAAACGTCCACCGTCCTCTATGTAGACTGGGGTGAGGAAACATCCACCGTCCTCTATGTAGAATGGGGTGAAGAAATGTCCACCGTCCTCTATGTAGACTGGGGTGAGGAAACATCCACCGTCTATGTAGAATGGGGTGAGGAAACGTCCACCGTCCTCTCTGTAGACTGGGGTGAGGAAACGTCCACCGTCCTCTATGTAGACTGGGGTGAGGAAACGTCCACCGTCCTCTATGTAGACTGGGGTAAGGAAACATCCACCGTCCTCTATGTAGAATGGGGTGAGGAAATGTCCACGATCATGCTGAGTTGCCCATCTGTGTCTAATGGGGCGAGGAATAGTCCACCATCTGTGTGTAATGGGGTGAGGAAACACCCACCAACACATACAGTATGTATATAGGTGTATATTTTAGTGATTAGAAGATGTAAAGCATGTCTACAATGTATATATTTTTCTGTCTTTCAGATGATGAATCCTGGCACCTCGTCACATGTTTTTGCATGAAGCCTTTCGCCGGTCGGCCGATGATCGAGTGCAACGAATGCAATACTTGGATCCACCTCTCCTGTGCCAAAATCCGCAAGTCCAACGTTCCAGAGATTTACGTTTGCCAAAAGTGCCGAGACACCAAATTCGATATCAGGCGGTCAAACCGCTCGCGAATGGGATGTAGGAAGTTATTCCTGGACTGAAAAAATAAATAAATACATTTATAGAAAATCGATCGGTGTGATAGAGACAATAAGCCGCAACAGACGCACAGGGGCGGAACGCAAAAACAAATGACGTTTTTATGTTTTCAACAGGCACACTTTTACAGACAATGGATAGTTTTCGGTTTATTTTTGACGGCCCAGGCGGAAAAGTGGGGAGTCCGTAGCGACTGCTGCCTGTGGGACAAAAACAGGCGGCTGGTGTTTTTATATCTCTAACCCATTCCGCAGGGCACCGCGGGGGGTTTATATGCCTGTGATGAGACTTTTTACCTTAATATTCACCCGTATCGCCATCGGTGTAGACCAAAATAATGTACTGAATTTCAACCGACCAGGGACGGGACGTGCGTGTCGCAGAGTAAAGTTTATTTTGTTAAACCTTGCAGTTGTACTTTTAGTTTTGTAGTCTTATAAGAAGCCACAGTTGGCTGTAGAAGACCAGATTATATGAAGAAAATGTTGGCGTGAATGTGATTTTTTTTGTTTGTTTTTCAGTTTTTTTTTTTGTTTAGTTTTTTTGAACCTTCTGCCCAGAAGACATTTCTTGCACATGGGACCGAAAAAAAACAGCTTGCTGTAAATAAGTGCTAAAAAAAACTATAATTTGCCAATAAATGTTTATTTTCGCTCCCTCGTGGGTGGTCAGTAACATTTTATATGGCTTTACTTTAAAGTAGAACCATCATGGAGGCAGACATGGGAAGGGGGGTCAGTCTTCAGCCTTATCACCAGGGACTAGTGGGTCTTATAGGACATGCCGGATCTTTAGATCCTTTGGACCCAGGTAGAATGTGGACTTTATCTTCTGCTGGTCAGTTTGTTTTTATAGAAGTCTTCCATTTTCTTAGAAAAGGGTGAAAATTTTCACCCCTCGGGCTTTACCGGTACAATGTCCAGCTTGGAACCTCTCCTGTTCTCCTAGCCTACAGGTTCTCAACCACACTGCTTTGCAGATTTTAGGCATCACCGCCTATGCTTGGAAGTTGGTTGGTTGATTTGCATTAGCAGATGGAGGCCTTCCTTTGGAAAATCCATGGTTTTTAAACACTTGATTGGCTGGATTCCTAAGCAGGGGCACTCCTGTTGACTGGCAGATGCATTCTTTCTCCCACATAATCCAATACCGTACTCTACTCTAGTGTCATCCACTGTAACCATCACAGCTGTAGGTACATTATTATTATACACGATTTATATAGCGCCAACAGTTTGCGCAGCGCCTTAAAAAGTATAGGGGGGGGGGACACAATTATAGTACAATACAAAAGGTACAGGAGGGCCCGGCTCGTAGAGCTTACATTCTAAAGGGACGGGGTGGTGGTACAAAAGGTAATAGCTGCAGAGAATGATTTGATGGGGGTGGCTTTGGACAGTTAGGTGGGTGTGGGATAGGCTTCCCTGAATAAATTAGTTTTCAGGGATCTCTTAAAGGTGGACAGGGTAGGGGCTGATTGGACATAATGGGGCAGGGAGTTCCAGAGGATGGGAGAGGCTCCGGAGAAGTCCTGAAGGCGAGCATGGGAGGAGGTAACGAGGGAGCTAGAGAGCAGGAGGTCCTGGGAGGTCATGTCTCCGGTATCTGTTCCTCTCCACGCAGGTCCGCGCAATTTTAATGTAAAGCTGCATGCCCCTACTTCCATGAAGCTTAAGACCAACTTTATTGTTCCAGCACAATAGAGGACACCCCACCCAGCACTTATACTGCCATGTTTCAGCAACCAATTGGGGCAGTAGAAGCTCCCAGTGGGGGGGTGAAATGTTCTGGGTGGCATTGTACTCTATTGTGCTGGAACAATAAAGTTGGTTTTAAGTTTCTTGGACATAGCGGTGTGTGTGGCTTCACATTGGCCTGTATTCCAGCTTTTAGAATAAAAAAACGCTTATGCAGAATAAGGCAGGCCATAGATAATGCGATTTTTTTTTTTTTTTTTTAATCTTTTTCTTTCTTTCTTTCTTGCACCAAGAAAAGAAAATCACTTGATTTCCCCAAGAGTTGATGGGGGGAGGGGGGGGGGGGGGAAGTCCAATCATGCTCATGCAAATGACTACCCGCCAATCCTAAGAATAGCTGAACCGTTTGCCAGCCCACTCACAGTAAATGTACTGCAAGTGGGTGGCACGTGCAGGCAGGGCAATGTACATGTACGTCGCCAGCCTCCTCCTGGGTTTGGGGCCTGCAGGCGCACACACCTCCGGCTGACCTGTGCTGTGATTGGACACAATGGCAGTGTCCAATCGCATTACAGAATTCTGTGTTTACAAAAACACAGAACTCTGTGTGCATAGGAAGAAGGATCTGGCTGTTTCTTCTCCCTAAAAAGCAGGAAGAAGAAACGGCCAGATCCGTGAGTAAAAGCAGCATACATTACACATTGCTAGGCACACCGTTAACCCCTTGATTACCCCTAGATGTTAACCCTTTCCCAGTGAGTATCATTAGTACAGTATTATCACTGATCACTGTATTAGCTAGCAACGTCACTAGTGACGTCATTCTCAGTCAGTGTCCCTCCCAGCCAGTATCTGTTAGTGCCAGATTTCCCACCACACTATCACAGTCCTACTATAAGCCGCTAATCACCGCCATTTCCAGTATAGCGTCTTTTAGCTGTAGGCCAACTTAGTTACCACTTAAGGCCTTGTGTATGAATAATATGCTAAAGGTGAAATTTATTTTCACTCATCGCATCCCTGAATTATTTTCAAATCTGCAATGTAGAAACAAGCGGTGAATGCAATTTAATATCAAACCCACTATTCATACATTGTAGTTTACTGGACCAAAGTACCTCTAACGGACATAAGGAATAACTAAAGAATTCAGACCTTGGTGGCCAATTTAGCAGCCATCGGGTTCTAGGAGTTTCTTTTCTACTTTATGCACATCAAGCTGTCATTTAGGGTGGTCAAATGGAGGTGGAGGTCCAACTGCCCATCCAAAGCGGGCACCATAGAGTAACGGGGTGTCTTTCAAGTTGGGCCAGAACATCTTGTGTGCTTAAGGAGACCTCCTTCCTGGACATGCTCCTTACAACACACTTCTCTGGGTCAGTACAGGCCTTCTAGAGCTCAGAACTGAAATCCTGACCCCCATACACATTTTCTGTAGACTTTTGTCTTCAGATTTATCAAAACCATGTAGTGCAAGGGCCTACCTGATTCAATACAAATGAAACTCTTAATGTTTGACCTCCCATAGTCTATGTTTTTGGTAAATCTGAAGACAAAAATCTAATGGTGTGTATGGGGTCTAAGAGAGAAAACGCAAGATGGTCTTGACCAGGTTGAGGGGCGTGCAGCCTTGTAGAAGGTGGCTGTTTTAATGTTCCTAATGGCAGTTTACTAGGAAATGGTTTACACTGTGTGCAAAGCTAGTCCTATGAATATGAAAATAAGAATTTTGGTCGGTTCTAAGAGAATGACAATTGGGATGCAAATTATGAATTCTGAAGGAAAGCATTAAGCACTGCCAAGCCGTTTAATCTGCAAAGACAATTTAGGATCCATTCAAAGCAATTATCGCTATTGGAACCGCAGCAGGTTCTGGCTGCCAGGGAACATTTTCACAAACAATGGGATGTTGTAGTCGACATAACTATGGGGACGAATGATTGCGACAATATATGTGAAATAGTTGGTCTCTGTGGTACCCTTATTACTTTGTGGGGGTGGCAGAGCTCAGAAATAGAGCGAGACTTAAAATGTATGGCGTCTCCCTGGGTTAGTGGGGCACCCTTAGTGCACTGAATGGGCTGTTTATATTTATGGGGCTCTGATGGGTTCAAGTAAAGTAAGCCCGTCATGGGGAAAGGTATGCTGTGCTCCTGACTGGCTCTTATGTAGACCATCTGGCTTCTGTGCTTTGAGTCAGATTCGGCACAAGCATGTCAATCAGGAATGTCAGGGTTGTCAAAAGTCCTCCTCTATTCTTGGTGACTCCAAACATTGCACCATTAGGGTCAGCATGATGGGCAACTAAGATTTCATTTGAGGAGTAGAGGTCCGCACGGGCATCCTCTGTGACATACATGTTCACTTTGACCATCATTATCTTGCTATCTTTTTTTGTTTTTATTTATTTTTTTTATACGTATTTGGTAACTGTACATAACAAAGAGGCCTTTATAATCCACAGGAGGCCTCATTTTCTGAAGGTCAGGATATACATACCTAAGATGGGTTTGCTTGCCATAACATTTCCTCGAGAGGAGATTGTGGTGGACTTCTGTGAACTCTCTGAATAATGATTAAGGCCTACAGTGGTTCTAATTATCCTGTGCTGCAAATAGTCAATCTATCTGCTCTTTTTATACCCCTAAAGAGCTGCGGGCCAGGTCATTCCCATCTCATGGCTCACGTAAATAAAGAGGCGGACTGTGGGGTGGAAATGACCAAACCTGGGAGAACGCATTGGTTGCTATGGTTGACGCTGGCTCGTTTTCTTTCCATCAGCCTCCAAGGCCTATTTTGTTCTCGTATGGATAATTCAGGATATTTCTTTAACTGTGTTTAAGCAAAGTTGTGATACATCCGTAAAACACCATTTGTCCACCCAACTTTACTTACCGATTCTATACAAACCACTAAATGCCATGTTGGTGTCATAGAAGACACACTTAGGGGGGAAGGGGGGATAGTTTAACTCTTGGTTTTGTAGCAAGATACTGAGGACCTATATACACATACAGTATATATTTGTGTACTTACCCTGACCCGGGGGAGACATTGTGGTGCAGTCGGTCCCCACCATTTTCTAGCAGAACTGTATAGGCTGGGCCAGTTTTAGCACTTTTGGATTTTTGTAGCCATCGGACACAAATGAAGATTTAATTCACCAAGCAGTATGTTTGCATTCATACCAGGGGTCTCCAAACTTTCTAAATAAGAGGCCAGTTTGCTCTCCTTCAGACTCTAGGGTGGCCAGTGGCAGTAGAAAATGTCCCAGTATAAGTAGGAATAAACATTGCTTCATCGTTGGGGTCAGTGGGAGGAATAGTGCCCCCAATCATTGGTGTCAGTGGGAGGAATAGTGCCCCCAATCATTGGTGTCAGTGGGAGGAATAGTGCCCCCAATCATTGGTGTCAGTGGGAGGAATAGTGCCCCCAATCATTGGTGTCAGTGGGAGGAATAGTGCCCCCAATCATTGCTGTCAGTGGGAGGAATAGTGCCCCCAATCATTGGTGTCAGTGGGAGGAATAGTGCCCCCATTGTTGGTGTCAGTGGGAGGAATAGTGCCCCATCGTTTGGTGTCGATGGGAGGAATAGGTGCACCAAGGCCCAGACAAGGGCAAGCAAAGTGCCACAGTTTGGAGACCACACTGAGCTGCCATCACTCTTGAGGATTGGAGGCTGTTTGACATCATTAACCCCCCCCATCTGTGATTCTGTCGGGGAGATTCCCTCTCACTTGCTGTTCTGGTGACAGGAAGTGAGGGAAAATCTCCAACCGCAACACAGAAGTAAAAACACCTTTAAGTTAAAGCGGAACTAAACCCTCCTATTTAAAGCCAAGAATGCTGCCATCTTGGCCATGTGATCAGCTATGACGCCAGCCATATGATGGTGTATCTAAATCCAAAATGTAAATTATTGCATCTTCTCGATCCTTGGATGTGAAGGCTGCATTAGGCCTTGTGCAAGCAGGAGGTAAGAGGTTGAAAATGCAGCAATGCTTTGCTTAGCAGCTGCTGCAAAAAATGTCCTCCCCCCCCCCCCCCGATTACATTTAGTTGGCAAAACTGCCTCTAAAGGCAACCCATTGGGGTCGCCACCATGAGCCTGCGGTTGTGGTGCAGTTCTCGCATATAAAGTCCCTATTCAGCTGTAAGAAAAAAAAGCTGCATCTCCTGAATACCGGCAGCCCCTGCTCCACCGCCCTCTGAAAGGCATTCCACCGAGGAATGCTTTTCAAAGGGACGGCATTGGCTGCTGCCCACAGGTAGGAAGAAGCTCAACCTAAAGGAGAAACGCTTCTCTTGGCTTCCGTAGACTTTCCCAAGACGAGCGTTTGGAAAGAAGGAATGTGTTGCATTTTATTTATTTATTTTTATATGTTTTTGGGGTCTTTCATTCTTGCCTTGTTTAAGGTTGTCCTCCAAGTAGAATCCCCGAGGCGTACCTTTTGGATGTATGTGTGTTGGTACAAGTATATCTCCTGTATATATACACAGCAGTATCATTTCGTAGGATTTTTGTTTTCCTTTTTTGTTGGTGAAAGAAATGTTGAACGCGATTTTTATAGAGCACAGACTGGAAACCATTATGTGATGTACAAGACTTGTGTATCTGCAAAAAGATGATGTTTCTGTGAAACTCTGTACATTTGTAAATAAAGATATCGATATTTTACCTTCATTTCTTTCCTTTGGTTATTTTATTGTAGCATATGGGTGCAACTGTAACATGAGTGCCGAGAAAAACCAGCATAACCTTCAAATGCAAAAAGTTTGGGTGATGGCAAACCAGCTATATATATATATATATATATATATATATATATATATATATATATATATATATATTATATATATATATATATATATTATATATATATATTATATATTATAAAAATTATATACAGTGCAATAAACATGTATTCAAAATTTTAGATAAGGATTAGTTCCAAGATTAATGTTTTATATAGTACCATCATCCCAAAATTGAAAAGTACAAAAAAACTTAGATACGGGACTATCAAAGGTACAAACTAATGAAATCGGCACAATACTGTTACATAAAAATATATTATTTATTAGAAAAAGCTATAGCATAAAAAGGTAAAGATTACAATATTTCCTATTATCATAAGTCTATACACACAACCTATAAAGTACAAACAGGAAATGCTGCAATCAAATACATAAGAATATTTCGTCCGAATTTTTCGACATGTTTCGCCGGTGTGGCTTCTTCAGGAAAAGGACGTATACTATTTAGGTTAACGAAAATATGTTTCGCTCTAAGTGTATATAACAATAAAAAAAAAAACAAATTTTGCAAACACGTGACCATACAACTCACACAACAGGCAAAAAGGTCCCTAAATCAGACCCCCACTAGTGCGTAGTCCCCCTACCTCCAAAACAGAGGACATCAGAGTCACTTTCAGTCAAAAGAATTCCCTAGATCAGCCCAACGACCTCACAGCCAGGAATAATCCACAAAAAGGCCAGAAATGGAAACTGTAGGGTCCCTGCCCTAAAGAACTATTACATTTTGCATATAGTACTTTCCCCATTTTCTAGGTGCTTCCTAACCTGAACTAGGAGTTCAAACTGGGTGCCCCCCCTCTCCTCCTACAGCCGTCCGACAACATAGCTAGTTAGGAGATGGCCCCTTCATAATGGCTGCTTGTCTTGGCTCCAAGCACTTTCCTTAGACAAGTGGCGGCAAGAGCAGTGCAGAGAGACAGGAAGATGACCCGCCCCCTCTCCCTCTGCATTCCTCTTGCTGCCTCTTATCTCTATGTTGTTGGATGGCCACATGGGGGCAGAAGGTCGTCCTAACTAACCTCATAGCTAAGGTCAAGAAAGCATCTAACCCTATGAGACGTAGTACTTTAGGGAGGGGGGGGGAAGGTTGCAAAATGGTGAAAAAGAAATTAATGATAGTAGTTCTTTACCCAGGAGCCTGCATTCACTATATCTGGCCTCCCACAGTACACCAGTGGTTCTCAACCCTGTCCTCAATGCACCCCCAACAGGTCATGTTTTGGGGAATTTCTCTTCGATAAAATAGTTGTCCAAAATACCAAGCCATTGACTGTGATTTAAAGCACCCGTGCAAGGTAAAGGAAAACATGGCCTGTTGGGGGTAATTGAGAACAGGGTTAAAAACCACTGTAGTACACAGAACATGGAAATATATTTACTAAAATAATTGCAAACTGCTAAATACCTTTTCTCATCAGCAGTAAATAGCAGTCTTTTGACTTCTATCAGTGTCCGGCTAAGCACTGGTTAAAACTTGTAGGAGGAGCTTTCTCCATTATCCTCTGATGGTCCTATGTGACTGCATGACCCTGACTTTGTCTGAATAGTGCTGATTGGCCCTGTGATGATCACATGCACCCTCCCAAAAAAACAAACACTTGCAATACACACCAAACTGAGCATGTACAGAGTGACTCCAAGGATCTGTTCTATCGGCAGAGGGATTGGGGACAGTAAAGGAAAGGGAGGGTCAGAGAAGACAGGATCAAACAGCCTTTTTGCACAATGCAGAGGATTAACCCCTTAGGTTTCACAGTGAGTGCATGCCTTACTGCATATACAGACTGATTTTACTGTTGTGGGTTTAGTAACACTTTAACCGCTTCCCGACCGCCCACTGCATATATACGTCAGCAGAATGGCACGGGCAGGCAAAACCACGTACCTGTACGTGGCCCTTTAAATGCCTGCCCGTGGGTCGGGAGCTCCGTGACCCCGGCCGCGGGACCGGCGGACCCGATCGCCGCTGGTGTCCCGCAATCGGGTTACGGAGCTGAAGAACGGGGAGAGGTCTGTGTAAACAAACCTCTCCCCGCGCTTCCTACTCTGCCTGTCATTGATTGGCTGTTCCCAGTCATCGGTAAAACCGATCAATGAAGTCAGACGTCAGCCCCGCCCCCTAATGTAAAAAAAAACACACACGTCACAGCCCATAACCCCTCCCCCTAGTGGTTAACTCTTTCACTACAACTGTCATTTATACAGGAATCAATGCATTGATTGCTGTATAAATGACAATGGTCCCAAAAATGTGTCAAAAATGTCCGATGTGTCCGCCATAATGTAGCAGTCACAATAAAAATCGCTGATCTCCGCCATTACTAGTAAAATAAAAATATTAATAAAAATGCTATAAAACTATCCCCTATTTTGTAAACGCTATAACTTTTTTGGGGATATTTATTATAGCAAAAAGCAAAAAATATTGCATTGTTTTCAAAATTGTCGCTCCTATTTTTGTTTATAGCGCAAAAAATAAAAACCGCAGGGGCGATCAAATACCACCAAAAGAAAGCTTTATTTGTGGGAAAAAAAGGACGCCAATTTTGTTTTGGAGCCACGTCGCACGACCGCGCAATTGTCAGTTAAAGCGACGCAGTGCCGAATCGCAAAAAGGGGCCTGGACCTTTGGCTGCCAATTGGTCCGGGGCTGAAGTGGTTAAGCTAGAGCTTCATTTAGTGGCATATTCACTGGAAGGACAGATCCTGAAGCTGAAACTCAAATATTTTGGCCACCTAATGGGGAGAGAGGACTCATTGGAAAAGACCCTGATCCTGGGAAACATGGCAGGAAAAAGGAGAAGAGGACGATAAAAAACAAGATGTATAGAGAGCATCATCTAAAACGATTCGCATGAAGTTAGGCAAGTTTCGGGAGGAAGTGGAGGGCAGAAAAGCCTGGCACGCTATGGTCCATGAGGTCATGAAGAGTCGGGCATGACTACACGATTAGAGAGAGACATTTAGTGGTGTTTACAGACTGTAGTCAGCCTGAGCTTTGTTTATATATTCTGTGCTCACTAGGTTTCCCCCGAGCTCACGAACATTGATTACTTCTGCTGTTGAGTTGTCTCCAGCAGTCAGCGTGAGAGGTAACATTTATGTTATGAATATTTATCTGCCTTGGCCAATTACTGAGGGTTTTGGTCATGTAGAGATGTTACATTTGAAGCAAACTTCTAGAACAATCTTCCCTCCTGGGCTTTTGCTTAGGGAAGGGTATCGCTGTGAAGAGGTATTTTCTTCTTGGGCCTTGACTTAGCTGGGGGCATGAGCTGGATCCCTTGCTTGGAGCGTGCGTCCAGAAAGAACTAGAGCAGATGGCTACCTGTATGGTGCATCTCTAGGGGGATAAGGAAGTTGCCTACTTGAATTGAGCCTCTTTGGGAAAGTCTATGATGGAAGACGGTTACCTGTATGGGGTATCTTTGGAAAATTCTGTTATGAAAGAGATACCAGTATGGAGCAACTTTGGGAAATTCCATTATGGAAGATGGCTACCTGTAGGGAGCATCTTTGAGAAAGTCTTTGATGGAAGATGACTACCTGTATGGGGCATCTTCGCGAATGTCTATGATAGAAGTTGGCTACCTGTAGGGTGCATCTTTGAAAAATTATATTATGAAAGATAGCTACCAGCATGGAGCATCTTTGGGAAAGTCTATGATGGAAGATAGTTACATGTAGGGAGCATCTTTGGGAAAGTCTATAATGGAAGATAGTTACATGTATGGAGCATCTTTGGGAAAGTCTATGATGGAAGATGGTTACGTGTATGGAGCATCTTTGGAAAAGTCTATGATGGAAGATAGTTACATGTAGGGAGCATCTTTGGGAAAGTCTATGATGGAAGATGGTTAGGTGTATGGAGCATCTTTGGAAAAGTCTATGATGGAAGATAGTTACATGTAGGGAGCATCTTTGGGAAAGGCTATGATGGAAGATGGTTACATGTAGGGAGCATCTTTGGGAAAGTCTATAATGGAAGATGGTTACGTGTATGGAGCATCTTTGGAAAAGTCTATGATGGAAGATGGTTACATGTAGGGAGCATCTTTGGGAAAGTCTATGATGGAAGATGGTTACATGTAGGGAGCATCTTTGGGAAAGTCTATGATGGAAGATGGTTACATGTAGGGAGCATCTTTGGGAAAGTCTATAATGGAAGATGGTTACATGTAGGGAGCATCTTTGGGAAAGTCTATGATGGAAGATGGTTACATGTAGGGAGCATCTTTGGGAAAGTCTATGATGGAAGATGGTTACATGTAGGGAGCATCTTTGGGAAAGTCTATGATGGAAGATGGTTACATGTAGGGAGCATCTTTGGGAAAGTCTATAATGGAAGATGGTTACATGTATGGAGCATCTTTGGGAAAGTCTATGATGAAATATAGTTACCTGTATGGAGTATCTTTGGGAAATTCTGTTATGAGAGAGATACCAGTATGGAGCAACTTTGGGAATTTACATTATGGAAGATGGCTACCTGTAGGGAGCATCTTTGAGAAAGTCTTTGATGGAAGATGACTACCTGTATGGGGCATCTTCGGGAATGTCTATGATAGAAGTTGGCTACCTGTAGGGTGCATCTTTGAAAAATTATATTATGGAAGATAGTTACATGTAGGGAGCATCTTTGGGAAAGTCTATGATGGAAGATAGTTACATGTAGGGAGCATCTTTGGGAAAGTCTATGATGGAAGATAGTTACATGTAGGGAGCATCTTTGGGAAAGTCTATGATGGAAGATAGTTACATGTAGGGAGCATCTTTGGGAAAGTCTATGATGGAAGATAGTTACATGTATGGAGCATCTTTGGGAAAGTCTATGATGGAAGATGGTTACATGTAGGAAGCATCTTTGGGAAAGTCTATGATTGAAGATGGTTACATGTAGGGAGCATCTTTGGGAAAGTCTATGATGGAAGATGGTTACAGGTAGGGAGCATCTTTGGGAAAGTCTATGATGGAAGATGGTTACATGTAGGGAGCATCTTTGGAAAAGTTTATGATGGAGAATCTTTAGGAAAGTCTATGATGGAAGATAGTTACATGTAGGGGGCATCTTTGGGAAAGTCTATGATGGAAGATGGTTACATGTAGGGAGCATCTTTGGGAAAGTCTATGATGGAAGATGGTTACATGTATGGAGCATCTTTGGGAAAGTCTATGATGAAGATAGTTACATGTAGGGAGCATCTTTGGGAAAGTCTATAATGGAAGTTGGTTACATGTACGGAGCATCTTTGGGAAAGTCTATGATGGAAGATGGTTACATGTAGGGAGCATCTTTGGGAAAGTCTATGATGGAAGATGGTTATGTGTATGGAGCATCTTTGGGAAAGTCTATGATGGAAGATGGTTATGTGTAGGGAGCATCTTTGGGAAAGTCTATGATGGAAGATGGTTACATGTAGGGAGCATCTTTGGGAAAGTCTATGATGGAAGATGGTTACATGTATGGAGCATCTTTGGGAAAGTCTATGATGAAGATAGTTACATGTAGGGAGCATCTTTGGGAAAGTCTATAATGGAAGATGGTTACATGTAGGGAGCATCTTTGGGAAAGTCTATGATGGAAGATGGTTACATGTAGGGAGCATCTTTGGGAAAGTCTATGATGGAAGATGGTTACATGTAGGGAGCATCTTTAGGAAAGTTTATTATGGAAGATGGCTACTGTCACGCTTACTCCTAACACAGGTGGTCAGACACTATAGCTAGCTAGTGTTCTTCACCTATAGCAGCCCCCTTTCCCATAAGGCAAGCAGGCCTACAGGTATTCAGTTGCCCCCAGGACTTACACACAATGCTATAGTGCCTGGCTACAAAGCCAGGGCATTCACAAACTGAGCAAAGCAAATAGGTACTTTCGGTTGGGAGACAGGCAAGGTTCAGGTTCAGAATAGTCAGGGTAAGAGATCAGAGAATAGTCGATATCCGATCCGAGGCCATTCACAGGAAATCATATCTAGCAGACAAACGGGCAGCTTGATCAGGTATTAGACATGCTATCACAAGCATGAGACTGCAGGCTTGGCTGGCTTATCTCAGGTTTGGTCTCCACCTAGAATCTGGCCACAATTAATCACCTTGCAGTTGGACAGATGGAAAAGGAGAATGCTACAGCCAAAACCAGGATGCTGGAACCAGCAGCTATGACGGTGCAGAAGCGTATATGCTCCTGACAGCTACCTGTTTGGAGTATCGTTGGCAACGTCTGATGAAAAATGTCTACATGTATTGGATAAGTCTATTATATTAGATGGCTTCCTGTATGGAGCATCTTTGGGAACATCTATGATGGTTGTTGGCTAGTGAAGCATGTGTGGGAAAATCCATCATGGAAGATGGCAACCTGTATGGAGCATCTTCAATGGGGTCTGTTATCCTGAAGAATGTCCCAATGAGCTTGAGAGAAGCTTCTGGTAGTGAACATTACTTGGAGATCTCATTGCCCAATATTTTAGGGAACCTGTAATGGCTCACCTAGCCTCAAATGGCCAATTACCGTTAGAGGTCTTCTCTTATCAATTCAGCTTCTCTTATTGTAAGATATTTTTCAGTTTTTGGGGGTATCCTGTACCCCCCGACCCTCTGGCCAGAGTTCGAGTGAATAAACTAATACAAAAGACTAAAGCGAATGGTGCCCAACTGATAAGCCAAGGACTGAGGAGGTAACTGCTGGCCTGCCACACCATTGTGGGGTTCACCCTACACTGCCCAGGTGAACTGCTTATAAATTGTGAGTTTAGCTTGAATTTGTTGGTAATGTCCATCTAAATTTGTTAGACACCCCCCCCCCCCCCAGACTGATAGTGCTGCTGTCCAAGGGTGTCTCCATTGCTCCTCCGTCCAGAATGGAGACACCCATAGACAGAGTCCATCAACCCTGGCCCTTGGTGCATAACAGTGCCATTCATTTCATTTAACTGGCACCCTCAATCAGTAAGGCAGTGGTGGTCAACTTGCAGGATATAAGGAGCCTCAATTGTGGCCCCCAATATCACAAAGGGGCCACACAGAGGTCATCAGGAGTATACAAAGCCACGATGACAACTACAATATACGCCACAGGCATATGAAAAACCTTACCCTCATATATTACCTACCCCCCATCCCCAGCCCACCCCCCTCCAGGGCTTTGGTCAGGTCCTTATCTCCTGCACATCACAACAGTCTGGCCACCTCCAAGTCTGCTTAGTGTACGGGCCCCAAGACATGACGACAGTTACAGGGGAACGAGCGGGGGCCATCTCTGCTGCTTTGTCACATGTGGACCCCACCGCTGGGATGCGGCCGCTACTTAGGAAGCCATTGTGCAGGTAACGATGGGCAAGTCTACACACTACCATCTGCTATTTCCATTGCAACAGCTCTGCGATGTGGCAGGCTCTGGAGGTAAAGGCTTTTGTTTATCTGGTCCCAACGCTCAGCGGGCCGCAGACAAGGGCCCAGTGTGGCACTAAGGGAACACCTTTGCACCGCAACACATGGTAACCGACTAGCTTTCATTGTGTGATAAGCTGCATTGCAAAAAATGGTGGGCAGCGTATTGGTTTAATAGTTGGCACTTCTGCCTTGCGGGTCAAACTTGTTCTGGCACTGGGTTCTGCGATTTATCCTGAACTCGTGGGATGCCGGGATTTAAATAAAACCTGGGGACAGTCAGGGATGTTTTTAAGGCAGGGCAAAAGGGGCAGCTGCCCTGGGCCCTGTCATTGTTGTGGGGCCCAAAGCAGCTGCCTCATACTTGCCAACTATCCTGGTTTAAATTCCCTTAAGGTTTTAGTCCTGTGCTGTGTCCCAATATCTCAGTGTGAAGTGCTGCTACTAATGCTGCCCAGCTCTGCCCTATTGTTGTGTACAGATGACTCACTTGCAGACCCTGTGTTTACATGTACATTACCGGCATTCATATGTAAATAGCGGTAGCCGGCGGCATTGATATGTATATCATGCCCCCCTGAGGTCATATCCACAGTAATCTCTAGCAACCAATCAACAAGAAGAAATCATGTGCTGTAACCTCTAGCAACTAATCAGTGAGCCGTAATGTGTGCTGTAACCTCTAGCAACCAGTCAGTGAGCGGTAATGATACACTGTAACCTCTGGCAACCAATCGCTGCCTGATCTGATTCAGTAAACTGATTTTGAGTCTAGCACCTATTTATTGTATGTCTCAGAGCAGGTGAAGAGTGAAATGGCATTGGGGGGGGGAGAAAAGTTTTGCCCAGTGTCCAATCAATATTAAAGACGGCCCTGGGGACAGTCCCGGTGAATCCGGGACGGTGGGGAGGTACTGTATGTGAGATAGGGACCTTAGATTGTAAGCTTCTTGGGGGCAGGGACATTTGGGTGATTTGGCAGACCTATCATGTGAATAGGCTATCCTAACGCAAGGCACCAAGACACACCGGGGTGTGAAGGGGTCCTAACTATGGGCTGAACTAGGATGGAGCGGGGCTCAAACGTCACTATGTGAATGCCACTCAGTCCTGGAAGTATGCCCAACCCCTGGCACTGCCATAAGAAGGAGAAGAAGCTGCGATCATCAGACTGGTAAGAAGATTGCAGGAAAAATTATATCTATAGACAACCTCTGAGCACCATCCCTTGTATCCGCCCCCTATCCACCTCCTAGTATCGCTGTTTTTTAAAGAATACAGAGCAAAGCATCACTTTGTTGTGTTAAGTAATTTGTAAAGAATTGGTTAAAGAAAATTGAACTCCCAGCAACAATAATACCCCCACCAGCAACTATAGATCTGTCTCACCAACATAGGAACCCCAGAGCAATAAAACACCCCCCACCACCACCACCACCACCACCACCACCACCACCACCACCACCAACACCACCACCACCAACAACAACAACAACAACAACAACACCACCAACAACAACAATAAATCCTTCACAGCAATAAGAGCCCCTCCCCTAGGAACAAAATACACCCCCAGCAATAATAGATCCCCCACCAGCAGCAATAGATCTGCCCCAGCAACATAGACCCCAGCTGGCAGGAATAGATCCCCCATCAGTTGGCATCAGTAGACCCTCCCCCCTCATCAGTGGACCCCCCCAACAACAGGAAACCCAGAGCAACAAAACACCCCCCCATCAGCAGCAATAGAACCCCCGCTGCAAGGGCAGATACCCTCAGCAACAATAGATCCTTCCCGGCAACAAGAGCTACTCCCGGAACAAAAAACATGAATAATATATCCCCACCAGCAACAGTAGATCTGCCCAGCAACAATAGACCCCTGTTGACAGCAAATGATCCCCCAACAGTCAGCATCAGTAAACCCTCCCCCTTCATTAGTGGATCCCCCCCCCCAACAACATAGGAACCCCAGAGCAACAAAATACCACCCAACAGCAACAATAGATCCCCTGCAAAGGTAGATTCCTCCAGCAACAACAGACACCCCCACCCCCTCTAGCAACACTACACCCTCCAGCACACCCCAGCCCTCTTTGCCAGTACATACATTCTGTGCTGGAGGTGCCGGAACTGCGTTCCCCCCACGTTCCAGCTGAAAAAAGCCCTGATTATAGGGGCATAGAGAAAAATACCAGGGATGGGAGTTCAGCTGGCGGGATGAGTGCAACAGGGCTGAAGCTGCACTTTAGAAAAAAAAATTAAAAATGAAATGGTAATGTGTGTTTGCATGGCCAAGCTGTAACAAGAATGTTTGCACAGATCTGCCCTGAATATGCAAACAAGATCACCTGGCAAAGCTGAGAACCACAATAGCCAATTATTAGTTGGTATCGTGGCTGGCGGCCTTTGCCGTGTATAAACTTGCAGCTCTGCAGAGCGCCATCTAGTGGCTGAAGAGGAGAAGCACATGGCAGTTATGTTTGGAGAGGCAGCAAGCTTGTCTTATAACCACTTCACCTCCGGAAGGTTTTACCCCCCCCCCCCTTCATGACCAGGACATTTTTTGCTGTTTAGCACTGCACTACTTTAACTGGTGATCATGCAACGCTGTACTCAAATGGAATTGATATCATTTTTAGAGCTTTGAGAGATTTGATCACCACTGGGTTTATTTTTTGCGATATAAATGAAAAAAGACCAAAAATGTCTTACTTTCTGCTATAAAACATATCCAATAAAAAAAATCAAATCAAATTTTTTCATAAATTTTGGTCAAAATATATTCTGCTACATGTTTTTTTTTTTAAAAAAAATCCCATTGGTTTGCGTGAAAGTTATAGCGTCTACAAACTATATTTTATATATATATTGAAAACAGTTTCTTGAATCTACTAATGGCGGCGATCAGTGACTTATAATGGGACTGCGATAGTGCGGCAGAAAAACTGACACTAACCGACGCTGGGAGGGAATTGACTGCCACTGACATCACCAGTGACATTAATGCAGTGATCAGTGCTGATACTATACACTGTCACTGTACTAATGACACTGGTTGGGAAGGGGTTAACATCTAGTGATCAAGGGCTTACGAGTGCCTAACATGGGTAATGTTGTGCTGTTTTTACTACTCGATCTCTGTGGATGAGAAACTGACAGATCGCTCCCTCTCTGCAGAGTTATGTGTTGTTTACCAACACTGAGCTGTGGGCTGTGATTGGACACAGCCAATCAGCAGGTCCCGGCTGTGAATCATTGGCCGGGACTTGCTGACAGGCTTGACTGTACACAGCGGGTGCCGGCGCTCACCTAAAACCCAGAACTAGGCATTGACGTACCAGTACGCCGCTTTGCCTGCAGCGGCCGCTCATCGGCAGTACATGGCGGGCGTGTGCGGTATGTGAATATATAACAAACAGTGACCCAGACCCACGAGGAATGACGATAAGAGGAAGAGAAGAAGCCACACGGGATCATTCGATTTTTTATGTTTTTGCAGGTCGGAGAATATTAGAGCTGCATGGACCAAATTCATCAAAGTTTGCTGAGCTCAGGTGGGGCTTTTTTTCCAGTGAAAATAACACCCCCTAGCACTGAATGTAATGCGTAGGGTTGCTGGGTCTGCTGGAGGGCTTATTGATGCCCAAGGATCTATTGTTGCTGGGGGGGGGTCAATTGTTGATCAAGTGTTGATGGGAGTGTCTATTGTTTCTGGCTGTTGGGAGATCTATTGTTGCGGGTGGGGGTATTTTGTCATGGTGATGTATTGTTAATTGGGGATCTGTTTTTGCTGGTGGGATCTACCGGGGAATATATTGTTGTGGGGGATCTATTGTTGCTGGGGGGAGGTGTCAAATGTTGATGGGAGAGATAACTGTTGAGGGGGGTCTATTGTTGCTGGCTGCTGGGAGATCTATTGTTGCTGGGGTGTCTGTTGTTACTGAATACAGGGGTTCTATTTTACTGCCTTTCATTAGGAAATTCTACAAATTATACTTTGCACCCAAAAATGATACTTGGTTCTGTATTCTCTAAAAGGGTCAGTACTGGGAAGTGGGTAATTAGTGGAACCAAAGGACAGTGATCAGAGGTGGGTAGGGGGTGGAACCAAAGGACATTGCTTGGAGGTGGGTGGAACCAATAGACATCGCTCCGAGGTGGGTAGGGCTGGAACCAAGGGACATTGTTCTGAGGTGGGTAGGGGGTGGAACCAAGGAATGGTGCTTGAAGCTGGGTAGAGGGTAGAACCAAGGGACATTGCTCGGAGGTGGGTAGGGGGTGGAACCGAGGGACATTGCTCTGAGGTGGGTAGGGGTAGAACCAAGGGACAGTGCTCAGAGATAGGTAGGGGGTGGAACCAAGGAATGGTGCTTGGAGATGGGTAGGGAGTGGAACCAAGGGACATTGCTTAGAGGTGGGTAGGGGTGGAACCAAGGGACATTGTTCTGGGGTGGGTAGGGGGTGGAGATGGGTAGGGGGTGGAACCAAGGGACATTGCTCGGAGGTGGGTAGGGGGTGGAACCGAGGGACATTGCTCCGATGTGGGTAGGGCTGGAACCAAGGGACATTGTTCTGAGGTGGGTAGGTGGTGGAACCGAGGGACATTACTCTGAGGTGGGTAGGGGGTAGAACCGAGGGACATTACTCTGAGGTGGATAGGGGGTGAAACCAAGGGACATTGCTTGGAGGTGGGTAAGGGGTGAAACCAAGGGACATTGCTTGGAGGTGGGTAAAGGGTGAAACCAAGGGACATTGCTCGGAGGTGGAACCAAGGGACATTGCTCAGAGGTGGGTAGGGGGTGGAACCAGGGGACATTGCTTGTTGGTGGGTAGGGGGTGGAACCAAGGGACATTGCTCTGAGGTGGGTAGGGGGTAGAACCAAGGGACAGTGCTCAGAGATAGGTAGGGGGTGGAACCAAGGAATGGTGCTTGGAGCTGGGTAGGGAGTGGAACCAAGGGACATTGCTTAGAGGTGGGTAGGGGTGGAACCAAGGGACATTGTTCTGGGGTGGGTAGGGGGTGGAACCAAGGGACATTGCTCGGAGGTGGGTAGGGGGTGGAACCGAGGGACATTGCTCCGATGTAGGTAGGGCTGGAACCAAGGGACATTGTTCTGAGGTGGGTAGGTGGTGGAACCGAGTGACATTGCTCTGAGGTGGGTAGGGGGTAGAACCGAGGGACATTACTCTGAGGTGGATAGGGGGTGGAACCAAGGGACATTGCTTGGAGGTGGGTAAAGGGTGAAACCAAGGGACATTGCTTGGAGGTGGGTAAGGGGTGAAACCAAGGGACATTGCTTGGAGGTGGGTAAGGGGTGAAACCAAAGGACATTGCTTGGAGGTGGGTAAAGGGTGAAACCAAGGGACATTGCTCGGAGGTGGAACCAAGGGACATTGCTCAGAGGTGGGTAGGGGGTGGAACCAGGGGACATTGCTTGTTGGTGGGAAAGGGGTGGAACCAAGGGACATTGTTCTGAGGTGGGTAGGGGGTGGAACCAAGGAATGGTGCTTGGAGCTGGGTAGAGGGTAGAACCAAGGGACATTGCTCGGAGGTGGGTAGGGGGTGGAACCGAGGGACATTGCTCTGAGGTGGGTAGGGGGTAGAACCAAGGGACAGTGCTCAGAGATGGGTAGGGGGTGGAACCAAGGAATGGTGCTTGGAGCTGGGTAGGGAGTGGAACCAAGGGACATTGCTTAGAGGTGGGTAGGGGTGGAACCAAGGGACATTGTTCTGGGGTGGGTAGGGGGTGGAACCAAGGGACATTGCTCGGAGGTGGGTAGGGGGTGGAACCAAGGGACATTGTTCTGAGGTGGGTAGGGGGTGGAACCAAGGGACATTGCTCGGAGGTGGGTAGGGGGTGGAACCGAGGGACATTACTCTGAGGTGGATAGGGGGTGGAACCAAGGGACAGTGCTCGGATATGGTTAAGGGGTGGAACCAAGGGACAGTGCTCGCAGGTAGGTAGGGGGTGGAGCCAAGGGACATTGCTTAGAGGTGGATAAGGGGTGAAAGCAAGGGACATTGCTCAGAGGTAGAACCAAGGGACATTGCTTGGAGGTGGGTAAGGAGGGAACCAAGGGACATTGCTTGGAGGTAGATAAAGGGTGAAACCAAAAGACATTGCTTGGAGGTGGGTAAAGGGTGAAACCAAGGGACATTGCTTGGAGGTGGGTAAGGGGTGAAACCAAGGGACATTGCTTGGAGGTGGGTAAGGGGTGAAACCAAGGGACATTGCTTGGAGGTGGGTAAAGGGTGAAACCAAGGGACATTGCTCGGAGGTGGAACCAAGGGACATTGCTCAGAGGTGGGTAGGGGGTGGAACCAGGGGACATTGCTTGTTGGTGGGAAAGGGGTGGAACCAAGGGACATTGTTCTGAGGTGGGTAGGGGGTGGAACCAAGGAATGGTGCTTGGAGCTGGGTAGAGGGTAGAACCAAGGGACATTGCTCGGAGGTGGGTAGGGGGTGGAACCGAGGGACATTGCTCTGAGGTGGGTAGGGGGTAGAACCAAGGGACAGTGCTCAGAGATAGGTAGGGGGTGGAACCAAGGAATGGTGCTTGGAGCTGGGTAGGGAGTGGAACCAAGGGACATTGCTTAGAGGTGGGTAGGGGTGGAACCAAGGGACATTGTTCTGGGGTGGGTAGGGGGTGGAACCAAGGGACATTGCTCGGAGGTGGGTAGGGGGTGGAACCGAGGGACATTGCTCCGATGTGGGTAGGGCTGGAACCAAGGGACATTGTTCTGAGGTGGGTAGGTGGTGGAACCAAGGGACATTGCTCTGAGGTGGGTAGGGGGTAGAACCAAGGGACAGTGCTCAGAGATGGGTATGGGGTGGAACCAAGGAATGGTGCTCGGAGGTGGGTAGGGGGTGGAACCAAGGGACATTGTTCTGAGGTGGGTAGGGGGTGGAACCAAGGGACATTGCTCGGAGGTGGGTAGGGGGTGGGACCGAGGGACATTACTCTGAGGTGGATAGGGGGTGGAACCAAGGGACAGTGCTCGGAGATGGTTAAGGGGTGGAACCAAGGGGCAGTGCTCGCAGGTAGGTAGGGGGTGGAGCCAAGGGACATTGCTTAGAGGTGGATAAGGGGTGAAAGCAAGGGACATTGTTCAGAGGTAGAACCAAGGGACATTGCTTGGAGGTGGGTAGGGAGGGAACCAAGGGACATTGCTTGGAGGTAGATAAAGGGTGAAACCAAAAGACATTGCTTGGAGGTGGGTAAAGGGTAAAACCAAGGGACATTGCTTGGAGGTGGGTAAGGGGTGAAACCAAGGGACATTGCTTGGAGGTGGGTAAGGGGTGAAACCAAGGGACATTGCTTGGAGGTGGAACCAAGGGACATTGCTCGGGTAGGGGGTGGAACCAAGGGACATTGCTTGGAGGTGGGTAAAGGGTGAAACCAAGGGACATTGCTCAGAGGTGGAACCAAGGGACATTGCTCAGAGGTGGGTAGGGGGTGGAACCAGGGGACATTGCTTGTTGGTGGGAAAGGGGTGAAACCAAGGGACATTGCTCGGAGGTGGAACCAAGGGACATTGCTCAGAAGTGGGTAGGGGGTGGAACCAGGGGACATTGCTTGTTGGTGGGAAAGGGGTGGAACCAAGGGACATTGCTCGGAGGTGGAACCAAGGGACATTGCTCAGAGGTGGGTAGGGGGTGGAACCAGGGGACATTGCTTGTTGGTGGGAAAGGGGTGGAACCAAGGGACATTGCTCGGAGGTGGAACCAAGGGACATTGCTCAGAGGTGGGTAAGGGGTGGAACCAGGGGACATTGCTTGTTGGTGGGAAAGGGGTGGAACCAAGGGACATTGCTCTGGGGTGGGTAGGGGGTGGAACCAAGGGAAATTGCTCTGGGGTGGGCAGGGGACAGAGACAAGAGGTGACTTGGAGGGGGAAGGGTACCTGCACCTATTCTCTGAGCTCAGGTATCTCCAGTTTATCTGAGTTCTTCAGCATCTGCTGTAATTCGATGTTCCTTTTCCTCGTTACTTATTATGCCGCAGACAGTTTCTGGCTTTCCTGAATTGCTGCGTAATGAAAAAACATAAAAACAGCAAACTCCATACTGCGGACTCCATTTCAGCATGTAAAGCCCTATAAATATATGTTTAAGTCTGTGTTGCTTATGGGGTGTCAAACTATGGTCCATAAAATGTAAAAAATCAGCTTCCTCCTCAACTCCTCCTTCAGTACTTAAAGCTGAACTCCGGGCAAAAGACAAAACCACAGGTGTAGTGGGGCTCCCCACCCCCCCCCCCACGCTGCAAGGGTTAAATGCTTGTTTTTGTGTAGGGTACCCTAAAAAAGCTGTTTTATTTACCTGACCCCCCTCATTCCTGCAGGCGTCCTCCTCTATATGTGATTGGTTCCCTGAGGCCTCTTCTCTTCAGGACCAAGTCTATCGGTTGCCTTCTGATGTCATTATATACAATGCAGGACCCGCAGTTCTGCATTGTGGGTGAGGATGCTGAGGGCCACTCACACAACCCATGCCCAAAAGCCCAGGGATGAATGCCCGGAGTGCAAGCAACCTGTGTACCGGGCATTCATCCCTGTGTGCAAACTGCCCTAAAGGTTAACACCATGAAGTGCACCATCCAGCCGCTGGCACCACTAGGTGTACCTTCCAGCCATGAGAGTGGGGGATGGGGGGGGGGGGAGTGGAGGACCTACTGCATGGAAAAGTTTGACAGCAGCACATTACACCCTTGTTTACACATGTGTTAGTCCTCTGAAGAGTGATCCACGGTGGGCCTATTTTTTTTTTAGAGGGTGTTCAACAGGCGGTGAGGAGGCGTTATGTCTCCTCGCTGCCTATTTTAACCCCTAAAAGCCCACACCGCCACGCTGCCACTGCGGAATTTTCACAAAGTCTGCTGCCAGGAGAGTTAACAATTCCTCGAAGAACTGAGGCGAGAGGCCTTTCGAAGGTCATCGGCAAACGATTGAAAAACTCTACAACTGTCAACGTTGCCCGAAGCATTACCCAGAGTCGTAGTCTGGCGGAATGACGGGCGACAGGAAGCCAAAGATTACCGACAGGGGGTAGGGTGCTCCCGGAGGGACCCCTTTGGCACCCCCAAGGGGATCTAGCTGTGCCAGGTGTGGGTCTGCCTCAGTATTTATGATGGCAATTTGCATATACTCCAGAATGTTATGAAGGGGGATCAGATGAATTGCAATTAATTGCAAAGTCCCCTCTTTTCCATGAACATGAACTTACCGTATATACTCGAGTATAGGCCGACCCGAATATAAGCCGAGGCACCTAATTGTACCACAAACAACTGGGAAAACTTATTGACTCGAGTATAGGCCTAGGGTGAGAAATGCGCAGCTACTGTAAGTGGAAAAGAGGGTCAACGATGCCCATTTGCAGCCTCACTGTGCCCATGCAGATGGACACAGTTGACCGATTTGGGGCCCTGTATCTCAGGGTCACTTAGTGCTAGGAACCCCATCTTTAGATATGTTGTAGTGCTAATTCCACTGGGTTGGAATACAACATTTGGGGTTCCTAGCACCAAGTGTCCCGAGATATGGAGCCCCAAATTCGGGTCAGAAAATGTCAAGCACTTTTCTGCAGCAGAGAATGACATTTTCCGAACCGATTTTGGGGCCCCCTATCTCGGGGCCACTTAGTGCATATATGGATATGTTATAGTGCTAGGTCCACTGGGTTGGCACACCAAATTTGAGACTCCTAGACCCAAGTGGCCCCGAGATTCGGGGCCCCAAAGTCGGGTCGGAAATTTTTTTTTTTGCTGCAGAAAAGTGCTTGACTCGAGTATAAGCCGAGGGGGGCACTTTCAGCACAAAAAAATGTTCTGAAAAACTCGGCTTATACTCGAGTATATACGGTAATCCCATTAAAAAAAACATTTGCACTCCATTTGTGAAGAAGGCTTCGGGGCGCCCCAAGAAAGTCCAGCAAGCGCCAGGACCGTCACCTACAGTTGATTGAGCTGCGGGTTCGGGGGCACCACCAGTGCAGAGTTTTCTCAGGAATGGCAGCAGACAGGTGTGAGGACATCGGCACGCACAGTGAGGAGAAGACTTTTGGAGGACGGACTGGTGTCAAGAAGGGCAGCAAAGAAGCCGCTTCTCTGCAGGAAGGACATCAGGGACAGACTGGTACAGGGATTGGACTGCTGAAGACTGGAGTGAAGTCATTTTCTCTGATGAATCCCCTTTCCGATTGTTTGGGGCATCTGGAAAAAACTTTGTCCGGAGAAGAAAAGGTGAGCGCCACCATCAGCCCTGTGTCATGCCAACAGTAAAGCCTCCTGAGGCCATTCATGTGTGGGGGGTTCTCAGCCGAGGGAGTGGGGGGCTCACTCACAATTTTGCCTAAGAACACGGCCATGGATAAGGAGTGGTACAAAAACATCCTCCGAGAGCAACTTCTCCCAACCATCCAAGAGCAGTTTGGTGAGGAACAATGCCTTTTCCAGCACGATGGAGCGCCTTGCCATAAGGCAAAAGCGATAACTACCGTATTTATCAGCGTATAACACGCGCCCCAAGTTTAGGAGGGCATTTTAAGGAAAAAAAAGTTTTAGGAGGAAAGTTTAGGGAAAAAAAAAAAACTTACATTTAAGCGTCATTTGCAGCTTGCCCAGTGTCATTTGCAGCTTGCCCAGCGTCATTTGCAGCCTTGCCCAGCGTCATTTGCAGCCTTGCCCAGCGTCATTTGCAGCTTGCCAGCGTCATTTGCCCAGTGTAATTTGCAGCTTGCCCAGCGTCATTTGCAGCTTGCCCAGTGTCATTTGCAGCTTGCCCAGTGTCATTTGCATCTTGCCCAGCGTCATTTGCATCTTGCCCAGCGTCATTTGCAGCTTGCCAGCGTCATTTGCCCAGTGTCATTTGCAGCTTGCCCAGCGTCATTTGCAGCTTGCCCAGTGTCATTTGCAGCTTGCCAAGTGTCATTTGCATCTTGCCCAGCGTCATTTGCAGCTTGCCAGCGTCATTTGCAGCTTGCCCAGCGTCATTTGCAGCTTGCCCAGTGTCATTTGCAGCTTGCCCAGCGTCATTTGCAGCTTGCCCAGTGTCATTTGCAGCTTGCCCAGTGTCATTTGCAGCTTGCCCAGTGTCATTTGCAGCTTGCCAAGTGTCATTTGCAGCTTGCCCAGCGTCATTTGCAGCTTGCCCAGCGTCATTTGCAGCTTGCCCAGTGTCATTTGCATCTTGCCAAGTGTCATTTGCAGCTTGCCCAGTGTCATTTGCAGCTTGCCCAGCGTCATTTGCAGCCTTGCCCAGCGTCATTTGCAGCCTTGCCCAGCGTCATTTGCATCTTGCCCAGTGTCATTTGCATCTTGCCCAGCGTCATTTGCAGCTTGCCAGCGTCATTTTCCCAGTGTCATTTGCAGCTTGCCCAGCGTCATTTGCAGCTTGCCCAGTGTCATTTGCAGCTTGCCCAGTGTCATTTGCAGCTTGCCAAGTGTCATTTGCATCTTGCCCAGCGTCATTTGCAGCTTGCCAGCGTCATTTGCCCAGTGTCATTTGCAGCTTGCCCAGCGTCATTTGCAGCTTGCCCAGTGTCATTTGCAGCTTGCCCAGTGTCATTTGCAGCTTGCCAAGTGTCATTTGCAGCTTGCCCAGCGTCATTTGCAGCTTGCCCAGCGTCATTTGCAGCTTGCCCAGCGTCATTTGCAGCTTGCCCAGCGTCATTTGCAGCTTGCCAAGTGTCATTTGCAGCTTGCCCAGTGTCATTTGCAGCTTGCCCAGCGTCATTTGCAGCTTGCCCAGCGTCATTTGCAGCCTTGCCTAGCGTCATTTGCAGCCTTGCCCAGCGTCATTTGCAGCTTGCCAAGTGTCATTTGCATCTTGCCCAGCGTCATTTGCAGCTTGCCCAGCATCATTTGCAGCCTTGCCCAGTGTCATTTGCAGCTTGCCAAGTGTCATTTGCAGCTTGCCCAGCGTCATTTGCAGCTTGCCCAGCGTCATTTGCAGCTTGCCCAGCGTCATTTGCAGCTTGCCCAGCGTCATTTGCAGCCTTGCCCAGCGTCATTTGCAGCCTTGCCCAGCGTCATTTGCAGCCTTGCCCAGCGTCATTTGCAGCTTGCCAAGTGTCATTTGCAGCTTGCCCAGCGTCATTTGCAGCCTTGCCCAGCGTCATTTGCAGCCTTGCCCAGCGTCATTTGCAGCTTGCCCAGCGTCATTTGCAGCTTGCCCAGCGTCATTTGCAGCTTGCCCAGCGTCATTTGCAGCTTGCCCAGCGTCATTTGCAGCTTGCAACATAGTAACATCATAGTAACAACATAGTAACATCTGACAAAAAGATCTAAAAACACTGAAGCGGCAGACTTTGCGAAAATTTATATTTGTGTCGCTCTCAAAACTTTTGGCCGCGGCTGTGATGGTTTCTGCAAAACTGCACTAAAAAAAACGCACAGGTGAGAACCGAGCCCTAAGAGGACCAATAATCTGTGCAATCAATTAAAAACAAACCGAAATCTTTAACGGTTTGCTGCCCACCCATAGTAGTTGTACTGTGAGCGGGCGACAGCTCCAGGCTGTGCGGCTTTCTTCTGGGTTTGGGGCACGCACCCCCAAAAGGACCCGTGTTGTGATTGGGCACGGTATGGGTTTGGCAGCTGATTTCCGCGGAGCTCGGATCTTCTTCCTCTTCTCTTAGACCAAAGGGGTCTCCAATTGTGGCCTTTTGCTTGCCTTTATTCGGCAACTGGGGAACTATTCCTTTCCCAGACACCAAAGACGGGGCACTATTCCTCCCACTAACACAAGAAATATGGAACTAATTCTCCCACTGACACCAATGATGGGGCACTATTCCTCCCACTGACACCAATGTTTAAGGGGGAGCTGTGATGTTAAGGAGGAGCTGTGATGTTAGGGGGAGCTGTGATGTTGGGAGGGGGGCTGTGATGTTGGGAGGGGGGCTGTGATGTTAGGGGGGAGCTGTGATGTTGGGGGGGGGGCTGTGATGTTGGGGGGGGGGGGGGCTGTGATGTTAGGGGGGAGCTGTGATGTTGGGGGGGGGCTGAGGACAGAAATGTACAGGGGGGACTGTGATGTTGGGAGGGGGGACTGTGATGTTGGGAGGGGGAGCTGTGGGGGGGGGGGGCTGAGGGGGGGGGGGCTGTGAGGGGGGAGCTGTGATGTTGGGGGGGGGCTGAGGACAGAAATGTACAGGGGGGACTGTGATGTTGGGAGGGGGGACTGTGATGTTGGGAGGGGGAGCTGTGATGTTAGGGGGGGGGGCTGTTGGACAGTGATGTACAGGGGGGACTGTGATGTGTTATGGTGCAAACATGAGTTTTGGAATTTGCTGGAATTTTCTTTTACAAACAGACCCCTGTGAATCGTACTTCAAGACCCCCTGGCCAATGGCATTATTTACTCCCACTGATTCCAGGGCATTTTCTACTCCCACTGACCACAGTCCAGCCCCTCCCCCCGAAAGTTTGAAGGGCAGTAAACTGGCCCTTGGTTTTTAAAAGTTTAGAGACCCCCGTCCTCTCGTCCTTTCCATCTGGCATCAACTCCCCCAACTCCAGAACAACACAAGAACAAGGCGCGCCCTTCTCTACCGTCCACCCAACAAAGCGCTCGCTCAGGCATGCCTAACAGGATAGCCGTGTGCTTTGTACCCCTCCCAGATGTCCGATTAATTACTGCCCACAATTAGGAGCCCAACCATCAATTTTCAATCGGTTTATGCAAAAGAGTTTTCTAACAGCGGCCAGTGAAGGTCTCATTCATCGCGGTACAGCCGGTAGAAGGTGGTCACTCCACCATCTTCAGGGCCGATGACCCCAGTGGTGGGCAATCCTCATCTACCTTGACATGTTCCACGGCGGCTGGAATAAAGCACACAGTTTTGCTTTTAGTGAAGTTGTCCTTTAAATAACCCCCACCCTGTAGTGCAACTCATCCGGTAACCTACTGACCCTCCCCCCCCCCCCCCCCACCCCCCCTTGTTCCCACTGTGCAGCCCCATCCCGGCAATTCCTCTTCTTACAGCAAACTCTGCAGCCTCATTCATTTCTATGGCTGAGTCAATTTATGGCGGCCTCCAGCTACAGTCATTTCATGGCGGCCTCCAGCTACAGTCATTTCATGGCGGCCTCCAGCTACAGTCATTTCATGGCGGCCTCCAGCTACAGTCATTTCATGGCGGCCTCCAGCTACAGTCATTTCATGGCGGCCTCCAGCTACAGTCATTTCATGGCGGCCTCCAGCTACAGTCAATTCATGGCGGCCTCCAGCTACAGTCAATTCATGGCGGCCTCCAGCTACAGTCAATTCATGGCGGCCTCCAGCTACAGTCATTTCATGGCGGCCTCCAGCTACAGTCATTTCATGGCGGCCTCCAGCTACAGTCAATTCATGGCGGCCTCCAGCTACAGTCAATTCATGGCGGCCTCCAGCTACAGTCAATTCATGGCGGCCTCCAGCTACAGTCAATTCATGGCGGCCTCCAGCTACAGTCATTTCATGGCGGCCTCCAGCTACAGTCATTTCATGGCGGCCTCCAGCTACAGTCATTTCATGGCGGCCTCCAGCTACAGTCATTTCATGGCGGCCTCCAGCTACAGTCAATTCATGGCGGCCTCCAGCTACAGTCAATTCATGGCGGCCTCCAGCTACAGTCAATTCATGGCGGCCTCCAGCTACAGTCAATTCATGGCGGCCTCCAGCTACAGTCAATTCATGGCGGCCTCCAGCTACAGTCATTTCATGGTGGCCTCCAGCTACAGTCATTTCATGGCGGCCTCCAGCTACAGTCATTTCATGGCGGCCTCCAGCTACAGTCATTTCATGGCGGCCGCTACAGTCAATTCATGGCGGCCTCCAGCTACAGTCATTTCATGGCGGCCTCCAGCTACAGTCATTTCATGGCGGCCTCCAGCTACAGTCAATTCATGGCGGCCTCCAGCTACAGTCAATTCATGGCGGGCTCCAGCTACAGTCATTTCTATGGTGGCCTCCAGCTACAGTCAATTCATGGCGGCCTCCAGCTACAGTCAATTCATGGCGGCCTCCAGCTACAGTCATTTCTATGGTGGCCTCCAGCTACAGTCAATTCATGGCGGCCTCCAGCTACAGTCAATTCATGGCGGCCTCCAGCTACAGTCAATTCATGGCGGCCTCCAGCTACAGTCATTTCTATGGTGGCCTCCAGCTACAGTCAATTCATGGCGGCCTCCAGCTACAGTCAATTCATGGCGGCCTCCAGCTACAGTCAATTCATGGCGGCCTCCAGCTACAGTCAATTCATGGCGGCCTCCAGCTACAGTCAATTCATGGCGGCCTCCAGCTACAAGTGAAGTTGTCCTTTAAACGCAACAGTTTTACATTCACTGCCCTGGAAGTAGCATGAGAGCATGGCAGCTGCCATCAGAATCTTCTCACCAAGGCATTTTACTTTGCAACAGGCTCACTTTAAAATAGACATGTGCAATTCGTTTCGTTTTTTTTTTTTTTTTCGTTTTTCGTTAAAATTTGTTATATTCATTCATTCGTTATCGTACGAATGAATGAACGATTCGCTAAAAATTTTAACGAATAACGAATCGTTCGAATCGAACGAATCCGAAAAACATTGAAAATCCGAAATAACCAAATTAGAAACAACGAAACCACAAAAGAAGAAAATCCGAAAAACGAAAACGGGAACAACGAAAATCAAAATGAACGAAAAAATTTGTACATTCGTAACTTTTTTTTTTTTGTTGAATTGGTAATTTTCCGTGTCCCTTACAATGGCGCTGCTTAACGTGCTTCAAATAGATTGAACGAAAAAATTCGTACATTCGTAACTTTTTTTGCGATTCGTAATTTTTTATTTATTTTTTTCGATTCGTAATTTTCCGTGTCTCTTACAATGGCGCTGCTTAACGTGCTTCGAATGGATTGAATGAAAAAATTTGTACATTCGTAACTTTTTTTTTTTTTTTATTCGTAATTTTCCGTGTCCCTTACAATGGCGCTGCTTAACGTGCTTCGAATGGATTGAACGAAAAAATTCGTACATTCGTAACTTTTTTTTTTTTTTTTTTTTGCGATTCGTAATTTTCCGTGTCTCTTACAATGTAATAATAGCGTACACATTACATAAAATTATGAATTATGCTCCGATTACGAATCTACGAAAACATTGTTCCGAAAGTACGAATAAATCAATCTTACGAAAGTGCGAATGTAACTAAATCTACGAAAATACGAATGCGTCCGAATTTCGAATAAACGAAAATTAAACTAACGGAAAAACGAATCAATGAAAAAATAACTCTTACGAAAATACGAATCGTTACGAATACGAACACCGACGACTTACGAAATTACGAATCGTTACGAATCAACGGAAACGAAAGAAACGAAACGAAAATAAACAAATGTTTCTATTGTGCACATGTCTACTTTAAAATGCTTTGAAGACGCCCCCATCCAGCACTGCAAGGGGTAAGGCCGGCCATAGATGGAGCAATTTTCTTTCCTGCAACCAAAGTGTTGACAGGGAGATCCCTCCCACTGAGCCATTGTGTCCTCCTGGGGGGAGGGGGGGAAAGGTCCCCGACAGGAGAACACAGTGATAATCACTAGCAGCTTTAACAGCCACTAGTGATAAATGCATGTAAAATCCAGCAGGCTGGTTGTACCCAAGTTGATCGATCAATCGACCATACATGCTTAGAATCTCGGCCGGTTCAGCAGAAACCGGCCAAGATTTGAACCGTCTATGGCTCAGCTTTAAATGCTTCTTTTATCTCACGAGTAGAAATTTGGTTTCCCCCATTGGGTGGGTCTTTAACCACTTAAGGACCGAGCTTCTGTTTGACACATGTTGTTTACAAGTTAAAATCATTTTTTTTTTTTTTTGCTAGAAAATTACTTAGAACCCCCAAACATTATATATAATTTTTCGGACACCCCAGAGAATAAAATGGCAGCCGTTGCAATACTTTCTGTCACACCGTATTTGCGCAGCGGTCTTACAAGCGCAGATTTTTTGGAAAAAAAAAACACGCTTTTTTTACTTAAAAAATAAGACAACAGTAAAGTTAGCCCAATTTTTTTTTTAAATAATTGTGAAAGATGATGTTATGCTGAGTAAATTGATACGCAACATGTCACGCTTCAAAACTGCGCCCGCTTGTGGAATGGCAAAAAAACGTTAACTCTTAAAAATCTCCATAGGCGACGTTTAAAAGGAGGTCTAGGGCTAGAATTATTGCTCTCGCTCTACTGATCGCGGCAATACAACATGTGTGGTTTGAAACCGTTTTCATATGCGGGCGCTACTCACGTATGCGTTCGCTTCTGCACGTGAGCTCGGTGGGAAGGGGCGTGTTTAAAAAAAATATATATTTTTTTCTTATTTATTTTACCTTTTATTTTTAATTTTTACACTGTTCCCTATATATATATATATATATATAATATAATATAAATGTGTCACTTTTATTTCTATTGCAAGGAATGTAAACATCCTTTGGAAAAAATACAATTTATTGACTTAAAAGATAAGACATCAAGATAGCAAATTACTCATGTGTTGTTGACTAAGTATTGCATTTCAAATGTATCTGATAAATCCTTGAATAAAACTGTTATTGATAAAAAAAAAAAAGATAAGACATCAGTAAAGTTAGCCCAATTTTTTTTTTTTATATTGTGAAAGATGATGTAACGCCGAGTAAATTAATACCCAACATGCCACGCTTCAAAATTGCGTCCGCTCGTGGAATGGCGACAAACTTTAACCCTTAAAAACTTCTACAGGTTACCAGTTTTGAGTTACAGAGGAGGTCTAGTGCTAGAATTATTGCTCTCACTCTACCGATCGCGGCGATACCTCACATGTGTGGTTTGAACACGGTTTTCATATGCGGGCGCTTCTACGCGTGAGCTCGACGGGACGGGGCGCTTTTTTTTTTTCTTATTTATTTTACTTTTTTATTTTTTTATTTTTTTTTTACACTTTAAAAAATAAAAAAAATGGATCACTTTTATTCCTATTACAAGGAATGTAAACATCCCTTGTAATAGAAAAAAAAAGCAGTGGAACCTTGGATTACGAGCATAATCCATTCCAGGAGAATGCTTGTGATCCAAATCACTCACATATCAAAGCCAGTTTCCCCATAGAAGTCAATGGAAATGAAGATAATTCGTTCCGCGTTGACTTCTATTACATGCAATACCGCATGTTGCCAGAGGTGGGGGGCGCCGGAGAGCCTCGGAAATACTCGGGGACAGCTCGGCTGAACTCGGAAACCCTCGGAAAGGCTCGGAAACACTCGGGAACGGAGTATTTCCGAGGGTTTCCAAGTATTTCCGAGTCATTGTGAACGGCTCCCCCGCACTTCTGGCCAAATGAGGTACTGCACAGCCCATTAGCTTGAATTCTGCTCGTTTTGCGACACACTCGCAAACCGAGTCAGAATTAAAAAAAAAAAAAAGTTGCTTGTCTTTCAAAACGCTCGTTAACCGCGTTACTCGTTAACCGAGGTTCCACTGTATATGAGATCTGGGGGGTCAAAAAGACTTCAGATTTCCCATTTACACCTAAATGCAATAAAAAAAGATTTCCCCTTTAAGACCATTGGGCAGAAGTGACGTGTGACGTCGCTTCCGCCATCTAATGTTATGGAGCCGAGCGGGGGGCCATCTTTCCCTCACTCGGCTCCGTGTCTCAGAGGGGAGAGGACCCGATCGCCTCCGTCGCTACCGACGACTCCGGTAAGCGGCGGAGATGACCTGAGCGCGGCGGGAGGGGGGGCTTTCCTGCCCCCGATAAAAGTGATCTTGCAGCGGATTCGCAGCAGAGACCACTTTTATCTTAAAGAGAACCACCCGCTGTTTCTGAAAATACCGGGGTGATGGCAGCTAGCCGCTGCCGTAACAACGGTATTTAGCGTCAAAGTAATGACGTACAGCTACGGCGATTTGCGGTAAGTGGTTAAAGGCTCAAAGAGTAATAAGAATCTATGAATTTTATTAATTCCATAAAAAAGTTGCATACAAGTAATATAAAAAGGTTTCACATAGTTAGATGGGTACAGAATCACAGACTACAGTTTGTACATGCGATTACATATAGGTGCGACGCGTTTCGGAGTCAAACAGCTCCTTCTTCAGGGATACCTTGGCCGGTAGCATGGTATGATCTATGGTAGAAATCACAGCATATTAAAGCATATAAAGTGGCATTACAGGTTACAAAGCGCAGCAAAAGGCAGTAAAGTGCAGAAAATGAATGAGAACATGCAGGGAAACGCAGCTCTTTATTACTCTCCAGGGTGAATGTGGATCGGGTGTGATGAGATGCGGAGGGAGAAGACAGACGTGAGTAGAGACACGTTACACCCCACTGAGCAACACAACGTGAGCCATCCATTCCTGGAACCTGACCAGCCCCGCCCTCTATAATTACATCGTTATTTCACTACGGGGAGGAAGATTCCTCCGACTCCCAATGTATCCAAATTTATCCGTTCCTTCCAGTATACTGAGATGAGGAGGGGGGGGCAGATTCTAGAAGAAAGTATGGCGTCAGAGGACACACCCCCTAGATAAGAAGGCCAAATCATTTCCTTCGGGGGGTCAGCTCTTGCAAATGATAAGATCTGTAGGCTCCCAGAGGAGAATGAGGAGGCAAGTACAGGGTCCAGGGGTCAAGATTATGGAATGCTTAAAAAAATGTAACCTTTGGGATGAATTAGAGCGGAGACTGCGAGCCAGGCCTTCTCGTCCAACATCAGTCCCTGACCTCACAAATGCTCTTCTGGAAGAATGGTCAAACATTCCCATAGACACACTCCTAAACCTTGTGGACGGCCTTCCCAGAAGAGTTGAAGCTGTTATAGCTGCAAAGGGTGGGCCAACTCAATACTGAACCCTACGGACTAAGACTGGGATGTCATTAACTGCTTCCCGCCCGCCGTCAAATGACAGCTGGGCGGTGCGGCTCTCGTTCTGGTTGGATGTCGTATGACAGCCTCCCAGAACGACCAGCCTTGCACGCCTGTGGAGGTGCGCATCACGGCGATCGGTGGTGTGGTGTGTCAGTCTGACACACCGCTACACCGATATCGGTAACAAGCCTCTGAAAGAGACTCTCTACCACGTGATCAGCCGTGTCCAATCACGGCTGATCATGATGTAAACAGGAAGAGCCATTGATCGGCTTTTCCTCACTCGCGTCTGACAGACCCGAGTAGAGGAGAGCTGATCGGCTGCTCTCCAGACAGGGGGGGTCTGTGCTGATTGTTTATCAATGCAGTCCCCCGTCGAATGCCCACCCAGGACCACCAGGTATGCCACACTAGACCACCAGGGAAATGCCAATCAGTGGACAGGCAGCTGCCAATCAGTGCCCATCCCCAATGCCTGACAGTGCCATCAGTGATGCCTAACAATGCCATCTATCAGTGCCCACCAGTGCCACCCATGAGTGCCCATCAGTGCTGCATATCAGTGCCCATCAGTGCTGCATATCAGTGCCACCCATCAGTGCCGCCTTATCAGTGCCCATCAGTGAAGGAGAAAACTTACTTATTTACTAAATTTTATAACAGAAACAAAAGAAAAAACTTTTATTTTTTTCAAAATTTTAGGTCTTTTTTTATTTGTTTAGCAAAAAATAAAAATCGCAGAGGTGATCAAATACCACCAAAAGAAAGCTCTATTTGTGGGAACAAAAAGATAAAAATTCTGTTTGGGTACAGTGTAGTATGACCGCTGTGCCGAGGTATGCCATGTATTGAGGTGGTTCAAGCGGAGCTCCACCCGCACCAAAAATATTAAAAGTCAGCAGCTACAAATACCGCAGCTGCTGACTTTTAATAAATGGACACTTACCTGTCCCAGGGTCCAGCGGTGTCGGCAGAATGTGACGAGCGATAGCTCGTCTCTCGCTGCCCCCGCCGCCATCCTCTGTCAGGGAATCAGGAAGTGAAGAGGCAGCGGCTTCACTGCCCGGTTCCCTACTGCGCATGCGCGAGTCGCATATTGGTATTGTATTGGTCCCCGCTGTGTCCTAGGAACTGTGTTTCCCAAGACACAACGGGGCATCTCCGGATAGGGGCGGGGGCAGCTCCGGCTATCTCGTCCCGGAAGTGGGTGCAGATACCTGTATTAGACAGGAATCTGCACCCCCCTCCCCCCCTGAAAGGTGCCAATTGTGGCACCGGAGGGGGGCGGAGGAATCCGATAAGCGGAAGTTCCACTTTAAAGTTCATGTGCGTGTAAAGGCGGGTGTCCCAATACTTTTGGTAATATCGTGCATAACTGTATGAGTTGGATGTGTTTTGTATCTGCTGGGAGTTGATCCTCCGCACAGCAGATCCTCTCTGTGTCCCGGATTCCCATCCATGGAATGTGAAGTTATATAATTGGCAGCACATGACGGGTGGCGTGGCGTGCCATGTGCTCCCATTACTAATAGAATTAGTCAGTGTGGGCTGTGTGCCTATGACATCATCGTCTTCAGTGTGCCTATGACATCATCGTCTTCAGTGTGCCTATGACATCATCGTCTTCAGTGTGCCTATGACATCATCGTCTTGTTTTGTTTTTCAGGTTTTATAATGACGGCTCTGAAGAATCCGTCACTCATAGAGAAGAAATGTTTTCCGAGAGTCGATCCCCAACGATGAGGCACCACCACCGTCTTATAGTTATAGTCCGGTTGAAAAAAATACAAGTCCATCCAGTTCAAACAAATAAAGGGGGGAAAAAAAAAAGTGTATATATATATATATATATATATATATATATATACACACAACCCTGCACCCACCGTTGATCCAGAGGAAGGCGAACCCCCCAGCAAAGCACGATCCAATTTCCTTCAGCAGGGGGAAAATTCCTTCCTGATCCCCCAGAGAGGTAATCGGATTTTCCCCGGATCAGCTTTACCTATAATGTTTGTATTTAGTTATATTATGTGTCTCTAGGAAATAATTATTTTTTGTGCTATAAACAAAAAAAAGACCGTCAATTTAAAAAAAAAAAGATATATTTTTTTTACTTTCTGCTGTAAAACATATCCAATAAAATTCATCAATTTAGGCCAAAATTTATTCTGCTACATATTTTTGGTAAAAAAAAAAAAAAAAAAATCCCAATAAGTGTATATTGATTGGTTTATGCAGTGGGTTAGGGGTGATCAAAGGGTTACCTGTGTGCCTAGCCAGTGATTATATGTAGAGTGTGGGAGGAGCTTTTACTAGGGGAGGACATGGATCCATGTTCATACTTTGCAGAGACACAGGATCCAACCCTTCTCTACTGGCAGAACGACCACCTGCCTTGTTTACATGGGAAGATCGCAGTTCTGTCTCCCTGCAGGATGATCAGCAGGTGACGGCGGACATCGAGCCCCGCCGTACTCGCCGATCGGCTCCCGCTGTGTGCAATCACAACAGGAGCAAGCCATCAGCGGCACACATTCGCACCCCCTACCCGGAAGTGCAGGATCATGTGTATATATGTATATATATATATATATATGTGATCCGGGGCACAGCTGCCGCCCTGTAGCAGTAAAACTCTTATAGAGTGGTTGCTAAGTAGTTAAAGAGGAAGTAAACCCTCTTGAGAAAATCGAAAAAAAAAAAAAAAAAACCTGCAAGACAAAGGCATAATTAGCTAGTATGCACAGCATACTAGCTAATTATGCATCACTTACCTGAAATCGAAGCCTCGGCATCGGTCCGCTTCTCCCCCTACGACCGCCGACATCTTCTCCCGGAGTGACTTCCGGGTATCGCGGCTCCGGCGCTGTGATTCGCCGGAGCCACAATGACGTCACGCGCATGCGCACGAGAGCGGCATATAACAACTGAAGCATCGGCATATAGCGCCGATGCTTCAGTTGTCGCTAGTGCGCATGTGCCGCATGACGTCGGCACATGCAAATACAGGTATATCTCCTAAACCGTGCAGGTTTAGGAGATATCCCTGTTAGCTACAGGTAAGCCTTAATATAGGCTTACCTGTAAGCTAAAGTTATACAAGAGGGTTTACTTCCTCTTTAAAACAATCTACTGAGCTGGCCAGAACCACCTCTAGAGGGAGTCTATTCCACATTTTTACAGCTCTTACTCTTAAGAAGCCTTCTTGTATTTGGAGATGAAATCTCTTTTCCTCTAGATGTGCCCCCTTGTCCTCTGTGATGACCTCAAAATGAATAACTTAATACCAAGTTCACTATATGGACCCCTTATATATTTATTCATGGTGATCAATATCCCCCCTTATATATTTATACATGGTGATCATATCCCCCCTTATATATTTATACATGCAGATCATATCCCCCCTTATGTATTCATACATGGTGATCATATCCCCCCTTATATATTTATACATGCAGATCATATCCCCCCTTATGTATTTATACATGCAGATCATATCCCCCCTTATATATTTATACATGGTGATCAATATCCCCCCTTATATATTTATACATGGTGATCATATCCCCCCTTATATATTTATACATGGTGATCATATCCCCCCTTATATATTTATACATGCAGATCATATCCCCCCTTATATATTTATACATGGTGATCATATTCCCCCTTATATATTTATACATGGTGATCATATCCCCCCTTATGTATTTATACATGCAGATCATATCCCCCCTTATGTATGTATACATGGCGATCACATCCCCCCTTATATATTTATACATGGTGATCAATATCCCCCCTTATATATTCATACATGGTGATCATATCCCCCCTTATGTATTCATACATGTTGATCATATCCCCCCCATTTATTCTCCTCTTCTCAAGAGGTAATACATTCAGTTCCTCTAATCTTCCCTCATAGCGGAGCTCCTCCATGCCTCTTATCAGTTTGGTTGCCCTTCTCTGCACTTTCTCCAGTTCCCCGATATCCTTTTTGAGAACTGGAGCCCAAAAACCAAACTGCATATTCCAGATGAGGTCTTACTAATGATTTGTAGAGGGGATGAATTGGATCGCTGATGGTGAGCCAGGTCTTTTCATTCAACCTCACTAATGCTCTTTTGGATGACCGGTATAGACTTCCATCCTCGTGGCAACATTCTTGGAAAGGCCCTTTCAATTCCAACATGACTGTGTACAAGGCCAGTGCCATAAAGACACGGTTTGACCAGGTGGATGTGGAGGAACTCGAGAGTCCTGCACAGAGCCCGGACCTCAACCCTACTGAACACCTTTGGGATGAAATAGAACGCTAGAAATGGGCACAAATTCCTCCATCCTTCTTCCAAGAGTGCAGGATGTCATAGCCCCAAAAGGTTGGCCAACTCCATAATAATGACCATGGTTTTGGAATATGGTGACCAATTCCAACAAGCTCATATACTGTAGATGTGATGGTCAGGTGTCCATAAACCATGTTGCTTATTATCAGCACAACCAAAAACGAATACAAGAGATCAGGGCAGGACTTAGGGTGGTGGGGGCCCCTGGGCTTGAGTCACTTTCGGGCCCTACCTTCTATACATTACCGTATTTATCGGCATATAACACGCGCCGGCGTATAACACGCACCCCAAGTTTAGGAGGTAATTTTAAGGAAAAAAACTTTTAGAAGTTATGTGTATCTCGGCGGCTCTCGGGTCCTCTCGCAGTCCCGAGCGGAGCCGAGTGTACTCGGCTTGGCTCGGCTCACAGTCACGCCCAGTCAGTGTGTTATGTCCATCATAGGGCGGGACTGGGTGTGACTGTGAGCGGAGCCGAGTCGAGTACACTCGGCTATGTATCTCGGCGGGGCCCCCTATTGGACGGGGCCCATGGGCTTGAGCCCAGTCAAGCCCAATGGTAAGTCCAGCCCTGCAAGAGATGGATTCTAATATACCTTTCAGATCTCTGCAAGGTTATAGAGCAGGGGTAGGCAACCCCCGGTACGCAAAGCCTCTTTTGCTGATGTTCTACCGAGAAAGGCCCCCCCCCGGCGAATAAGGTCCCCCCTGTACTGCGCAGGCGCACCGCTTGCGCAGTACGAGCCAAAACGGAGCCGGCGGAAATAGCCGAAGCTGAACACAGTGAGTCAGCTCTACACGGCGCCTGCGTTGCAATAATGTTTAGGGCCCCTCATGGGCTCGCTTCGCTCACCGCGCTTCGGGCACGGCCTCGCTCCGCTCTGCATCTTTTTATTTCAACTCTGTGTCCACTCGGATGGTGGGGCTTGAACCTGGGCAGGTGCCGTGTAGAGCTCACATCAGCTGTTCATCTTCGGAGACTTTCGTCGGCTCCGTAGTCATTCGTACTGCGCAAGCTCTGCGCCTGCGCAGTAGAGGGGTCAAATCAATATTCCTATCGCACTCGTTCCTGGTATATGTGGCTCATAAAAAAGACGGGTGCTGCCTGACGAAGGGGTCCTGCGCGGCTCCGAAACGTTGCACCTTATTCTTTTGTGATGTAATTTTTTTTCATTAAAAACCTTTTTTGGACGAAGTTTCCTCGATCCATGGTGTGCTGGCGAATATGTACGTTTGCGCAGTAGAGGGGGGACCTTATCTGCCGGGGGACCTTTTTCGGCAAGACACCGGCACTCAATGCCCTCCCCATCAGCAGAGCAGCGCAGGGAAGTGTCAGTGAGACAATAATGCATTCCAACCTTCACTGAGGAGGAGGAGGGGCACTGCGCCCACACACATTTTAAAAACGGGAAACATTGTTTGGTTCTCTAACTTTGCTGTAGCTGCGATCGTCAGCTCTTGTGATGGGGAAGAGATTGGGTGCAGTTCTGCTAGGGGGGTGGGGGGGGGGGGGGTGGGGGTCCCTGGAGGAGGACTGTCATTGGCCACTGCTAAAGCCAATCACAGTCCTGCTAGCCCCGTCCAGCATCTGGAGGAAGAATGAGTCGCTTGGTTGCCACTACCAATCTCAGAAAGAAAAGTGATGAGAAAAGATTGAGAAAACCCCAATCAGGTGACAGTTTATGGAATTACTGTTGAGCTTCTGGGAACTTTGTTAAAATTATTCCTGAACCTTTGTGTCACTTATTACTGAACCCCGGCACTCTGTGTCCCTTTAAGCCACAGCCAGTAATCACACCCAACCACTTTTTCTCAGCTGCGGGCCCCAACTAATGATCCTGCACACAGGCCCACTGCTTCCAGAAAATGCCCCTGAGCTCATCATTGCACATCCATTCCAAATGCTTGTGACATCCCATACATCCCATACATCATATACATCCCATACATCCATACATCATATACATCACATACATCACATACATCACATACATCACATACATCACATACATCATATACAAGCACGTGGGCTGGATGCGAGAGGTGGATCAGCAGGATAAGTGTGCCAGGACAGGTAGATGTGTCTCATCTCTGCTTCCTTTCACTACTCTGCATATCATAGTTGAAAAGAGGAAACAACGGTGGAGCAGATGAGCAGGGGGGGTTCAATGTTGGGCCAGATGAGAAGGGGGTTACAGTGGTGGGAAAGATGAGCGGGGGGGGGGGATTTTAGTGTTGGGGCAGAGGAGAAAGGAGGAACAGTGGTGGGGCAGAAGAGCAGGGGGAACAGAGGTGGACAGATGTGCAGGGGGTACAGTCGTGGGGCAGATGAGAGAGGGGATTACAGTGGTGGGGCAAATGACCAGATAAGTTCAGTGCTAGGACAGATGAGAAGATGGTTCAGTGGTGGGGCAGATGAGCAGTGGAGTACAGAGGTGGGGCAGATGTGCAGGGGGTTACAGTGGTGGGGCAGATGAGCAGGGTGGTACATTGGTGGGGCAGATGAGCAGTGGAGTACAGAGGTGGGGCAGATGTGCAGGGGGTTACAGTGGTGGGGCAGATGTACAGGGTGGTACAGTGGTGGGGCAGATGTACATGGTAGTACAGTGGTGGGGCAGATGTACATGGTAGTACAGTGGTGGGGCAGATGCACAGTGGTGGGGTAGATCTACAGGGGGTTACAGTGGTGGGGCAGATGTACATGGTAGTACAGTGGTGGGGCAGATGTACAGTGGTGGGGTAGATGACCAGGGGGGATTACAGTGGCGGGGCAGATGTACAGGGGGGGTTACAGTGGGGGGCAGATGAGCAAGGGGGTTACAGTGGTGGGGCAGATGTACAGTGGTGGGGTAGATGTGCAGGGGGTACAGTGGTGGGGTAGATGTGCAGGGGGTACAGTGATCTGAGGTGTGAAGGTGCAGGATGTTAATTTCTCACTACTATAAACTATACATATATTTTGCTATTAAATAACATTTCTAATCATATGAAGTTAAAAACAAGAGTCCCCCCTTTACATCAGAATCCACAGAGTTCCCCTTTTACATCTGAATTTACAGAGTTCCCTTTCACTGTAAGGGGGGACTCTGCAGACTCTGATGTAAGGGCGAACTCTGACATAAGGGATGCTCTGGTAACCCTGATTACTTTGATGTGCGGAGAGGACTCAGATGTAAGGGGGAACACTGTGGCCTCTGGTGTAAAGGGGAACTCTGATGTAAGGGGTGCTCTGAGAACCCTGAATTACCTTAGATGCAGGAGAGAGAAGGAGGGAGACTTCAGTCACAGACAGAGATGGATGGTGAGCTCACTCACCCCTTGGCAGTGAGCATCTCTCATCCAGATGCATCTGGAAGCCATAGTCTGAATAATGTGTCCGGGTTTCAGGCAGTCTGAAACCTGGACGCATGATTCCAAACCCGAACTGTCCGGGTGAATCCCGGACAGGTGGCAACCCTAGTGTGAAGTTGACATATATTTGGTATAAAATCATCACGCTCAATTTCTTTGAAAACACTTTTTCGGCACACTGTGCTCAAAAGGTTGCCTTCTCCTGGTCTATGTGGACATCTTTCCCCCGGATTCCGGCATACTTAGATGTGCCTCTTTTAATCATCAATCATGTGAGTTGCTAAATGTTGTATCTTCATTAAATATAACCAAATTGCTACACTTAGAGGCGCCTCTCTTCTCTTTTATATAGTAGTGACGTGATGCTACTTGATAAACAAGCGATGTCTTGATATACAAGTCAAAATGTATTCAAAAATGTTGCTCGTCTAACAAAACGCTCTCCATCCAAGTTACTCTCAATCCAAGGTTTTACTGTACATTAAATAATTGCCCTTCTTCAATCTAAAGTGACATCTATGTAAACCATTCAAAGAGTGGGCAGAACACGGACATTTATCTTACAAGCGGCTCTCATTAGAACAGACCCCAGGAGAATCCTCGGAGAGGTGAGGAGGGGATAATCATCTATAACATTCTAGAGAGCTGCTTCTTCGGTGTCTGCAATTCCTGTCATTTGGTGCCATCTGGTGGCCACTTTTGATCACTACAATTAATAGCTTGTTAAAAGCGTATGCCAGGGCAACAACACAATTTTCTTCACATTGATACACAGGAGAGCGTACATGGGGAGAGATGAGCGACACCCATCACAAAGGCTTTAATTAAGGAAAGGGAGGCCAACAGTCTCTGAAATAGAATGGCCAAGGCCGAGATTTGCCCTTTGAGAATACTCCAAGCCAGCTCAGTGGTTCTCAACTCCTGTCCTCAGGACCCACTAACAGGCCAGGTTTTATGTATTACCTTGGAGGAGATGCAGACTAGAATACTGCAATCACTGAGCAGCAAATGATATCACCTGTGATGTATTTCAGTTATCTTGCAAACCTGGCCTGTTAGTGGGTCCTGAGGACAGGAGTTGAGAACCACTGAGCTAGAGGAAGAGTAGAATGCGTCCCATGAAGGGCCGGTGCTACCACTAGGCAAACTAGGCAACCGCCTAGGGCGCAATGCTGCCACTGGTTTCCCTCTGCAGGCTGCAGCATGTAACTAACTCAGTCTCAGGTAGCTGCTTCGTTCCGACCGGTAGTGTAATTAGAGGCGCAGTGCAGCACTTGAGCCGGTGATAGAGGAAGCAGAGCCGATGCTTCCTGTATAGCACCACCTCCTGTCACATGGGCAGGGCAAAGGGGGTGGAGCCAATGGGGATGGCAAAATTTGGTTTTGTCTAGGTTGTCAAAAATCCTTGGACCAGCCCTGGTCCCATGGAGTACTTTCCAGGATAACTTTTCCTCGTCTCGCACCGACCAAAATAGGCCTTCCAGGTGTGATGGTAGAGTTTCTGGAAAATTGACTTCCTAGCCTTTAAGAGGGTAGTTTGTGCCGGCCGGCATTTCTTTTATACGCATGCAATATTCTTCTTCAATGTAAGTGCATTACCTAGATTTTAATAAATATGATTTAGGCGGTATTACACTGTGGTTAGTCTTTTTTCTTTTGGGGTATCCACCAGTGGCGGTGCGTGCATAGAGGGCGCAGGAGCGCCACCCCCCCTCTCCTGCACCGCTCTATCACCAATAGATAGATTCATGCATTGCATGAATCTATCTATTGTCACCGCTGCCACCCCCTATTCAGGTGTCCGGCCCCTTGTCGGGCGCCGGGCATCTGAATTACAGCGGGGGGGGGGGGGGGGTGTTTCTGGAAGCGCCCTATTAGAGCTGTAAGCTCTAATAGGGGACATGATTAGAGCGGTGGGCTCTAATAGGCTTCCCTAAGTGTAAGCAGCGGGCGCAATGCTTTGCGTTCGCTGCTTACACAGTATTGTGTTAGAGAAGCGCTTCCCTAACACAGACCCGCCTCTTAGCCAATCAGGTTGCCGGTCTGTGTTACTGGTCACCTGATTGGCTGAAGTCACAGGCGCTGTGATTGGACGCCTAGGCGTCCAATCACTGCAGAAGACAGGAGGAGCGCGGGAGAAAATGTCGGGTCGATGAGGAGACACCGCTCGCCGCCTGACAAGGTAAGTTCCGGTAGATGGCGGGCAGAGGGCACATTGGCAGCATTTAATGGGCACAGTGGCAGCATTAGATGGGCACAGTGGCAGCACTTGTGGCACGGTGGCAGTGTTAGATGGGCACAGTGGCAGCACTTGGGGCACAGTGGCAGCACTTGGGGCACGGTGGCAGTGTTAGATGGGCACAGTGGCAGCACTTGGGGCACAGTGGCAGCGTTAGATGGGCACAGTGGCAGCATTAGATGGGCACAGTGGCAGCGTTTAATGGGCAGTGGCAGCGTTTGATGGGCACAGTGGCAGCATTTAATGGGCACAGTGGCAGCATTTAATGGGCACAGTGGCAGCGTTTTAATGGGCACAGTGGCAGCGTTTAATGGGCACAGTGGCAGCATTTGGGGCACAGTGGCAGCGTTTGATGGCACAGTGAGGCTGTTTGTTTGCTCCCCACCAAAAATATTGAGCACCAGCCGCCACTGGTATCCACCTGAGCAAAGACGTAGACCATAGTTGGAGAGAAGGGAGCGATCTGCACCATCCAGTCTACCGTTATCAGTGTTGACATCTGCAAAGCTAAAGGCCATGGCTGGGTTATAACCAGTTGCCCTTTATGCTTGCGATCTGGTAAGCAGGTCTAAATTACGGTGGTTGGGCACTCTACTGTCTGTGTTTACACACTGTGGTGACATCAAGAACTTTAAGTGTTTTATATGGACTCTTTTTTTTAATGTTTTATATGGTTTTGATTAGGGGTGCAACGGATCGTCACCGATCCGTGATCCGAACGGGTCAACCTGTTCGATTCGGCACACCCCGCGCTCCGCTGCCTCAGCCTTAGGAAACATCCATCCGCTCCGGAGCTAGGCATCACGTCCATCCGCTCCGGAGCTAGGCCGAAGCGGCGGCCATCTTGGTACACCCGGCGGCTGTTTACAATGTGATCGCTCGGTCAAATAACGCCGGTTCCTCTCTCCCCTCTGTGTACTGATGTGTACAGTGGAGGGGAGAGATCGGATGGCAGCAGCGCTGCTCTGTGACAATTGCAGTCACATCCATACATGCTCAGCCATCCCTCCATACTCTGCAATACCCAGCCATACTCTGCCATACCCAGCCATTACAGTGGGGGGAGATGATGTGGATATTACAGTGAGGGAGATGACGTGGATATTACAGTGGAGGGAGATGACGTGGATATTACAGTGGGGGGAGATGACGTGGATATTACAGTGGGGGAGATGTCCATTACAGTGGGGGTAGATGACGTGGATATTACAGTGAGGGAGATGTCCATTACAGTGGGGGGAGAGGACGTGGATATTACAGTGGGGGGAGAGGTCCATTACAGTGGGGGGAGAGGTCCATTACAGTGGGGGGAGAGGACGTGGATATTACAGTGGGGGGGAGAGGTCCATTACAGTGGGGGTAGATGACGTGGATATTACAGTGGGGGGAGATGACGTGGATATTACAGTGGGGGGAGATGACGTGGATATTACAGTGGGGGGAGATGACGTGGATATTACAGTGGGGGGAGATGACGTGGATATTACAGTGGGGGGAGATGTCCATTACAGTGGGGGAGATGACGTGGATATTACAGTGGGGGAGATGTCCATTACAGTGGGGGAGAGGATGTGGATATTACAGTGAGGGCGGTGGATATTACAGTGAGGGAGATGTCCATTACAGTGGGGGGAGATGACGTGGATATTACAGTGGGGGAGAGGACGTGGATATTACAGTTGGGGTAGATGGCGTGGATATTACAGTGGGGGAGATGACGTGGATATTACAGTGGGGGAGATGTCCATTACAGTGGGGGAGATGTCCATTACAGTGGGGGAGATGGCGTGGATATTACAGTGGGGGAGATGACATGGATATTACAGTGGGGGAGATGACGTGGATATTACAGTGGGGGGAGATAACGTGGATATTACAGTGGAGCCTATATGGTGGTGGAATTTTCACAGGTTTTTGCAAATTCTATTATTATTTGCTGATGCAAAAAATTTACCAAATCTGAATTTTTTTGATCCGTTGCACCCCTAGTTTTGATTGGATTCACTGATTGAGACTTTTTGTAGCGCAGCTTCTCCATTTCTAGTTATTTCTTGTGTGTATCCCACTGTATGCTGCTGCTCGTTCAGATATATTTATGCTCCGTATATAATTGAGCACCATTTTAAGCGCGGTACCCCCCCCCCCCCTCTTTTTTTACTCTTAACTATAGGTTGCTGGTGGGAAGACAGGCTTCTTCCGACAATCAATTCCCTTGTCCCGATATAACATCCAGGTATCTTACACAGCCCGATCTGTCTACAGAACCATCCATGTCTGTGGAGAAAAAGGATTCCCCGACTCCAGTGTTGGGTTGGCAATCCACAATGCCAAGGAGCATCTTGCTTGGTAGGTCAAACGAATGAGGCGGTCTAAGGATATATAGTACAGCCTCGGAGGAGGCAACCAATAAATCCAAAACCCTCATTCAGGCATGAAGAGAGGATCTTCTCTTGGCCCTGAGGACCCAGACATGAGGGCGGAGGGACAGATGGTTTTCCTGGGTTAGAAAGTCTGGACAGTCCTGTGTCCAACATCAGTCCCAAGTCCTCTAATTGGTGCGATGTTCCAGCGATGGCTTGTGCTGGTTGCAGATCTAACCAAGATGCTACAGCAGGGGTCTTAAATTAAAATTCATAGGGATCAAGTTTTTAAAATGGTCTTCTGCCAGAGCTCCGAATCTCATGTTTGCACTATAACACATTACAGCCCCCCCCCGTACATTACTGTCTTCAACCCTTCCTTCACGTCACAACCCCCCTTAACATCACAGGCCCCTCTTTAAAGCAACCCAACAGTGTCCTCAGTTCCCCTCATCATCATCATCATAATGCCCCTTTACACATCACAGTGCCCCTTACAATCATAGCCCCCCGCTCTCCTCCTTCAGCCTCCCCTGCCCAGTCCTACCAGGGCAGAGGCATATCAGATTTATGTTCTCTCTCTCTCGTGCTGGTCTTCCGCCCAGCCGCCGCTATCATCCTCACAGCGGGCAGGATGTTCTGTATCTTGGGACAGAGGGTGGGAGCTGCACAAATCATAACATTAACAAAACGGGTGTTTACTGAATCCCACCCTCTGTACAGATATGCAGCATCTCCCACCCCGCCTGTTGTGATTATGATAGCAGCCGCTTGGCGGGAACCCAGAGAGAGAGAGAACACCCAGGCTGATAAGTGGCACGGCCGTGGTCTGGACAAGACCGTCGCTCGGTCCAGGTCCGGACAGCGGTGCTCCGTTTAGTTACATAGTTACATAGTTAGCTAGGCCGAAAAAAGACACAAGTCCATCCAGTTCAACCATAAAAAAAAAAAAAAAGAAATAATAAATAAAAATAAAATATATCGTACAATCCAATAAACCCCATATTCTACCCACAATTGATCCAGAGGAAGGCAAAAAAAACCCCCAAAAGAGCCATGCTCCAATCTGCTACAGCAGGGGAAAAAAATCCCTTCCTGATCCCCCTAGAGGCAACCGGATTTTCCCTGGATCAACTTTACCTATAAATGTCAGTACCCAGTTATATTCTGTACATTTAGGAAAGTATCCAGGCCTTTCTTAAAGCAATCTACTGAGTTAGCCAGAACCACCTCTGCAGGGAGTCTATTCCACATTTTCACAGCTCTTACTGTGAAGAAACCTTTCCGTATTTGGAGATGAAATCTCTTTTCCTCTAGACGTAAAGAGTGCCCCCTTGTCCTCTGTGTTGACCGTAAAGTGAATAACTCAACACCAAGTTCACTATATGGACCCCTTATATATTTGTACATGTTGATCATATCCCCCCTTATTCTCCTCTTCTCAAGGGTGAATAAATTCAGTTCCTCTAATCTTTCCTCATAGCTGAGCTCCTCCATGCCTCTTATCAGTTTGGTTGCCCTTCTCTGCACTTTCTCCAGTTCCCCGATATCCTTTTTGAGAACTGGTGCCCAAAACTGAACTGCATATTCCAGATGAGGTCTTACTAATGATTTGTACAGGGGGGGCAAAATTATATCTCTCTCTCTGGAGTTCATACCTCTCTTAATACAAGAAAGGACTTTGCTTGCTTTGGAAACCGCAGCTTGACATTGCATGCTAAACCCTGCTCTACTGAATCCACTGGACATTGGTTGATAGGGACTGGTGGACCTGATCTTTCAGCAGGAGATCATCTAGGAATCCCACAACCTGAACCCCCTTAGCATGGAGCAGAGCTAAGACCATGCAAGCTCCTTAGTGAAAACCCCTGGGGGCCATGGACAGGCCAAAGGGAGGGTGACAAATTGGTAATTGCTGATCATCCACCGCAAAGACCCAATAGCCTCTACTGAAGCTAGAAAATGTCCCGAGAGGAAGGCAACGACCTGCCAGTTCCCTTACAGAGTTTCTGACTTCACAGAAACAAGTTGCGAGTCTTCAGATCCATAATGGGCCAGACCCCTTCATTTGCTTTGGGAACCATGAGGAAGTTTGAGTAGAAGCCTTGAAAAATTTCCTTTTTTGGTACAGAGGTAACGACCCCCTGAGGCAGAAGCTTTAAAATGGCAGCAATAAGAGCCGACAGTCTTAGCCGGGAGAAAGGCAAGTTTGAAAGGAGGCTCAGCATCTATTTCATCAGAGGATGTAGGCATTTTCCTTAGGGTTGACACCTGTCCAGGATTCACCCGGACAGTCAGGGTTTTGGATCTTGTGTCCAGTTTTCAGGCAGACTGAAACCCTTACACATTATTCAGACCGGGCTGTGGCTCCCCAAAAAAAACAAGATAGGCACACACAAATCTGTTGCCATCTGAGAGCTGTGGGCGGCTTTCTGGGGCAGGTTCGGCATCACTTGGGGTGCAGGGAGATGATGTCAGCAAGAGCAATCTGGCTACAACCACTGTTCGCTGCGGCACGCTATGTGAACCCCATTACTACTCTACTTGGGGCACACAAAGATGTCCCAGGCCGCTAAAGTGTTCGGGTTTGGCTTAAAAAAAAAAAGGTGGCAACCCTCGTTTGCCTGGAGTTCACCTCTAAATCTACAAAACCAGACACGGGGCTGATTTGTCTCTATAATTCCTTATTCCAGTCTCCAGCCATCAAAGTGTTTGTTTCTCATATGTTCATGTTTCAAAAAATCAGCACTGGCAAGTGATAGACAAATTTGTCCCTTCTATATTAAAAGGGAACCCGTCACAACAGCCGCTACCTGAACCAGGCGAGTCTCCTGCCCAGTGTTGGAGGCAACCATTGGCCGACTTCCAGTAGCAAGAGTGATGCTCACTATGGGAAGAAGGTGCAGGCTTCCAGTAAGTAATAGAAGCTACAGAGTATGTCCTCATTTACAATGTAAGAGAAGTTAGTGCGTACCGAAATCATCTCTTTTCAAAGGGCGAGCAGAGCATGGACATCTACCTTACAAGCAGCTCATTATATCACACACAGAGCCCAGAGGAAGGTGATAATTATCCGTCACATATGTCTTCAGTGCCTGCAATTCCTGTCATTTGGTGCCATCTGGAGGCCACTTCTGATTACTACATTAGTAACTTCTTTAAAGCCTATGCCAGGGAAAAAACCCCAACACAATGCAGTAGATCAGTATGTGCAAATTTTCTTCCCTATGTTAAAGTCGCACTGAGACACAGGTGAGTGTATGGGGGAGAGATGTGCATGAAACCCGGCACACAGGCTTTACCCAAGGAATGAGAGGCCAGCAGTCTCTGAAATAGAATGGTCAAGGCTGAGTTTGCCCATTGAGAGTACTCAAAGCTAGATGCTGATCCAGGCGATATAGACTAGAGCAGGGATCTTCAAACTACGGCCCTCCAGCTGTTGCGGAACTACCAGTCCCATGAGGCTTTGTAAAACTCTGACATTCACTGACATGACTAGGCATCATGGGAACTGTAGTTCCTGAACAACTGGAGGGCCATAGTTTGAAGACCCCTGGACTAGAGGAAGGACAGAATGCTTTCCATGCAATAGTTTCTAGGATAAAATGTCACTGTCTTGCATCAAAATAGGCCTTTCAGGTTGCGACGATAGACTTTCTAGCAAGTTGACTTCCTAGCCTTCAAAAAGGAAGGGATGACCAAATCTGACGGGCCCCTTTCTCTTAGGACCTGAGATTCAGCATCCATGCAGTCAAGCCAACAACTGAGAAACAGGATGGTGTACTGGCCCTTTGGCACAGTAGATGTGGACAGTTTGTGAGGGCCCACAGAGTTTGCCAGAAGTCCAAGTACCACGTTCCCCCGGGCCAATTCAGTGTGATGAGAATCACTGGATTGTCTTCCATTTCGATCGTGCAGAGCAGATGAGGAAGGATCTGGACAGGCAGACAAGCAGAGAACAAAGTGAACTGATCCCACTCCATCATGCGTCCACCTGGACCTGGCGACAAACCTGTTTAATTTGTTGTTGAATCTGGATGCCAGAATACATGTCCAATGCCCCCCACTTTGTGGCAAAGGGTTTAGAACACCTCCAGATGGAGAGCCCATTCCTCCCATATCCAGGTGCTGATGAATGAGAAAGTCTGCTTGTCAATTTCCCATGCCTGGGATGTGAACGACGGACAGGGCAAGAGCATGCAGTTTGCCCAAGAGAGGATTGAATCCTTTTCCTTTTGGTTTGACTTCTATTGCCCTCTGTAGGCCATGGCATTCTCCAACTGGATTAGCAGTGGCTGCCCTCGCACTTGAGGGGTCCAGAGTTCAAGGGACAACCAAATGACCCTTATGCCGCGTACACACGAAGGGACTATCCCGCGGGATTATCCGCTGGACCGAAGTCCAGCGGATAATCCCCTCGTGTGTGGGCGCCGGCGGACTTTTTTTGGCCAAAGTACGGCGGACTAAAGTTTCAGGTTTTGTTTTCAAATTATCCGCTGGACTTGGCAGTCCAGCGGATAATTCGGTCGTGTGTAGTATGGTCCGGCGGACCAAAAAGGACGCATGCTCAGTAGCAAGTATTTTTCTAGCATTTTTCGTTTTCTAGTCCCGTCGTACGTGCTGTACGTCATCGCGTGAACCGTCGGACTTTTTGCGTGATCGTGTGTGGTCAAGTCCGTTCGCTTTTTAGTCCAACGTACCCAGCTGGAAAGTCCAGCGGATTGTCCGCTGGACTTAGGTCCGCCGGGAAAAGTCCGTACGTGTGTACGAGGCATTAGTTTTACCACTGGAGTTGAGAATCATTGCTTCAAGTAAGTCTTCTGCCGGCTACATTGGGGACCTTGAAGATGTTGGTGCACCAGAGGGAATGTTTCTGCAACAAGGAATCAGTTTGCAGGGAACTAATTTCATAGGAACCCTGAATGGAGGAGTGTTCAGTCAAAAGGTTAATTCTCAGAGGCATAATATTAGGTATTTCTCAAATGTTTAAGTGTACAGTTCTGAGCAGCAGGACTGTTAATGGGAAATAGGTGGTGTCTTTAAGAGAGATAAGGCAATACTGCATGCCAATTGATTTATAAGGTCAGTTAATAAATATGTCAAAAATTATTAATATTCCACTTTCTGACTTTACAGTATTTGTATTTTTGATGTAGAACTGGGAGCCCCTTTAAGATAACAACTCCAGGTGAACTCCTATACGATCAGGCAAGCATTATCTCCGCGGTGCAGCTGCGAACTTTAGCTAGGCTTGATACTGGCAACACAGAGCAGCAGATCTGGGTCTCCAATAGTAGACCTCAAGACGATTCCCAGCTCCAGTGGACAGAGGCACTGACTCAGACTGGACTTGACAGGTTACAGCAGCCTTCCCAGTTCTCTGGAACTGATGGGCACTGTCTCTGATATAACAGTCATGCCGCGTACACACGATCGGAATTCCGGCCAGAAAATGAGAGCTTTTCATCGGAAAATGCGACCGTGTGTAGGCTCCATCGGAAATTTGCTGGGCGAATTTCCAACAGCAAAAAATTGAGAGCATGTTCTCAATTTTTCCGACGGAAAAGGTTTCTATCGGAAATTCCGATCGTCTGTAGCAATTCTGACGTGCAAAATTCATACGCATGCTCGGAAGCATTGAACTCGGCTCGTTGTAGTGTTGTACGTCACCGCGTTCTTGGCGGTCGGAATTTGGTGTGACTGTGTGTAGGCAAGACAGTTTGAGTGGAATTCCGTCGGGAAAACCATCAGTGCTTTTTCCAACGAGAATTCCGATCGTGTGTACGCGGCATCAGTCTTTCACTGTTCCTTCCTTCCCATCTCGCTCCCAGACAGGACCTTTCCCTTCTGCACAGACTGTCGTCTCTCTGTCCACTACCCAGCGCTTTCCTGGGCTTTTTAGTTTATATGCCCGCCCTCTGCATTCAAGCAAACTGGATTTAATAAGTTTCCTGTTTTTGGATTTGATAATGGAGCGCCTTCTGGCTGGGACTACATTTCCCATAGAGCAGTGCTCTAGCTGGACTTAAATCAGAGTACACAAAGCTCCATCTTGTGGCAGAAAAGGGGAACTTCTTGCAAGAATGTTACCTATGACAATTCATGAATAAACCTACTAATTTCAGTTACAATGGCTCTTGTTACAGATGTCTTGCATGTATGGAGGATTAAAAGGGTGATGGTGGCAGACCCCCTCCGAGCTTCACCCTCAACAATGGGAATACCCCTTTAAAAATAGGGCTCTCCTGCTGGCAGACCGTGGCCCTGTGGCTAGAATCCTTTGGCCAACTCAAAGTGATACACTACGTGCCAAGGTGAGCACCCAAGTAGGATCCAGTGCAACATTGCAGGCCAGCACCCCTACTGCATCCGATAGCTGCAGTACTTGCCCGCAGGGGCAATGGTGCAGCCAGTGATTTTGATAAGAGAGTAATCTTTATAGGAGGAACCATCAGAACCATATGTCTGATGCTTCCTTCACTGCAAGAAATGAGTCCAAAAACATGGGAGGGAGCAATGAGAGCCTTCCTGGAAATTTAAAAGAAACGGGTGTATGCCAGGCCCAGCTTTAGGGAGGACCTCTTCTATAGGGTCATTCTCTAGGGCAGTGATGGCAGACCTTGGCACCCCAGATGTTTTGAAACTACATTTCACATGATGCGCAGCTACACTACAGAGTGCATGAGCATCATGGGAAATGTAGTTCCAAAACAACTGGGGTGCCAAGGTTCACCATCACTGGTCTATTTCAAAGACCTGTAAAACAGACACTCCTTTAACCAGCTTTATCTCAGGAGAACAAATGTTCATCAATCCGGAGGGCCCAGTCCAGCCAATTAATTGTTTTCCCAATAAGAGAGAGTACAGTATCCCAGAGGAACCCTTGAAATAGTTTTCATGTCATAGGGAACCCCTCGTAAGGTTATATATCCAGCCCATGGGACCTTGCCATGATCAGGGATTTGTAGAAAGGTTTTATATATATATATATATATATATATATATATATATATATAATGAAAAAAAAAAAAGGGTCAAGGCATGATCAGATTATTGGACACTCGAAGGTAAATCATTTTTCAGCACCTCTCTGTTCTGGAACACTTATCGTGTATCCATTGCTTTGCACTGGACTTCATTATGCAATGACCTACCTATACAAAGACCTTTGTACGGACATTCAGTGTAACTACAATTTTGTATTTCTCAAGTGGTACAACCTAGTTTGCCTATTTAGGTTAGTTGGTTTTGGCCATAGACAGACCCCTCTCCCTTCTTCCTCATGTTCCCAGTTCATCGTTTACAGCCTTTAATGGTAGAGACAAGGTGTGTGACGATCATGAGATCATTGTCCCTTTCGGCCTCGTTCACATCTGAGTGACTCGGGAGTGTCGATTTTTTTTCAGCATTTTTGAAACTACACCAGTGGTCATCAACCCTGTCCTCAGGGCCCACTAAGGCCCCTTTCACACTTGTGCGACTTCAAAGTCACACGATTCTGCCATGATTTCAAGGAATGCCTGTGTAAGCGGCATCAAAATCGGACCAAAGTACTGCAGGGACTACTTTGAAGTCGTACTAATATGAATGTCTGGTCATTGGAAATCACGGGGAACGACTTGTCATGCTACTTTGCAGTCCTAAATCGTGGGACAAGTCGTATAAGTGTGAAAGGGGCCTAACAGGTCAGGTTTTATGTATTACCTTGAGGGAGATGCAGACTAGAATGCTACAATCACTGAGCAGCAAATTATATCACCTGGGATGCATTTCAGTTATCTCGCAAACCTGGCCTGTTAGTGAGTCCTGAGGACAGGAGTTGATGACCACTGCTCTACACCACTCACTTGAATGGGCTGCCCTCTGCTCCAAAAATGTGCCAAAGTAGCTTCTGTGCCCTTTTCTGGAGCCAACTTTGGTGTGTTTTTGTGCTTTTGTTATGTGACAAAATACCAGTTTTCTTTAGCACATTTGGGGTGCCATTAACCGCTTTCCAACCGCCCACTGCATATATACGTGTGCAGAATGGCACGGGCAGGCAAAACCACGTACCTGTACGTCCCCTTTAAATGCCTGCCTGTGGGTCGCGCGCCGCCAGCGGCGCGGTCGGGAGCACCGTGACCCTGGCCGCGGGACCAGCGGACCCGATCGCCGCTGGTGTCCCACGATCGGGTCACGGAGCTGAAGAACGGGGAGAGGTCTGTGTAAACAAACCTCTCCCCGCGCCTTCCTACTCTGCCTGTCATTGATCGGCTTTCCCGATCACCGGGAACAGCCAATCAATGATGTCAGACGTCAGCCCCGCCCCCTAATGTAAAAAAACACACACACCTCACAGCCCATAACCCCTCCCCCTAGTGGTTAACTCTTTCACTACAACTGTCATTTATACAGGAATCAATGCATTTAAATAGCACTGATTGCTGTATAAATGACAATGGTTCCAAAAAATGTGTCAAAAATGTCCGATGTGTCCGCCATAATGTCGCAGTCACAATAAAAATCGCTGATCGCCGCCATTACTAGTAAAAAAAAAAAAAAAAAATATTAATAAAAAATGCTATAAAACTATCTCCTATTTTGTAAACGCTATTACTTCTGCACAAACCAATCAATAATCGCTTATTGCGATTATTTTTACCAAAAATATGTAGAAGAATACGTATCGGCCTAAACTGAGAAAAAAAAATGTTTTTTTATATATTTTTTGGGAATATTTCGTATAGCAAAAAGCAAAAAATGTTGCATTTTTTTCAAAATTGTCGCTCTATTTTTGTTTATAGCGCAAAAAACAAAAACTGCATGGGCGATCAAATACCACCAAAAGAAAGCTATTTGTGGGAAAAAAAGGACGCCAATTTTGTTTGGGAGCCACATCGCGTGACCGCGCAATTGTCAGTTAAAGCGACGCAGTGCCGAATCGCAAAAAGGGGCCTGGTCCTTTGGCTGCCAATTGGTCCGGGGCTGAAGTGGTTAAAAAATAAATGGCGCCCAAACATGCATTTTTAGCACAATCAGGAAATGCTTGCAGGATTGTGCATTTCTGCCCCCCCCCCCCCCCCCCTCCGTTCTGGATTATTCAGGTGGGAACGTGCCTTATGATACGACGTCCATGTACTGCATTTTAACAAGTAAAATTACATTGGATTAAACTGCTCTGTCTTTTTGGAGAGTTGAGCTGTCTCTGGGGGGGGGGGGGCACCTTCTTCAGCAGGTGACCATACTGGCTGGATAGACAGAGGTATAAAGAAAAAAAAAAATGATATGTCAATGCATAAAACAGTACTTGAAGCCAAATATGGGTCTACATACAATAAAACCAAAAATGAGGTAAAATAGAAATATAGCGACAATGATACTATCCTCATCGTGGTTTCTCAACCAGGGTTCCATGGAACCTAAGGAGGTCCTCCAGAGGTTTGCTAGGGGCTCCTTGAACAATTTCCACCTCTCAGTAAAATTCCCACTGACACCATTGATCTTTTTAGCGATTCTGTAAATGATCACAAGTGTAAGGAGCATTCCTCCCACCGACATCACACTAATGTATCATGAGATGTAAATGTTAGTAATTTTTAGCAGGGGTCCCTGAGACCGGAAAGCTATTTCAAGGGTTCCTCTGTGTTGAGAAAGGCTGATCCTCAAACATAAGGATATTGCCCCCCCCCCCCCCCCTTACATTGGTAGCCAATGGAAAACAGACCTGGTTGAAAAAAGGATGGCATACGTATTTGTGCTCTGACTCGCTCTCATGTCCTGAAAGGGATTAAACAAAAATTTAAAGTGTCACTAAACTGAAATCATGAAAAAACTATCAATAAACGGAACATGCTGTTCATACTCACTCAGTCACTATGATATACGTTTTATGTATTCTGGGGGGAAAAAAAAAACCTGGTTGATCCTGCTGCTCTCTATCTCCCCCTTCTGTCCATGTCCCAAATTCAGCTTGGGAGTTTGCAGAGCAGTGTTGGCAGCTCTGCACATGCTCAGTTTTCAGTGGGTTTCTATGTGGAGCACATCTGAGCAGCGCAATTTGACTATAGAGTCACAAATGTGGGTGTATACACAATAATACAGCCCACTCCCTCCCTCCCTCCCTCCTCCTCCACACCAGCTAAACACAAATGGGGCGGGATATTACACGTAGATTGATGGAGGCTTCACCTCCCTCTAATTCTAAGACACAGGCTGGAGGGGCGTGACACAGCCTGTGACTGGCAGAACTCCACCCACACCATGTTATTGCCAAAAAATAACAAAAGGATTGATTTCAAATATATTAATTTAAAACAGTTTAATTTTTATATAATTTTTTTATACATTGATAAATATTTCTTTTTACTCTGTAATCCAAAGGCTGTTTTTTTTTTTAATTTTGAACATGTGACCAGCAGCAGAGGACTAGAAGCTCCTCCTGCTTATGTTTCCCTGCAGACAGGCTGGAAGAGAGCCGGGTCATGTGACAGCTGGATATTTGATTAGGAAAAAAAAGTGTAATTTTTTTTTAATAAAAAATAAAAATGTCATCATCCACATACAGAAATAGATGACAATGGGGTTGATTTACTAAAGGCAAATTGACTGTGCACTTTGCAAAGTGCAGTTGTTCCAGAGCTTAGTAAATGAGCAAAAGCTCAGCTGACTTCCCACATCCAATCATAAGCAAGCAAAAATTCATTTTTTTTTCCCTTGCATGCGATTAGGAAAATCTTCACTTTGCGAAGAATACCCAATCACATGCAAGGAAAATTAAAAAAATTAAGGCATTTTTGCTTGCACATGATGGAAGTCAGCAGAGCTTCTGCTCATTTACTAAGCTCTGAAGCAACTGCTTTAGCAGAGGGAAAATGCACTTTACAAAGTGCACAGTCCATTTTCCTTTAGTAAATCATCGCCTGTCCACAGTAACACTATGAGGTTGATTTACTAAAGGCAATCAGACTGTGAACTTTGCAGAGTGCAATTGCTCCAGAGCTTAGTAAATTAAGTAAATCTTCACTTTGCAAAGAATCACATGCAAGGAAAATGCATTTTTGCTTGCACGTGATTGGATGATGGAAGTCAGCTGAGCTTTTGCTCAGGAGCAACTGCACTTGGCAAAGTGCACAGTCTGTTTGGCTTTAGTAAATCAACCCCAATTTAAAGTGTTTATGTTTAGTATCACCTTAAGCATCCCTCGAAGGCTGCGCTGTTGAAACAACTCAAAATTGGACATACAAATTTAATTAATGACCATTTTTAATTGGCTCGAAGCTAAACTCCCCAAATAAAGTGTTCAGTGCCCAAAAGGACTTTATTCCTTTATACCAACAGATTTTCCTTCAAATGAACACGACTTTGAAAAATAACTTTTATTTCACATTGTATTTATTTGTGTGTGTGGGGCATAGTAGAAAATGAACCATTGCCATGCATATTCCTGGTTTCCATTTCTCTGATGATCCAACGCGGAGTACTTTGCTTGGCAGAGTAACGAGGGAGGAAGGAGGTGGAATGGAACGCGTCGCACAGATCGGCATGGAGCAGATAATGAAATGTATGGCATTGTACAAGGAAAAGCCCCGTGGTGGTATCCGGGGAGCGCTCCTCATATATACACACAAAAGTATGACATCTTTAATCTACTCTTAGCCTGGAGGATCACATCCAGCATTAACAGAGCACAAGGGAGACCCCGAGGTGATGTTTCGCCTTGCATTCAACAAAGCACAACAAGATATTTGCCGGCACAGGGATAAAATATTAAAGAGGAATAAATATATAAAAAGAAAAAAAAAAAGCAACATCAGTAATCCGAAGCTGCTGTCAGAGATGATTGTTTCCTCCGTCCCGCATGTGTGGAAATGAATATGGAACAGCAAGACAGACCCAAGCTGTCAGGTGCAGAGTTATTAAATACAAATAAAACCCGTATGTGTTTTCCTCAATAAATACGCACTAATGTTAAGCCACGTGGTTCCCCAATGCGTGGGATTCGGAGTATGGAGCTCACATCAAATGGGCCAAACAGTTCATTGTAGTCGGCTACAAAGAGATATCGCACTGACCGCCTGTGGGAGAAGATTTTGCAAGGAAGCAAGGCCGCCTTCAAACATAAAACACAGAGGAAGTGTGGAGACTCATGTCCCTGACGACAACCGTCCCTGAAAACGACAGTCCCCCGCCAGTCACGTCTCCGGCGACGACAGCCCCCCCGCCAGTCACGTCTCCGGCGACGACAGCCCCCCCGCCAGTCACGTCTCCGGCGACGACAGCCCCCCCCGCCAGTCACGTCTCCGGCGACGACAGCCCCCCCCGCCAGTCACGTCTCCGGCGACGACAGCCCCCCCCGCCAGTCACGTCTCCGGCGACGACAGCCCCCCCGCCAGTCACGTCTCCGGCGACGACAGCCCCCCCCGCCAGTCACGTCTCCGGCGACGACAGCCCCCCCCGCCAGTCACGTCTCCGGCGACGACAGCCCCCCCCCGCCAGTCACGTCTCTGGCGACAGCCCCCCCCGCCAGTCACGTCTCCGGCGACGACAGCCCCCCGCCAGTCACGTCTCCGGCGACAACGGCCCCCCCGCCAGTCACGTCTCCGGCGACAACAGCCCCCAGCCAGTCACGTCTCCGGCGACAACAGCCCCCCCCGCCAGTCACGTCTCCGGCGACGACGGCCCCCCCGCCAGTCATGTCTCCGGCGACGACGGCCCCCCCGCCAGTCACGTCTCCGGGCGACGACGGCCCCCCCCCCCGCCAGTCACGTCTCCGGGCGACGACGGCCCCCCGCCAGTCACGTCCCCGACAAGGACAGCCCCCCCGCCAGTCACGTCCCCGACAAGGACCGCCCCCGCCAGTCACGTCTCCAGCAACGACAGCCCCCCCGCCAGTCACGTCTCCAGCAACGACAGCCCCCCCGACAGTCACGTCCCCGGCAACGACAGCCCCCCAACAGTCACGTCCCCGGCAACGACAGCCCCCCCGACAGTCACGTCCCCGACAAGAACAGCCCCCGCCAGTCACGTCCCCGACAAGGACAGCCCCCCCGCCAGTCACGTCCCCGACAAGGACAGCCCCCCCGCCAGTCACGTCCCCGACAAGGACAGCCCCCCCGCCAGTCACGTCCCCGACAAGGACAGCCCCCCCGCCAGTCACGTCCCCGACAAGGACAGCCCCCCAGTCACGTCCCCAACCAGGACAGCTTCCCACCAGTCACGCCCCTGACAATGACCATCCCCCGCCTCTCGTGTCCCTGACAAATGTCTGTCCCCCCGCCTGTCATGATGGCCCACTCTGAGGCAAATAAGACTTCTCTGACTTTCTACTCTGCATGCTTGTTCCAGGACAGTGACTTCAAATAGCATTTTCTGAAGCAAGGCAGCAATACAAGCTTATATATTTTGTATTGAGTAGAGCTGGAAAAAGTTAAAACCCGCAAGTTTTTTTTTTTATTGACGTCTGTGTCCCCAATAAAAGATTTGTATAGGTGAGACTTTTGGTGCTGTTAGAACTCATGAATCATTAGGGTCTAAAAAGACCCCTGAAGTCTCACTTTTGTGACAGGGAAAGTTTGAGGACACAGATCCCCAATTCTTTCTCTGCAGACTCAGCTACACTGTAGAATGAATGAATAGGAAGCGCTCTGTTTACTATGCTTCAGTTATGAATGCATTCAGAAGCGATCTGTACCAATCACTCACTATGTTCATTCAGGAAAGGAAGGGGCTGCCAAACATGTCTACTGGTCCTCCAATCTCCACCCTGAAACCGATCCCCCTTTGTGCCTGCAGCAGGTGACTGCCGGAGGGAGGCAGAGGAGGAGAAGCTGGGAGCGCTGCAGGCTGGGGGGACATGGTGATCGGAGCTGCGGGAAAGGGGAATGTGGACAGGAGATTCATCCCTGAAACTGATTCCCCTGCAGCAGCTGACAGTCAGCGGGAGGGAGAGAAGGAAAAGCCAGGCGGAGTTGGGAAAACGGATCAGCAGGATTTGGAACTGCCTGCACCAGAAAGCTGCCGAAGCCCCTTTTTGAACTGAGGGGGCCCGGGCCCTGTACAGGAGGGCTTGTGCTACCCTCTATCAGTTATGGTTAAACCTCTCAGCATTTTATTTTCCTTTATCTTGTACTAAGAAATGGCATTTATTACCCTCTGTGAGGTCATCACCAGGATTGCAAAATACTTGCAGAGACCGCTTACTAGGAGCTCAGCCCCTATTGGTTTGGGCATGCCCCCAGAACTACACCTCCCAAGAACCCTTTCCATACACACAGTGTGGGGGAGGTCTCTTAGGAGTCCAGGCATTGCTTGTCTTTATCTGGCCCTTGGAGCACTACTCCAACTGATACCAATGATGGGGCAAATGACCGCATCAATGGGGCACTATTCCTCCCACTGATACCAACAAGGGGCACCATTCCTCCCACTGATACCAACAAGGAGCACTATTCCTCCCATTGATACCAACAAGGGGCACCATTCCTCCCACTGATACCAACAAGGAGCACTATTCCTCCCACTGATACCAACAAGGAGCACTATTCCTCCCACTGATACCAACAAGGGGCACCATTCCTCCCACTGATACCAACAAGGAGCACTATTCCTCCCATTGATACCAACAAGGGGCACCATTCCTCCCACTGATACCAACAAGGAGCACTATTCCTCCCACTGATACCAACAAGGAGCACTATTCCTCCCATTGATACCAACAAGGGGCACCATTCCTCCCATTGATACCAACAAGGGGCACCATTCCTCCCATTGATACCAACAAGGGGCACCATTCCTCCCACTGATACCAACAAGGAGCACTGTTCCTCCCATTGATACCAACAAGGGGCACCATTCCTCCCACTGATACCAACAAGGAGCACTGTTCCTCCCATTGATACCAATGGGGGGACATTTCTTGCTTCCACTGACCACAGTCCGGCCCTCCCAAAACCCAAAGACCATAAACTGGCCCTTTGCTTAGAAATTGGGTATCAGTTTTAGCACTAGAGAGTCAGCATCACATGATCACAAGGGGGCTATGTACAGCACCCTACCAGCAACACCCACCAGCTATGATCTGCATTGCATAGTGAAGCAATGAGATCCAGTGATTACATCACTGGGTATGTAATGAAAACAGGAATGTTTTATTTACTAATTTCATTAGCACGTTGATGAGAGGGGCAATAGAAAATATAATCTCCTTTTGTTACCTCCAACACGTCATATTCCTGATAGGTCTCTGCTGTACCACGTACTTGTATTAAAAAGTATTCTGTTCCCTTTATATGAAATCCTTTGGTGTTCCTGCCAGTCCCTTTGCTTTCCTATTAAAAACTGACCACACTAAGCAGGAGAGCACACTGTGGTCAATTCTCTAGCTATACTGGGAACTCTGTACTCTCCTCCAATGATCAGACTTGTCCTGACACGCCCCCCCCCCCCCCCCCCCACTGCACAGCCATTCACTGGGGGAGCTCAGTGTGCCCTTGCTTATCCTCCCCTCCAGCTCTTATGCAGCTGAGAACAGAGGGAATGTGATCACTTCTATATATAAAAAAAAAAAAGGGAACAAAAAAGGTATTTTTTTTTTTTTTTTTTTATACACAAATATTTTGCCTTTCATTTCTATTTTAAACTGAATAGGTTGTTTTGCAAAGTGATCGTTGATAACAACTTTAAGGAGATCTTTAATTCCTTTCTCTGTGAGCTCCCCATCACAACACAGACAGCAATAAAAGCCTCGCCAAAGGTTCTAACCCTTTCCCACTGTACAAAAAAAGGAATATTTGGTAAGGGATCTCCTCTTGTATCCTGTCCCGGTGAGCACCTTTCACCAGTGCAAGAAATTGCCCCAGTGGGAATGCAAATAAAAAGGTTCACTTTACCATCTTCCCTTTCACTCCATTCGATTGCGGAGACCCTAACACGATTCTACAATACACATATGGAACCAGAAAAAACAGCAAACCGCCAGTAAAGCTGGGTGACCCAAAATGATAACCCGACGCAGGGCCGGGACAAGGGGTGGGCAGGAGGGACGGCTGCCCCTGGCGCAATGGTTTATTGCAGGGGTGGGGGGCACCCTGACCCTAACCCTAATGGAAAGGTGGGCGCAGTTTGGCATCTTTGCCCTGGGCGCTGGATGACCTTGTCCCGGCACTGACCCGACGGGTTACCAGGGACATTCCTTCTTCAGGGCTTTCCAGTCCCAACCCAGGAAAAGGTAAAACTGGGAGACAAGGTCATATATGGCTATAATGGTAAAAACCGACAAACCAAACCCAAAAAAAGGTGATGCGTCACTCTGTCCACAGATCAAGACGTAATATGGCCATGGTAAAACAAGAGTCACTTTATGTGCATATCATTAAGATATATTATATCCTGAAATCTTTTTTTAATATGTATAACCTTAAAAAAAAAAAAAAAGGAAAAAAAAGATCGATTGGAACATTCAGACTCCGGTGAAAAGAATCCTGGGAACGTTTCCGGCCTGGCACAGCTTTGAGCCCCGTGTCTCCGATGCACTTCTGGAAAAGGCTAGTCATCCACATCAATCTTGTGAGCTGAAATAGAAGAAAGGACACGTTGACTGGACTGGTGCGTGGTAACGGTGGGCCTGGTAGTCGTCTCACTGAACGCGGCAAGTGCCAAGGGCAGGTGCCCGCCAACATAGCTGGAGGCACCGTGGTCTGTCCTAATATTTTACCCCTGAGAAAGTGTGCGAAGGATGCAATAAAGACAGAATTAGGTTGTTTCTTTAGTGTGAGGAAAAGTCTATACTGTAGGGTACAATGAGCACAAAAACACAATCACTTCCAGGGCTTAGAGTTCTGCTATAGGGCAGTGATGGTGAACCTTGGCACCCCAGATGTTTTGGAACTACATTCCCCATGATGCTCTGGCACTCTGCAGTGTAGTGGAGCATCATGGGAAATGTAGTTCCAAAACATCTGGGGTGCCAAGGTTGGCCATCACTGCTATAGGGTCTCAATGTACAGCGGACTGTCGGTGGCAATGAGTAAACATGCTTTGAATATGTATGCTTTGTTCTGTGCATCCCTCCTCAGATAGGGGAATCAAGTAAATAAACTGTACAAGAGCACACAGGAGGGCTCAAACGCCTAATGCATTACCAAAGATTTGTGTTAAAAAATGCAGCAAAATGAATACTAAACAAAAGGTAGAGGTTATAAAAATGTTGTATAACACCAAACGCAATCCAGTGTGGGAATCACATAGGCTGACGCACAATACCACTGTGCTGGCAAAGGCGACAGGTTTTGGGGGAGGCACCTCCTTCAAAGCTAAAACCCTCTGAAGAAGGGGGTGCATAACCTGAAACCCGTCGGCTTGCCAGCACCGTGGTATTGTGCGCCAGGCTACACGATTCCCACATTGGACTGTGTTCGGTGTTATACATCACACATAGATCTTCTACCATTGTGATTATTCATTTTGCTGCATTTTTAAACACAACACCAAACTCAATCCAGTGTGGGGAATCGCGTAGCTTGACGCACAATACCACTGCGCTGACTGGTTTCAGGTTATGCACCCCATTCTTCAGAGGATTTTAGCTCTGAAGAAGGAGGTGCGTCCCCCAAAACCTGTCAGCTTTGCCAGCACAGTGGTGTTGTACGTCAGGCTATGCGATTCCCGCATTGGACTGTGTTTGGCGTTATAAAACGCTTATATAACCTCTACCTTTGTTAAATATTCGTTTGGCTGCATTTTTAAACACAAATCTTTGGTAATGCAAGCCGAAGGGTTTCAGGGGCGCACCCCCGTTTTTCAGAGCTGAAAACCACTGAAGGGGGTTATCCCCCTCAAACATGTCAGATCGCTAGTGCAGTGCTATTGTGGGTCGGGCTACGCTATGGATTGTGTTTGGCATTATGCCACGCTTATATATCCTTTACCTTTGTACGTATTCATTTTGCTGCATTTTTAAACACAATCAATTTTCAGTAACGTACTAGGCGTGTGCGCCCTCCTGTGTGCTTTTTTTGTAGGAGTACGATGGTTGGGTGGTAGATCTTTTACACAAAAGGGGCTTCTCCAGGGGCCCTCCGGTGAATACAGGAAAATATAAAATGGAAGAATGTGAGGATTACAAAAGCAACAAGTCGACGTGTTTTGGGAGGCTACCAGGTCCCACTCTCACCTTCATCAGGGCTCAAAAGAATAAACAGAGAGGTGCAGGCTTTACACCTGCAGCACTTTTCTAAGCTGAGAAAATGAAGCAGATCTTACTCTTAATTAACAAAAGGGCACAAGCCCATGTTCTATGCAGTTTCTGCACCAGACACAGCACAGAGAGCAGTTCAGCTGCACACTTCATCCCTCTGCCTTCCAAGTCCCCCCCCCCCCCCCTTGCTCAGCTGAGAGCAGGGAGGAGGAAAGCTGTGTAATCACTGAAGGGGCAGAGGGGCATGTCCGGTGTCTGCTGACATCTCCCCTCCTATACCCTAGGTCTGATCTGGTGGGGCACTAAAGCATTTTTCTATATTGATCCCTCCGTCAAATGGGCGTGCAAACTGCACTCGTTTTTATTTCACAATGAATGTTCTTTAATGGGATTACTGTAGATATTAACATCTACACACAGTACTTCTACACATAAGAGTCTACAGACATCTAGGCAGTAGCCCCCCGGCCTCAGGCTTGCTGGGAAATGTTATACTTGGGGAGGACTCACATTGCTTTGGTATCCTAAGTGGCTCATTGTCTGCAGACATGACTTGATGGAGCGCTCCTCTGAACTGGTAGAGGATCTTCAAGCTTTTATCTTCCCCAACACACGGGTCATAGAAACCGGGCAGTCCAGCCTGAGGGTGACATGCAGACGGTCATTCAGAAATCATATGTAAAAACTGATACATACCCAAATAAAATTGGTAAAAAAAAAAAAAAGTTCTGAAATAATGACATTAGGCAGGTTAACCACTTAAATCCTGGGAACTTCCCCCCCCCCTTGACAATTGCGCGGTCATGTAACACCGTACTCAAAATACATCAGACGTTTTTTTGTTTTACATATATATATATATACACACACACACACATATATATATATATATATATATATATATATATATATATATATATATATATATATATATATATATATATATACACACACACACATATACATATTATATATACACACACATACATATTATATATACACACACATACACACATATACATTTTTTTCTTTTTCTATCTTTTATAGGAATTCCGATCGATATAATCTGAAGTTTAGGAAAACTGTTACACCTGTTGATCTTTTGTTCCGAGATTGTATTACATTGTATATTTCGCCATATGTTTTTGTTCCCTATGATTCATTAATTACCATATTTATCAGCGTATAACACGCACCCCAAGTTTAGGAGGGAGGTTTAAGGAAAAAAAAACGTACATTTTAAATGCCCATCTGCAGCCGTGCACAGCGCCCGTCTGCAGCCTTGCACAGCGCCCGTCTGCAGCCTTGCACAGCGCCCGTCTGCAGCCTTGCACAGCGCCCGTCTGCAGCCTTGCACAGCGCCCGTCTGCAGCCTTGCACAGCGCCCGTCTGCAAACTTGCACAGCGCCCGTCTGCAAACTTGCACAGCGCCCGTCTGCAAACTTGCACAGCGCCCGTCTGCAAACTTGCACAGCGCCCGTCTGCAAACTTGCACAGCGCCCGTCTGCAAACTTGCACAGCGCCCGTCTGCAAACTTGCACAGCGCCCGTCTGCAAACTTGCCCAGCGCCCGTCTGCAAACTTGCACAGCGCCCGTCTGCAAACTTGCCCAGCGCCCGTCTGCAAACTTGCCCAGCGCCCGTCTGCAGCCTTGCCCTAGACTGTAGTAGTACTGTGTACTCAGCTCCGCTTGCAGTCACGCCCAATCCCGCCCCTTGGCCCAGCTCCTTTGATGGACACAACACTGATCCAAATGGCACAACGTAAAGGCTAGGAGGCGGGACTGGGCGTGACTGCGAGCGGAGCTGAGCCTAGCTGAGTACACAGTACACTCGAGTTGGCTCGGTCTATGTCGGCGGCGCTCCTCTTGCCCTCACAGACAGTGGGGATCGCCGTATAACACGCACCCACGATTTTCCCCTGATTTTAAGGGGGAAAAAAAAAAAAGTTATACGCTGATAAATACGGTAATTGATTCCAGACAGAGTGTTTGATTGCTTAATAGCTTACAGATGAGTGACCGAAGTGCACCTCACCCTTTGAGGTGTGTGTGTGTGTGTGTGTGTGTGTGTGTGTGTGTGTGTGTGTGATATATATATATATATATCTTTACCTATATCTATGAATATATATATATATATATATATGTATATATCTATATCTCTCGATATATCTCTGTGTATATATATATATATATATATATATATATATATATATATATATATATATATATATACATATATATACAGTGGTGTGAAAAAGTGTTTGCCCCCTTCCTCATTTCCTGTTCCTTTGCATGTTTGTCACACTTAAGTGTTTCGGAACATCAAACCAATTTAAACAATCGTCAAGAACACCACAAGTAAACACAAAATGCAATTTGTAAATGAAGGTGTTTATTATTAAAAGGTGAAAAAAAATCCAAACCATCATGGCCCTGTGTGAAAAAGTGATTGCCCCCCTTGTTAAAACATACTATAACTGTGGTTGTCCACACCTGAGTTCAATTTCTCTAGCCACACCCAGGCATGATTATTGCCACACCTGTTCACAATCAAGGCATCACTTAAATAGGAGCTGCTTGACACAGTAAGGTCCACCAGAAGATCCTTAAAAGCTACACATCATGCCGAGACCCAAAGAAATTCAGGAACAATTGAGAAAGAAAGTAATTGAGATCTATCAGTCTGGAAAGGGTTATAAAGCCATTTCCAAAGCTTTGGGAATCCAGCGAACCACAGTGAGAGCCATTATCCACAAATGGCGAAGACATGGAACAGTGGTGAACCTTCCCAGGAGTGGCCGGCCGCCCAAAATTACCCCAAGAGCGCAGCGACGACTCATCCAAGAGGTCACAAAAGACCCCACAACAACGTCCAAGGAACTGCAGGCCTCACTTGCCTCAGTTAAGGTCAGCGTTCATGCCTCCACCATCAGGAAAAGACTGGGCAAAAATGGCCTGCATGGCAGAGTTCCAAGGAGAAAACCACTGCTGAGCAAAAAGAACATCAAAGCTCGTCTCAATTTCTCCACAACACATCTTGATGATCCCCAAGACTTTTGGGACAACATTCTGTGGACCGATGAGACAAAAGTGGAACTCTTTGGAAGGTGTGTGTCCAAGTATATCTGGCGTAGAAGGAACACTGCATTTCAGAAAAAGAACATTATACCAACAGTAAAATATGGTGGTGGTAGTGTGATGGTCTGGGGCTGTTTTGCTGCTTCAGGACCTGGAAGACTTGCCGTGATAAAAGGAACTATGAATTCTGCTGTCTACCAAGAGATCCTGAAGGAGAATGTCCGACCATCTGTTCGTGTACTCAAGCTGAAACGAACTTGGGTTCTGCAGCAGGACAATGATCCTAAACACACCAGCAAGTCCACCACCGAATGGCTGAAGAAAAACAAAATGAAGACTTTGGAGTGGCCTAGCCAAAGTCCTGACCTGAATCCTATTGAGATGTTGTGGTATGACCTTAAAAAGGCCGTTCATGCTCGAAAACCCTCTAATGTAACTGAATTAGGACAATTCTGAAAAGATGAGTGGGCCAAAATTCCTCCAGGACGCTGTAAAAGCCTCATTGCACGTTATTGCAGTTGGTTGCAGTTGTTGCTGCTAAGGGTGGCCCAACCAGTTATTAGGTTTAGGGGGCAATCACTTTTTCACACAGGGCCATGATGGTTTGGATTTTTTTTCACCTTTAATAATAAACACCTTCATTTACAAATTGCATTTTGTGTTTACTTGTGTTGTCCTTGACTATTGTTTAAATTGGTTTGATGTTCCGAAACACTTAAGTGTGACAAACATGCAAAGGAACAGGAAATGAGGAAGGGGGCAAACACTTTTTCACACCACTGTATACACACACACACACACACACACACACACGTTTCACACTGGCCTGGAAGTGCTCACACACTCCTCGTAATCTAGAGATCAGGCACCGGGTCTTCTATAGCCCCCCGGGGGGTAGAATTGGGGTCTCGGTCGGCTCACCTTTGAAGCTTCTGTGAGGATTAACTTTGAGTCTTTCACCAGACACTGCAAAGGGACGGTCACATCGATCACCTTCACTCTCTCATTCCTCCGGCTATTATCCGTAACAAATTTACCGTACCAGGCGTTTAATATGATCAGCCCTGGAACACACACAATGGAATAACTTTTATAAAGAAAATACAATAATGCTGCGATTGTTCTGCAGGAAAGCTTTTCTTTTTTACTTAAAGTGGACCTGTCATCTAAACCCAGCGGACAACTTACAAGGGGATGGTGGCTTCATAGTGCGGCAAACTAAAACTGAGGATGTATACAGAATGGCTACACTGTGGCTGATGGGTGACATGTTTGGCTCACTGACTTTGAGGAACTACAGACAGAGCCATATAGGTTTACCTAGAGAATGTGGACATGGGACTGTGGGTTCTGGGTCACCCGATCACTGTGATAGCCTCTGATGGGCCATCACAGTGATCAGTCACTGTGAGCTCACCCCTGTGTTTACTGCCTCTTCTAAATGCACCTCCCCCACCCTATTAGATTGTAAGCTCTTCTGAGCAGGGCCCCCTTAATCCTCTTGTATTTTATTGTATTATAACTGTATTGTCTCCCTTTTTATATTGTAAAGTGCTGCGTAAATTGTTGGCGCTATATAAATCCTGTAATAAATAAAAATAAATAAAAATAGGAAGATACATAAGGGGGTTATTTATTAAAGCTGGAGAGCGCAAAATCTGGTGCAACTCTGCATAGAACCCAATCAGCTTTCAGGTTTTATTGCCAAAGCTGAATTGAACAAATCTAGTGTTAGAAGCTGATTGGCTACCATGCACAGCGGCACCAGATTCTGAGTGCTCCAGTTTTAGTAAATACCCCCCTTGCAGGAGAGAAAAATGTAAATAACCCCCCCCCAAAAAAAATAAAAAAATAAAAATAAATATTAAATAGAGATTAAAACCAAGAATAATAATAATTAAAATAAAACGCTTTTGCCCGAGTCTGCCAGGGTTAGTGTTAGGGCCAAGGTCAAAGGTTGCGATCAGCATATTTCAGGTAGAATTTTTTAATTAGTGTGTTTGAAGCAGGATAAAAAAAAATTGCAAAATGCGCACCGTTGTTTCTGGCCTGTACTACGGCTACAAACAACTAAGACCCTTTTCACACTTAGGCGCTTTTCAGGCGTTTTAGCTCTAAAAACAATCGCCTGAAAAGCGGTTTGGGAGCGCTGTATACAGCGCTCCCAAATCGCCCTGCCCATTAAAGAAATTAATGGGCAGCGCTGCAACATGGGCTCTTTTAACCCCTTGTTAACCCCTTCTTTGGTGTTAAAAGCGCCCGCTCCCGCCTGCAAATTGGCTCTGCAGCGCCGCTAAAACAAGCAGCGCTTTACCGCGACCGCAGGGCAGTATAGGTGTAAGAGGGCTACATGCACATAAAGTGGTATCGCTGCAATCATCAGAAGAATATATTTTGGGTTGTACTTTGGTGGTAAATTATGATAATAGCAAGAAATATTCAGCTAAAATTTAAAAAAAAAAGCTTTTTTTTACCATTTTGGGGCAGATTTTTTTTTTTTTTTTAGGTTAAAAAGAAAAATCAGGAGATATCGTTACCATTTACCACCAAATGAAAGGCCAATTTGTCCTGAAAAATATATATATATAATCCACCTGGATACACAAGTAGTTGTGATGATATGTACGGTTTTACGAACACATGTCAAAAGATGCAAAATTGTGCTTAGGCATTTAGATTTGTTTTACCATTAGGCATGAAGGGGTTAATTGGTATGTGTGAAAGTTCTAGCATCTACAAACCATGGGATATATACTGGAATATACACAGCTATAAACGCCATACTAGTAATGGCGGTGATCAGTGATTTATAGTGGGACTGTGATATTGTGGTGGCCAAGCTGGCGCTAACTGACACTAGCTGGAAGGGACACTGACTGACACAAACATCGCTAGTGACACTTCTACAGCGATCAGTGATTACACTATAGTAATGACACTAATGAGTGACGGGGGCGAAAAGAAGGGCAATCAAGGGGTTAACTGTGTGTCTAACAAGTGTCTCTGTGCTGCTTTTATTCACAGGATCTGTCCGTCTTTTTTCCCTGAACTCAGAGTTGATTTCAGGGAGAAGAAAAAGCTAAATTGCTGTTCTGTGCTCTGTGTGTTTGTAAACACAGAACTCTGTGCTGCGATTGGCCACAGCCGATCAGCAGATATTCTGTCTGTGCTCGGATGCATCAGTGTTAACCAGGCCATTCATCTGCACAGAGATGGCACAAGGGCAGACAGTTACTTCCTCTTCCCCTTGCCAATGATGGCGGGTAAGCTTTGGACCCTCCAGCACAAAGACTTTCCAAAGCACTGGGGTCCCTGGTTTGCCAGCCAGGATACTTCCAATAGAATGTGGCTGGCTCTGGAAGAGGCTTTTGTTTACCTGGTGCCAGGCACTCAGCAGGCTTCAGGTGGGGGCCAAGCAGGTTCTATGCTTGGAACACACAGGCATTGCACTCATCACTGGGACAGGGTCATCCAGTGCCCAGGGCAAGGATGCACAACCTCCCACACCATTAATACATGCCGTAGAATGGGCATACCACCCTGCGTCCATCCCCCCCCCTTTGATTAACTGCGCCCAGGACAACTTCCCCCTCCTGCCCACC